>JARQOD010000006.1:418576498-418616983 GCA_033576555.1 Oophaga sylvatica | reverse complement strand
GGCTCCCATTCACTGTATTATGGGGTGATGACAGGTGCCATTCGCTGTTTATGGGGACGCAGGTTGCCATTCGCTGCATTATGGGTGACACAGGCTCCATTCACTGTATTACGGTTTTTGGACCAGGTGCATTCGCTGTATTAGGTGACCAGGTTGCCATTCACTGTATTATGGGTGACCAGGTTGCCATTTGCTGTTTTATGGGGTGACGCAGGTTGCCATTCACTGCATTATGGGGAGACCAGGCTCCCATTCACTGTATTATGGGGTGATGCAGGTTGCCATTCGCTGTATATATGGGGTGACGCTTGCCATTCGCTGCATTATGGGGTGACACAGGCTGCCATTCACTGTATTACGGGTGACACAGGCTGCCATTCACTGTATTACGGGGTGACCAGGCTACCATTCACTGTATTACGGGGTGACACGGCTGCCATTTGCTGTATTACGGGTGACGCAGGTTGCCATTTGCTGCCTTATGGGTGACGCAGGCTGCCATTCGCTGTATTATGGGGTGACGCAGGTTCCATTCACTGTTTACGGGTGACCAGGCTGCCATTCGCTGTATTATGGGGTGACACAGGCTGCCATTTGCTGTATTATGGGGTGAGCAGGTGCCATTCGCTGTATTATGGGTGACGCAGGCTGCCATTCGCTGATTTGGGGTAGCAGGCTGCCATCCTGTATTATGGGGACGCAGGCTGCCTTGCTTATTAGGGTGACCGGCTGCCATTCGCTGTATTAGGGGTGACCAGGCTGCATTCGCTTTTTGGGGTACCGCTGCCATTCGCTGTATTAACGGGGTGACGCAGGCTGCCATTCGCTGTATTACGGGTGACGCAGGCTGCCATTCGCTGTATTACGGGGTTGACGCAGGCTGCCATTCGCTGTATTATGGGTGACGCAGGCTGCCATTCGCTGTATTATGGGGTGACGCAGGTTGCCATTCTCTAATATTACATTTTGTCCTAACATGAAATAAGAATCAGTGTATCCAGTAATTAGGGGACACCCACCAGGGTGCAAATACTTTTTCCACCATATATAAACAGTCTGCTTTTCTAGTAGTTGCTTCTTGTAAGACAAATGACATTTTATTTTTGGGTTCCCGAAAAATAGGAAAAGATAAAATGAGATAAGAAACAAAATGTTTACACATCAAACCCATTCATCCGAGATTCTGAGACATTTTAATATTCTTCCTCAAACAATTGCACAAGCAAAGAAAAGCGATGACAGTGAGTCAGGTAGAGGGAAGACGTCCTGATAAAAAGGCCCATGTGCAAAATCATTACCGGTGTAACAGCTGTAATTAAAAATACTATTCATGCATACCATACATACATTTCATACATTTATAAAAATTATATTTTTTTATTTACTAAACTCTAAACTGAAAGACGAAAGATACGTTGAACATCGGCTCAGACAAGCAGAACAGCAGGGGAACTCATCCCATTCGGGAGATATGTTGTGCTGCAGAACTGTGTGGCATCAGAAGGGAAGGGTAGAATATAAATCCCACAAATATCCTATATCCATTAAATGAGCATTTATTATTACATTTAAGTCAATATTTAAAAATCATCAGCAGGTGCTGAGCATTTTTAGTTCTAAATGACTATTTTATCTATGAAGAGGATGATCAAGCTGATAGTACCGCAGTGTAATTAATAGGTCATAGATGATAGACTATATGGCCAACCACATTGGTGGTGCACTTTTATTCCTTTATCACCATTTTGCATGACTGGACCAACATATGCTAATAAGCTCTTCTCCGGGAGGAAGAAAATTGTCTTTCTAGTGCTACTTATTGAACATGGATATCCTGTAAGTCAATGCCTCTTTAACAAGCCTTGCGACATGACTTAGTATACAGAGCCAAATCAGAGTCACCTCCAAATGGAAAACGCCTCCATCTACCAACAGCTGTTTCAGGTTTTTGAGGGAGACCCAAGAATTAAAGGGGTTTTCCACCACTTTGCACGTCATCAATATCAGATTGGTGGGGATCCAATTCTTGACACCCCCACCAATCATAAGCTGTTTGCAAAGGCCAACTGTATGCACAATCCTCGGCAGTGACCACTACATTTTTAACGGAGCTGTGTGGGTTCTGCCCTGTGCTCTGTTTACAACCGACCTCTGCTGAAGTTGCCGAGATCTGATTGGTGGGGGTGTGGGTGTCGACCCCTTCTCTCTCTCCCCCTCAGTTGAATTTGACTCTCGGGCATCCTATCGATCATCGCTCACCAGACAGTTCTATGCAACGTTGCTTCTTTCAGTTCGCCTATGCTCATTCCCATGTTGCTCTTGATGGTGTCAATCCAGTGGATTCTTGAGCATCTTCTTCTGCCACTGATGGATCATAGCATGACATTTTTTCTCCAACGAGTGACTTTGCATAACGAGGCCAAAATAAGTGAATTTTTGCCTGGTTATCTTATCTTCCAGAGACAGTTTTTTCTACACTTGGTCCAATATGTTTTTGTTGGTGATCCTCTCTGTCCATGGAATCTGTGGAGGTCTCCTCCAACACCAAAGTTCAAATGCGTCAATTTTCTGTCACGGGTGTGTCGCCACGAAGATCGTCGCGATTACACAACCTGACTTCTCACAGCTGAGTTTTTGGTGCTTGGTGTTTGTCGGCAGTGAGGAGTTAATTCTCCCTCTCTCTGTGCTAGATGAGGCCCAGCCTCGCCCGGCTGCAGTTAATGCTGCATTAATGAGATTCCTTCAAATACCTGCCAGTCTGCTAGGGAAGTGTCGGTGAAAGCATTCATGCAGACCAGCAGAGCGGATTGTGGTATTGTGAAGTCTGAAGTGAAGAGTACCTGGTGTGGTTTTCTCCCTCCTCGCTTTATTATTTATCTCCTTACCAGTTGGTGTTCCCTCTGTAGTTGTATAGTGAGTTTTGTATGCAAGGTGGTCTTTTATTTTACCCTTGTACTGTCTCGTTCGTCTTATACTGTGTGTAGGCATTTACCTTCCCATTCCCTGTGGTGGTGATCAGGGTCCTTCTCAGACTAGATTGCAGAGGGTCAGGGATTCACAGGAGATAGGGTTACGCTGGCGGCCTGGACCTCTGTACCATCAACAGTACCTCCAGGTAGAGGGATTAGTCAGAGCCCCAGCTTAGGGTCAGCATAGACCCCGGACCTCCTGTATACAGTGACAGCGTGACATTTTCCACCGACCATACTAAAGATTCTCTCCAGCCACCATGGATCCAGTAGCCAGTCTAGCTCGGCAGTTGCAGAGTTTGTCCATGGAGCTGGCAGACGTTAAGTCCAAGATTTTGTACCCCCTGGAGCAAGCCGGACCTGAACCTAAAGTAGCTCTCCCTGACAGGTTCACTGGTGGGCGGACAAATTTTTTGCTTTCCGGAGCATGTAAATTGTACTTTCGGCTGCAACCTCGGTCATCGGGGAGTGAAGATCAAAGGGTGGGAATTGTCATCTCGCTCCTACAAGGGGACCCCCAATCATGGGCGTTCTCGCTTCCCCGGGCTCCCGGCTCTCCAGTCAGTGAATAGGTTTTTCGCAGCTCTGGGTCTTGTATATGATGACCCGGATCGGGTCTCCCTTGCTGAATCTAAGTTACGTAGGATACAGCAGGAGATCGTCCGGCGGAGGAATTCTGTTCGGAGTTCCGTAGATGGCCACGGACACCCAGTGGAATGACCCGCTCTTAGGAGCCAGTTTTGTCAAGGTTTATCTGACAAATTAAAGGATGTGTTGGCACAGTATGACCCTCCCACGTCACTGGAAGCCGCTATGGCCCTTGCTATTTGCATTGACAGACGGCTTCGGAGAGGTGCGGGGTAACTCCGCCCCCTGTGATGACTCCACCTTCTACTAGGGCCCCTTATATGGAGGTTCCCCTGGTCAGTCCAGAGGAGCCTATGCAGTTAGGAGGGACATCATTCCGAGGGGGGATCGGCAGTGTGCCGCAAGACAGGAAGGTGTTTCTTTGCGGGAGAAAGGGAGATTTTATTGGGGGGTGTCCATCCCGTCCTTTGCAGAGTGAGAAGTCGGCGGAAAACTAATGATCCCAGGTTGTGTGGTGACGACAATCTGGGAGTATGTATTTCGTCCCCAGGTCCGTCTCAATTTCTCGTACCGGCGGAGGTGGTGGTGGGTACAAGAACTGAGAGGATATCTGTTCTTCTGGATAGTGGGGCCGGGGCTAATCTGGTGGACGCTCGGTTTGCCCGGTTCAAGGTATGCGACCGAGTGTATTGGCTAAACCCATTCCCATATTCTCAATCGACGCCAGGCCTCTCGGTCAAGGTAGTTTTTTGCAAGCCGTGCATAACATAGATCTTCGAGTGGGGGCAATACATAAAGAACTGTTGTCTTGTTACGTGTTGGAGGTTTTTCCCACTCCTATAGTGTTGGGCCTTCCTTGGTTAACTAAGCATAACCCGGTTATTAATTGGCAATCCAGAGAGATAAGCCAGTGGAGTGAATTCTGTAATAAAAACAGCATGAACACTGTCATTGGTGCGGTCATGCCTAGGGCATTACCTCCATTTCTGGTGGACTTTGAGGATGTATTTTCGGAAAAAGGGGTGTCAAGAACTACCTCCTCATCGCGCGTATGACTGTTCTGTAAAATTGCTCCCTGAAGCCAAGTTACCGAAATCTAGGTTGTATAACCTTTCTGGTCCTGAGAGGCGGGGCCATGAAGGATTATATTTCGGAGAGTCTGGCTAAGGGCATATTAGACCTTCATCTTCCCCGGTGGCCGCGGGGTTCTTCTTTGTGAAGAAGAAAGATGGAGGCCTACGCCCTTGCCTGGATTTCCGTGAGCTTAATCGGATTACGGTCCGAGATCCGTATCCGCTCCCACTTATTCCCGATCTCTTCAATCAGATCGTGGGCGCCAAATGGTTCTCTAAGTTGGATCTCAGGGGGGCGTATAATCTGATTAGGATGAAGGAGGGGATGAGTGGAAGACGGCGTTTAACACTCCGGAGGGGCATTATGAGAACCTTGTCATGCCATTTGGTCTGACTAATGCCCCGGCGGTGTTTTAAACATTTTGTTAATGACATCTTTCGCCACCTAGTGGACAGTTTGTTGTCATATATTCTGGATGACATCTTAATTTACTCGCCGGATCTTGTGTCTCATCAGGAGCATGTTAGGCAGGTGTTGCAGATTTTGCGGGATAATAAACTGTACCCAAAGGGAGAAGTGTGTGTTCGCTGTACAGGAACTTCAGTTTTTAGGATTCTGGTGTCAGCATCCGGTTTTCGTATGGACCCTGGGAAAGTGCGGGCAGTTCTTGAGTGGGATCTGCCAGAGGGTCTTAAGGCATTACAACGTTTCCTGGGGTTTGCTAACTACTACCGGAAATTTATTCATAATTTCTCGTCCATAGTTAAACCTCTCACAGACATGACTAAAAAAGGGACGATTTTTCAAGGTGGTCAGACAAGGCTTGTCAATAGTGTTGAGCGATACTGCTCGATATCTAAAAATAAACGGATCGGGAAAGGTATCGCCGATATCACTAAATATCGCCGATATCCGATTCCCAAAGTCCATGTAAGTCTATGGGAACAAAAATATTGCAACTAAAAAAAACCTTTATTTCCTTGTAAACACTAAATATACACACATAGAATACATATATATATAATATACATGTCATTGTGACATATACATATACATATATGTATAGTTTATACACTTCTACATAGTAAAATATCCTCTGATTCAATTGCCGGGTAAAGCCGGCTTCTGTGAAAAGACAGAAGCACCCGACATGAAATGACACTTGGTGTACATAGGGTTAACCATGTCTTTTCATGTCGTTTGCAATCTGATTTGCACAAACAATTACATCAGTCTATGTGTGCAAATTTCACACCTGTAGGGGTTAATTAAAGGTGTAAATTCGTTGTAAAAAAAAAGGACTTTTTTGCTACGAATTTACACCTTTAATTAACCCCTATTGGTGTGAAATTTTGCACACTTACACTCATGTAATTGTTAGTGCAAATCAGATATCAAACTACATGAAAAGACATGGTTAACTCTATGTAAACCAAGTGTCATTTCATGTCGGGTTCTGCATTTTCACAAAAGCCGGCAATTGAATTAGCGGCTATTATACTATTTGAAGTGTAATGAACTATAAATATATATTATGTGTCACAAATTTAATGACATGCATATATATAATATATGAGGTGTAAAATTGCTGAAAAAAAATGCGTGGGCTCCCGCCCTATTTTCGCAACCAGACAGACAAAGCCAGTGAGTGGGGCAGATAATAATAGCCCAGAGAGGGACCATTATTTTTGCCCCCCCCCGGGTAACTAACATCTGCCCCCAGACACCCCAGAAAGGGCAAATCTCTAATTAGATTTGCCCTTTCTGGCACTTTGCCCGTCTATTCCCATTGCCCTGTAGCGGTGGCGAATGGGTTAATAAGGGGTTAAAATGACCTTGCAATTGAAAGGTCACTTTAAGCCAGGTTAATAATTGAGAGCTGTCAATTAGACAACTATCAATTATTAATCCTATTGTATGAAAGAAAAATCAAACACACACACTTTAATAAAAAAGAAGTTTAATGAAATAATCACACAGTTTTTGACCATATTTTATTTTCCTGCTAAAACCATTTTAATAAAGCAAAATTATTCTTACCAATCCGATGTACAGTCAGGTCCCACGGTTGTAATCCTTCAGAAAGGTTAATGTTTACTGCAGGGACCGCAGCTAATGCTGCAGCCTCACAGTAAACCCCCAAATGAATGAGTTCCTCTCCTGGCTGACAGGAGAGGAAGTGGAAAGCTTAATTGATTGCTTTCCACTTTCACTTCAGGTCAGCCAGGGACACAATCAGTGACGTCAGAGGGAACTGGTTAACAAAAATAGGGATCCCCTCGAAAAAAAAATGGCGTGGGGTCCCCCTATTTTTGTTAACCAGCCAGATGAAGCAGACCGCTGAGGCCTGGATTTTCAGGCTGTTAAGGAGCCAAGATCCATGGACCTTGCCAGCCTGATAATAACCAGGCCACAGCAGTCTGCATATCTTGGCTGATTAACAAAAATAGGGATCCCCTCGAAAAAAAATTGGCGTGGGGTCCCCCCCTATTTTTGTTAACCAGCCAGATGAAGCAGACCGCTGAGGCCTGGTTTTTCAGGCTGGTAAGATCCAATATCCATGGACCTTGCAAGCCTGTAATACAGGCCACAGCAGTCTGCTTAGCTTGGCTGGTTAACAAAAATAGGGGATCCCCTCGAAAAAAAAACGGCATAGGGTCCCCCATTTTTGTTAACCAGCCAAGTAAAATACAGACTGCTGCGGCCTGGTATTAAAAGACTGTCAAGGCCCATGGATTTTGGCCCTCAACAGCCTGATAATACCAGGCTACAGCAGCCCCACATTGGCGCATCAAAGATGTGCCAATTGTGGCACTTTACCCGGCTCTTCCCACTTGCCCTGTAGCGGTGGCAAGCGGGGGTAATAAGGGGTTAATGTCACCGTTGATTGCACGGTGACAATAAGCCCGGTTAATTATGGAGAGGTGTCAATAAGACACCGATCCATTATTAATCCCAAAGTTATTAAATGCATAAAAAAAAGACAAAGCAAGAAAAAAGTATTTTAATGAAATAAAAGAGACAACACAGTTTCATTTCTTTTATTGTACTCTCATTCCTGCGACGCCATCGATCTCCTGTAAAAAAGGAAAAAAACAAACCAACAGTATACCACCTGTCCGACGCAGTCCATAGTAACGACTGTCCCACGATGAATCCAGCTCTGCTACATCGCAAGACAGGCAGAGCCTGTCATCGCGACGCAGCACAGCTGATTACCTGCTTCCCCGGCGGTGACGTCATCGGACTGACTGCTTTACGGCCGGGATTACCCAGCAGTCACTGCAGTTATCGCGAGAAACTGCATGTGACCGCCGGGGAAAGATGATGGCGGCCATGAAGCAGTCCGGGCCGTGACCGCCAGAGATCTTCTGCCAGGTAAGTGCCCGCTGACTCTTGACAGACCCGACCGACGGACACTGACAGTGACAGACCCGACCGACGGACACAGACAGTGACAGTGACAATCCCGATCCCGGTATCCGATATGACGAAAATATCGGTATTCGGAATCGAAAGGCCGATACAGCTAATATCGGCCGATACCCGATATTTGCAGTATCGTATCACTCAAACACTACTGTCAAGCGTTTTCCTCCTTGAAAAAATATTTTGCTTCGGCACCCATACTCATTCAACCGGATGCGTCACAGCCGTTCATTGTGGAGGTAGACGCTTCTGAGGTAGGGGTGGGAGCGGTATTATCTCAAGGTCTGTCCCCTGGTAAATGGTATCCGTGCGCCTTCTCTCTAAAAAAATGTCGTCCGCTGAGAGGAATTATGATGTCGGCAATAGGGAACTCTTGGCCATTAAGTTAGCTTTTGAGGAGTGGCGTTTATTTTTTGGAGGGGGCAGTACACCCGGTCACCGTCATTACCGATCACAAAACCTGCTATATTTAGAGTCCGCAAAACGTCTGAATCCCAGACAAGCTAGGTGGTCGTTGTTTTTTACCAGGTTTAATTTGTCGTCACATATCGTCCTGGTCAAAAATGTAAAGGCGGATGCCTTATCTCGCAGTTTCCCTGGGCCGGAAGACGGATGACCCGGTTCCTATCCTTTAGGAGGGGGTGGTGGTGTCGGCAGTATGCTCTGAGCTTGAGGAGGAGGTATTGGAGGCTCAGGGGGACGCCCCTGTTGGACCTCCAGGGAGACTGTTTGTTCCAGATCAGTTGAGACAAAAGGTAATCGAGGCAACACCATAATTCAGCTTGGCAGGACACCCAGGGAGTAAAGCAACTGTGGATCTCCTCTCGCGCCGGTTTTGGTGGCCTAACTTACATAGGGAGGTGGTAACTTTTGTCGCGTCCTGTGGGGTTTGTGCGCGCTCTAAGACCCCACATACCCGTCCGTCTGGGGCTCTCTTGCCTTTGAAGATCCCGGAGCGTCCGTGGACTCATCTGTCTATGGACTTTATTACGGACCTCCCGCCGTCTTCAGGTAAAACAGTCATACTCGTTGTAGTGGACAGGTTCAGCAAGATGGCACATTTTATCGCTCTTCCTGCTCTTCCTAATGCTAAAACTCTTGCGCAGGTGTTCATTGGGGAAATTGTGAGACTTCACGGGTACCCTCCGATGTGGTGTCGGATCGGGGGTCTCAGTTTGTGTCCAAATTCTGGAAGGCATTTTGTACACGGCGGGGGATGCAGTTGTCATTTTCATCGGCTTTTCACCCGCAGACCTATGGTCAGACCAGAGCGTCTGAATCAAGCTTGGAGACATATCTCCGGTGTTTTGTGTCAGAGAACCAGGAGGACTGGGCTTCTTTCTTGCCTCTGGCGGAATTCGCTCTTAACAATAGGCGGAGCGAGTCCACTGGTAAGTCCCCGTTTTTGGGGCATATGGTTTTCACCCCCAGTTTTGTACTTTCAATAGGGGGGCTCTTCTGGGTTCCTGAGGAGGAACGATTTTCGTCGTCACTTGCTTCAGTGTGGAGAGGAGTGCTGAATAATCTGAGTACTATGGGGAACCGATACAACGTATGGCTGATAGGAGGAGAGTGTCTGGTCCGGACCTAAGTGTGAAACGGTCGGGTATGGTTGTCTACCAAGAATAAAAAACGTAAGGTTCCTCCTGGAAACTGGGTCCCAGGTTCATCGGGCCATACAGGATCAGTTCTATAATTAATCCGGTGGCATTCCGTCTTGACCTCCCCCTATTCACAATGTGTTTCACAGATCGTTGCTTAAGAGGTATGTGGCGCCGGTGATACCATCACCTTTACCTCCTCCTCCTGTGGTGGTCAATGGTAACTTGGAGTTTCAGGTGTCGAAAATCATCGATTCACGTCTGAATCGCCGGTCCCTTCAGTACCTGGTTCATTGGAAGGGGTATGGTCCTGAGGAGAGGAGTGGGTTCCTGCGTCGGATATTAATGCAGACCGATTAATTCGGGCCTTCCACACAACCCACCCAGATAAACCTGGCCCTGAGGGTCCGGAGGTCCCTCGTAGAAGGGGGGGTACTGTCAGGGGTGTGTCGCCACGAAGATCGTCGCGATTACACAACCTGACTTCTCACAGCTGAGTTTTGGTGCTTGGTGTTTGTCGGCAGTGAGGGAGTTAATTCTCCCTCTCTCTGTGCTAGATGAGGCCCAGCCTCGCCCAGCTGCAGTTAATGCTGCATTAATGAGATTCCTTCAAATACCTGCCAGTCTGCTAGGGAAGTGTCGGTGAAAGCATTCATGCAGACCAGCAGAGCGGATTGTGGTATTGTGAAGTCTGAAGTGAAGAGTACCTGGTGTGGTTTTCTCCCCTCCTCGCTTTATTATTTATCTCCTTACCCGTTGGTGTTCCCTCTGTAGTTGTATAGTGAGTTTTGTATGCAAGGTGGTCTTTTATTTTACCCCTTGTACTGTCTCGTTCGTCTTATACTGTGTGTAGGCATTTACCTTCCCGTTCCCTGTGGTAATGTCACGCTGTATAGCAGATATATATATATATGTGATGTCAGTAATCTATATCAAAAGGGCAACATACTATATAACATGCGCATAGATATATGATAACATAGAATTACCTGACAATGTCCAGTGGGTCCATACGGAATCCGTTATACACTGTCTCCGGCTAGAGGGTGACCGGGGTCTAAGCTGACCCTGAACTGGGGTCCTAACTAATCCCTCTACCTGGAGGTACTGTTAAAGGTACAGAGGTCCAGGCCACCAGCGTAAACCCTGTCTCCTATCAATCCCTGCCAACTGTATTCTAGTCCTAAGAAGGACCCTGAATACCACCAAAGGGAATGAACAGGTAACGGATAATGAACAGAAAGACAAACAAGAAGAGAAGGAATAAAGTAAATAAAGTCTTACATACAACACTCACACACAGTAGGAACACCTAAGGTCTCAGAGATTAACTATAAGCTATAAGAGTAAAAACAACTAATGAACTCTTAGCTTAAATGTTCTCAGAACCGCTCCAGTCTGCTGAACTACATGAATGCTTTCACCGGCGTCTAACACCCAGACTGGCAGAATATAAAGGAAACTAATTAGAACATAATCAAAAGCAGCCGGGCGAGGCTGCACCTAGCCTTAGCAAAGAGCTAGGAAAAATTAACTCTCACATTACCAAAAAACAAAGAAACAGAAGCTCAGCTGTGAGAAGTCAGAATGTGCAATCGCGACGATCTTCGTGGCGATGCACCCATGACAGTACCCCCCTTCTACGAGGGGCCTCCGGACCCTCATGACCAGGTCTGTCCGGGTGAGTTGTGTGAAAGGTCCGTCCACGTTATCATTGACCACCACTGAAGGAGGAGGTAGAGGTGACGGTATGACTGGTGCCACATACTTTTTAAGTAATGACTTGTGAAACACATTATGAATTTTAAACATAGGAGGGAGGTCCAGACGAAATGCACAAGGATTAATTATGGAACTGATCCTGTACGGCCCGATGAATCTGGGACCCAACCTCCAGGAGGGAATTTTAAGTTTAATATTCCTGGTAGACAACCACACCAGATCATTCACTTCAGATCTCGACCAGAAACTCTCCCCCTATCAGCCATCCGTTTGTAACGGTTCTCCGTAACCTTCAGTCTTAACCGATCTGGAACTATCAGTCTCTCTGGAAGTCCCACAGGGGCGTCCCCTGAGCCCCAATACCTCCCCTCAAGCTCAGAGCATACAGCTGACACCACAACTCCCTCCTGAGGAATAGGAACCGGATCATCCATCCTCCCGGTCCCTGGGAAAGTACGAGATAAGGCATCAGGAAGCAACTTTATTGAGCAGTCATATGCGCGATGAGGAGGTAACTCTTTACACCCCTCCTCTGAGAACATCTCCCAAAGTCCTCCAGAAAAGGAGGCAAAGTCCTAGGTACAACCGCACCGATGACCGTGCTCATGCAGTTATTCTTGCAAAATTCACCCCACTGGCTAATCTTTCTGGATTGCCAATCAATCACTGGGTTATGTTTAGCCAACCAAGGAAGTCCCAACACAATAGGAGTAGGTAGACCCTCCAACACATAACAAGACAATTGCTCTTTATGTATTGCCCCTACTCGAAGATCTATGTTATGAACAGCTTGAACCAAGCTACCTTGACCAAGAGGTCTAGAATCAATAGAGAGTATAGGGACCGGTTTGGCCAATACACTCAGTTGCATACCATGCACCTGGGCAAACGAGCGTCCACAAGATTAGCCCCGGACCCACTATCAAGAAAAACAGAAATCCTCTCAGTTCTAGTACCAATCACCACCTCCGCAGGCACGATAAACTGAGAGGGATTTGGGGACGAAATACAGACTCCCAGGTTAACTCCTTGGGTCAAAGAGGTCCGGGATGGACAACCCCCAACAAAATGTCCCTCTCTCCCGCAAAAGAAACACCTTCTAGTCTTGCGGCGCACCGCCGATTCCCTCCTACAAAATGATGTCCCTCCCAACTGCATGGGTTCCTCAGAACAGACCAGGGGAACCTCAGTATAAGGGACTTTAGTAGTAGGTGGAGTCATCATGGGGGGCGGAGTTACCTCGCGTCTTCCCCGAAGTCGTCTATCAATGCGAATAGCGAGGGCCATAGCAGCCTCCAGTGATGGAGGAGAATCATACTGAGCCAACACATCTTTTAATTTGTCAGACAACCCTTGACAAAACTGGCTCCTAAGAGCTGGGTCATTCCACTGAGTATCTGTTGCCCATCTACGGAACTCAGAAGAATATTCCTCCGCTGGACGATTTCCTTGCCGTATTTTACGTAACTTTGTTTCAGCAAGGGAAACTCGATCCGGATCATCATATACCAGACCCAGGGCAGTAAAAAATCGATCCACTGACTGGAGATCTGGGGAACCTGGAGGAATAGAGAACGCCCAAGATTGAGGGTCCCCTTGTAAGAGCGAGATAACAATTCCCACCCTCTGCTCTTCACTCCCAGATGACCGAGGCCGCAGCCGAAAGTACAATTTACATGCCTCCCGGAAAGTAAAAAATTTGTCCCGCCCACCAGTGAACCTGTCCGGGAGAGCAACCTTAGGTTCAGATCTGGTTTGCTCTGGGAGGGACAAAACCTTGGACTTAATGTCTGCAAATTCCATGGACAACCCCTGCAACTGTCGGGCCAGCTGGGCTACTGGATCCATGACAGCTGGGGAGAATCTTTAGTTTGGGCCGGTGAAAATGTCACGCTGTATAGCAGATATATATATATGTGATGTCAGTAATCTATATCAAAAGGGCAACATACTATATAACATGCGCATAGATATATGATAACATAGAATTACCTGACAATGTCCAGTGGGTCCATACGGAATCCGTTATACACTGTCTCCGGCTAGAGGGTGACCGGGGTCTAAGCTGACCCTGAACTGGGGTCCTAACTAATCCCTCTACCTGGAGGTACTGTTAAAGGTACAGAGGTCCAGGCCACCAGCGTAAACCCTGTCTCCTATCAATCCCTGCCAACTGTATTCTAGTCCTAAGAAGGACCCTGAATACCACCAAAGGGAATGAACAGGTAACGGATAATGAACAGAAAGACAAACAAGAAAGAGAAGGAATAAAGTAAATAAAGTCTTACATACAACACTCACACACAGTAGGAACACCTAAGGTCTCAGAGATTAACTATAAGCTATAAGAGTAAAAACAACTAATGAACTCTTAGCTTAAATGTTCTCAGAACCGCTCCAGTCTGCTGAACTACATGAATGCTTTCACCGGCGTCTAACACCCAGACTGGCAGAAATATAAAGGAAACTAATTAGAACATAATCAAAAGCAGCCGGGCGAGGCTGCACCTAGCCTTAGCAAAGAGCTAGGAAAAATTAACTCTCACATTACCAAAAAACAAAGAAACAGAAGCTCAGCTGTGAGAAGTCAGAATGTGCAATCGCGACGATCTTCGTGGCGATGCACCCATGACAGGTGGTGATCAGGGTCCTTCTCAGGACTAGATTACAGAGGGTCAGGGATTCACAGGAGATAGGGTTACGCTGGCGGCCTGGACCTCTGTACCATCAACAGTACCTCCAGGTAGAGGGATTAGTCAGAGCCCCAGCTTAGGGTCAGCATAGACCCGGACCTCCTGTATACAGTGACAGCGTGACATTTTCTTCCTGTCAGCTAAAACAATTGCGTTGACCCATCTGCATGTGGTATCGAGGGTGATGTCTCTGCTCTTCTAGACCTTGTTCATGCCAACCATTGCATCTCATCCAAGTGCTATGCATCATTTTACTTCAGTTGTGGGGTAGCCATCGTGGTTGATCTTGGAGCCAAGTAATATGTAATCATCAACGACTTTGATCTGCTCACTGTCGACTTTGATAATGATGTTAGCAGAGCAGCATTATTATAAATCACTGGTGCGTTATGGCCCTCATACATATCAGACTAACATAACTATTGTTAAATTGACACAGCAAAAATAGTCAACAGTATTTACCTGCCCAGGTCACAGAACTAATGCAGCAAACCCATGTAATGGCGTGTAAGATGGATTAGTACATTAGTACATAATTTTTGAGGGAATATTAATTCCTCTTCCTATGGCCTTGCTTTTAATATTAGTGTAGAGACTCGCAAGTATGAGGACCTTGACGCGGGTTGCGATCTTGCATATTTTGGGCAAAATATCAACCAATACCTCATGTTTACTATATAGATTTTTTTGCATGTTTTATATTTTTAGAACCAATCACATTATGTTGGCCTTGTAATGCTGGCCTTGTAAACTAGGGTTTCTGTTCTCATGAGGTGCACTTATATAGAACTGGGAAGTCCCTTTGTCTAATAGTATGGGCATAAATAATAGGCTGTAAGCCAGACACTGTGCACCACATGTGTATGACCAGTGCCCTATACAAGCCTTTTTCAAGCAATTTCAACAATAAGCAATCACCCTCTATGAATTGGTAGGTTGCTAGTTGGTTGTCTCATCAGTATTTGGCACCGGTGTTGCCTCCATCTTTATCCCATGGGTTTGCTGAATCCTGATAGTGAATTAGTTCTGTGACCTGGACAGCTAAGTACTGTTGTCCTTTCATGCTTTTATTGAGTGACTTGACCTGCAGCCAAATGTACATGGGGATCTGTTCTTTCGATTGAGTGCTGCTGTCTGCTTATGATTGGTCAGCATCATACAGGGAGAAGAAGTACACACCCCAGTGAAAACTATCTGAGAACACCCACTTAGACTTAAAAAAAGTTAACTCAGCAATTAAGAGGTGAAATAAAAATGACAAAAATATTTTATTCCACTCTATAATAACCGCTATAATAATAATTTTTATTTCTATAGTGCCAAATTATTCCGCAGCACTTTACATTTTAGAGAGGACTTGTACTGACAATAAACACATTACAGAAGAATAACCCATAACTCAGATACCAAAAGGAGTGAGGACCCTCTTTGTAAGCTTGCAATCTGTGAGGAAATAGGTGTGACATTAAAGGTAAATGATAAAATGTGCTTATATTGTATGATACAGCCATAATATACTAAATAGGGTATGCACGTACAGTACAGACACAAAAGGCTATTAACTGCATGGAGGGTGTGTTAACTTATGTTACAAAGGGCATGATTTTTAAGAAATTTTGTATGGGCAAAATGGGGATAGTTAGATAAGTGAGGTGAGGTAATAGGCCAGTCTAAAAAAATGCATTTTTTTAGACCACACTTAGAACTGTGGGTATTGGAGATTAATCGAATTGTCCTGGGTAATGCATTCCAAAGAATTGGTGCAGCATGCAAAAAGTCTTGGAGATGGGAGTGAGAGGTTTGGATTATTGAGGATCTTAATTTAAAGTCATTAACTGAATGGATGGCATGGGTATGGTGGTAGACTGAGACAAGGGAGGAGATGTATGGTGGTGCTGAACTATGGAGCGCTTTGTGGGTGATAGTGATAAATTTATATTAAACTCTATATCGGATGGGCAACCAGTGCAATGACTGGCACAGGGTAGATGCATCAGTGTAGCAGTTGGAAAACAATTTGATCCTGGCTGCTGCATTCAGGATGGATTTGTAGAGGGGAGAGTTTAGTAAGAGGGAGCGCGAGTAACAGAGTTGCCATAGTCCAGACGAGAATGAATAAGAGCTACAGTAAGAGTTTTTGTTGAGTCAAAGTTAAGAAAAGGTCAAATTCTAGAGATGCTTTTGAGGTGCAGGTGACATGAGCAGGTGGGAGATCGGATGTGGGAAGTGATGGAAAGATCTAAATCAAATATGACTGCAAGACAGCGGGCATGTTGCTGGGGAGTAATGGAGGAACCACAAATGGAAATGGCAATGTCAGGCATTGGTAGGTTAGTAGAGGGAGGAAACACAAGGAGTTCAGTTTTGACAGAGTAAGTTTTGGATAGAGGGAGGACATAATGTTAAAAACAGTGGAAAGACATTAACTGGTATATTGTAGTAATGCAGGAGTGTTATCACGAGACAATGTGTATAATTGGGTGTCATCAGCATAGAGATGGTACTGTAATCCCAATCTACTGTTTGTTTCTCCATAGGGCCAGTGTATAACACAAAAAGGAAGAGGCCTGGTATGAATCCTTGAGGAACCTCGACAGCAAGGATAAGGGAAGAGGAGCCAGCAAAAAAATACAGTGAAAGGGCGGTCAGAGATGTAGGAGGAGAGGAAAACCAGGAGAGAATGGTGTCCTTGAGGCTGATAGCGCAAAGCATGGTGAACAGGTTTTGGTCATCCACGTCGAGTGCTGCAGAGAGATCCAGGAGTAGTGACCATTAGATTTAGCTGTTAGTAGATCATTAGAGACTTTAGTGAGGGCAGTTTCAGTAGAGAGTAAAGAGCGTAAACCAGATTGTAAAGGGTCAAGTAGAGAGTGATCTGGGAGATTGTGGAACTAGACGGGAGTGGACCAAGCGTTCCAGGAGTTTAGAGATGAAGGGAAGATTAGAGATAGGTCTATAGTTAACAGAGCAGTTCTGGTCGAGGGATTTTTTTTAAGCAATCGATGTATGCTGGCGTGTTTAAATGAGGAGGAAAAGATACCAGATAAGAGAGATCAAAATTTATTTAGGTCAGTGGTGACAGCTGGGGAAAAGGATTGGAGGAGATATGAGGGAATAGGGTCACTGCTGCAGTTAGTAGGGCGAGAAGATGCAAGGAGCCTGTTTACTTCTTCAGTGACCAGTTCAAAGACAGAAAGTGAGCTAGATACAGTGTAGAAGGGAAATGAATGCATAACATTAGGAGATTGGGAGCTGAAATCATATAATCTTTATATGGCAGCTTTATTTTTTAAGTATATGGCACCATTGAGTGTCAAATTGTGAGATCTGTCTAAAAATGGCAAGTGTTTACTTTGCTTCTGTCCTTTAATTTTTATAAAACCAGTGCAGATCTTAATAAGAGAATGTGTCGTAGAGATAACTTAGTTGTTTTGTTTAAACAATATAGTATAGGGACACGAGCCTTAATTATTGACTAAAGGAAAATTGAGAAGATGTTTGTAAAACAGACCTGATTTACTGCTCATAATTGCACAGTGTGGCGGTTTCATGGGCTGATTAATTGATGGTTGTAATTTCTTTCCGTGGAGAAGCAGATCAGTTCTCCATACATGAAATTACAGTGTACAGACCGGTAGAAATTGCATGGCTCTGCCGCCGTCTTCATAGTTCCTGTCAGCAGTAATAATCTTGATGAAGAAACCTGTGATCTTTGGAGGGCTCTTTATGTTTTACATTCATTAACGCAATGATTATCATCTTATAATGCGGTAACTAGAAACTGCGTCTCTGGCTAATGGCACAAATCAGGCTCTAATAAGAAAAAATATATATAGCTGAATGTGAAATCATATTAAATGAGGGAAACAGATGTTGAAGATGTGAGGACTTGGATTACAGTCATTAGCATTATATTGAAATAATTATCAGGCACAATCCTAGCTCATTGGTCCATACATTTAAGAGAAATTTCTGCGCAGTGAAAAAGTTTTACTACGGAAAACTTAACTTAAAGTGGTTTTGTCATGTAAGTTTTTCTGGAGAGCATTTCCCCACTGGCAAGATGGAAGCTTGCGAGGCGATCTTGTAGATTGATGGTTCGGACAAGTAGCCTGGCTGCACCGAAAAATTAAAATTGTGCACTTTCCCTCTCCCCCTCTTATGTTTCTACTCTGGCCCTCTCACTTAGCTGGCTACCGCCTCTCCTGCCTCACGCCTACACACACAGGGTCCCAAGCCGGCAGCCTCGGATCTTGTCAAGAGACGTACTTTAGGTCCCCTTGATCCTATCCGGCTACCTTTTCAACGAATGTGTGTGGATGTGGCTGTGGCACATACAGTTACCACAGCCTCCGGTTTGCTAGCTGAGTCTTGTAGTCCTCCATTAGTCTTGTGGCCCGGTTCACCTACTGCGATCTGGTCCCTCCACCCGACTCTGGTCAGGCTGGATTTTGGCGCCACGGGTGGGTTTCTCACTTCCTGTGCCCCGAGGACCCCTTCTACTCACTCCAGGAGCTTCCCTCTGCTCCTTACATGTCCTCCCTCTTTCTCCATCTCTCTCCAACTGCTCTTTCCAGGACAATCTCCTTACCTCAGTACTAACTCCTCCCACCAACTGTCACTTCCTTAAGCCCTGCCCCTTCTCTACTTACTCCACCCACACCCTCTACCTAGTTACCCTCCAGACTGGGATGAGGCCATCCTCCCATAGGGTACGCCCAGGTGCCCTGACTGGAGTGGTGTTGGATTCTGGTGTTAGAGTCCTGCGTAGTGCCCCTCCTTACCTGAGAGTGGGATACCACACCTCTGGCTGAGGTGCAGTACCTCTGTGGCAACTGAACCCTCAGGGGCGCCACACAGTCTTTCCTCATTAATGGCACAACTTGCACCAATTTTCCAGACTGCTCATGTTGTCTGGTTACACAGGGACTGAGCTGGCCAGGTTAGGGCACAGATTGTTTACTTAAAGAAGCACTCCCATGAAAGTTGTTATCCTTTTAATATATAGCAGACCTCAAATTACACAGCACAATGTACTTAAAATTGCTAATTTTGCCTTTCTTCATGGCTAATTCATCTCTTTTCTCTGCTCTGTGTAGAAACAGGAAGTCTCTTGTTAAGCATGAATCATCCCCCTCTTCAAAACCTGACCCAGCTGCTCGGCATGCCAGGGACTTTTGCAATGACTTATGACTTATGCAGGGAAAGAGATCTTCTGTTTCTACATAGCGCTTACAAGAATTCAGCTAGTCAGTTTATAATCATGTGATGTCATAGAACTAATGGAAAAGAGAATTAGCTGGGTAGAAAGGTAAAATGAGCAATTGTACACAGTACCATATAATATGATGACTTCAATATATTAAGAGGATACACATTTTGATGGCAGTAGGAGGAGTGCTTCTTAAAGGTGTTAACGTTTTTCAACTATCTTCTCCAGGGGGTTCAGCTCGGCTCCTCAGGAATTTTAACCTCACCTTGTGAATTTCATTTTCGCTCACATAAAATATACTATTAATGGAGAAAGTACGGTGGCACCTACTAGTAACTACATCTGAGATTGATTCCGGTCACGCTGAAAACAATTGGATTTACATTCAAAAAAGTTTTCTAAGTTTTTAATTTGCTCCTTTCAGCACGCATTTACATGATAAGGTGGAAATCTGTTCAATGTGATCTTCTTGTACAACTTTGGTAAAAGAAAGAACGAAAAAAAAGAAAAGAGAAATCGCCTTCGAGTTAACACAAGGCACAGTTTCAAAGCACTTTTGATACTGGAGAACGCTGACAGGCTGGCATATGTAACATATCAATACGCACATGAGCATTACGACAGCAGCCTGATAAAACGGTCTAGACATAAACTCGAGATTTTACAAACGTTTCAGATAAGTGCAAAGCGTATTTTCATTTATGATAGATTCGGATCTCGACCACCTGCATCCCTGCAGGAGTTGTAGCACAGGAAGTAGTCTTGATTTAAGAATGCATCTGAATATGGAGGCTGCAAATTAATAACAGATTTCCCATCCTCTAAAAGGGATTTTATCTGATCTAATATAATACTTCCAAGGGCATTTCTGTGGTTACTATCATAAAATATGACTGTAAAGTTGGGCTCGTAATAGCAAAGCTTTTAGTCCATTTGGTAAAATATTGTTGAGATTGGTAGCAAGGAACAATGAAAATAAGACACTGCATGTATACGGTATCCTTTATACATTTAAAGGATCTTTCATGCAAAAAAGAGATTTAAGTTCCTCATTTGCATTTTCATTAAAGAGAACCTGTCAGTAGCATTCTACTGATTAAAGTACAGAAAGGCCATATTGATGCTGTCATACTGATTAAAATGATGAAGAAATCCGTTTTGTAGATTTTCTTTAATCTTTGTTTGAAGTTTCATTGTATTCATATCTTAGTGCATCAGGGTGGGCCCGTGTGGTGGACCTGTGGGGAGGGCCTGTGGGGTGGGACTGTGGTGGGCCCTGGGGTGGACCTGTGGGGAGGGCCTGTGTGGTGGGCCTGTGGGGTGGGACTGTGGTGGACCTGTGGGGAGGGCCTGTGTGGTGGGCCTGTGGGATGGGACTGTGGGTAGGGTCTTCAGCTCTGTTCCATCCTCACCGCTGTGTCTGGGTGTAATTTCTTCTTCTTTATTTAAAGTTTCTCGCCAGCGCCGTCCTAGCCGCACCTTATAACTAATGAGGAACTGGTGTCAGTCCTATCGGGCTGGCAGCGCTCTGCTTCACTGGTGCTAGTGGAAGGGGTCTCTCAGCCTGTCAGGGTTGTGAGCGAATGTGGTGTCACGTCAGTAATTACATGGGCCACATGCTCTCACACCCCATGCTTCCCTGGGACCGTGTGGAAAGGGGGTGTCTATGTAAAATTGTACCAAGCTGAACTTACTAGTCCACAGGGGGTGCGGAACATTACATTGGTGATACTGAGGAGACACATTGCGTGATCCACGTGATGTAATAGTGACGTCAGACATGTGATGGCAGTGGTAGGATTCTGCGTGAGCTCTCCGGTGCGATCATTCACAACCTTTTTGACTGTCTTTAGCGTAGGAGAAAAGCTCTCTGTAAAGGAGAGTAGGAAGAGACAGCCCTATTCAAACGTATTCCCTAGAAAGAAGATAGGAGCTGGGGAAAAAGGGCAAAATCATGCTGCAGGAATTAGCTGTAAGGCCGGCGTCACACACAACTACAAAAAATCGGTCCGTTTTAGTCGGTCGATTGTCGGATCAAAATGCAAACATCACACATCCTTCTGTCATCCGATTTTCCTTCAAAGATGCGATTTAGTCGCATGTGTGTGTACCTTGTAACATCCGATTTTCATCCGACTTGCGAGAATTTCTCGCAGGCTTGCAAAACTGACATATAATGGATCCAAAAGAATAGTATTTCAATCACAAAAGAAAGAATAGATATATACACATAGAACACATATATATATATATATATATATATACATGTCATTGTGACATATATATATACATATATTTATAGTTCTTACACTTCTACATACTGTAATAGCCGCTAATTCAATTGCCGGCTTTTGTGAAATCACAGAAGCCGACATGAAATGATACATTGTTTCCACACAGTTAACCATGTCATTTCCTGTATTTTTATATTTGTTTAGAACTTACAATTACATGAGTGCATTTGTGCAAAATTTCAGACATGTAGGGGTTAATTAAAGGTGTAAATTCGTTGAAAAAAAATGCGTGGGCTCCCGCTGTATTTTCTCCACCAGACAGACAAAGCAAGCGAGTGGGGGCAGATAATAACAGCCTAGGGAGGGTACATTTTTTTCTGCCCCCCTGGCTACTAACATCTGCCCCCAGACACCCCAGAAAGGGCAAATCTCTAATTAGATTCGCCCTTTCTGGCACTTTGCCCGTCTATTCCCATTGCCCTGTAGCGGTGGCGAATGGGTTAATAATGTCACCTTAATGTCACCTTAGTATTGAAAGGTGACCTTAAGGCAGGTTAATAATTGAGAGCTGTCAATTAGACAACTATCAATTATTAATCCTATTGTATGATAGAAAAATCAAACACACACAGTTTAATAAAAAAGAAGTTTAATGAAATAATCACACAGTTTTTGACCATATTTTATTTTCCTGCTAAAACCATTTCCTGTAATAAAAATAAAATAAAAAAGCAAAATGATTCTTACCAATCCGATGTACAGTCAGGTCCCACGGTGTAATCCATCAGAAAGGGTTAACAGGTTACAGGTCGCAGAGAGGTAATAATGCTGTCTCAGACCTGTATTCCCCTGAATGAATCAGTTACTCTCCCAGCGAAAGGAGAGGAATAGATTCATGAATGGAGCTTAATTGATTTATTGCCACTTTCACTTCAGTGACCTGACCTAACGTGAAAGTGGATACAATCAATTAAGCTTCATTCATGAATCACATCCTCTCCTGTCGGCAGGAGATAAGCTCATTCATCCAGGAGCTATCAGATGAGCACGCAGGATTACTTGCGCTGCTTATCTGATTGCTAGTTAACCCTTTGTGAAGGATTACATCGTGGGACGGGACAGATTGCCAGATAGGTAAGAATAATGTTGTTTTATTATTTATATTTATTTTAGAAGAACAAGGGCTTCGAACGGATTAAGAGTGAAATAAAAGATGGTCAAAAATATGTGTTTTTATTTCATTAAAATTATTTATTCTTAAAGTGTGTGTGTTTTTTTATTTACTTCAATAGGATTAATAATTGATAGTTGTCTAATTGACAGCTCTCAATTATTAACCTGCCTTAAGGTCACCTTTCAATACTAAGGTGACATTAAGGTGACATTATTAACCCATTCGCCACCGCTACAGGGCAATGGGAATAGATGGGCAAAGTGCCAGAAAGGGCGAATCTAATTATAGATTTGCCCTTTCTGGGGTGTCTGGGGGCAGATGTTAGTAGCCAGGGGGGGCACAAAAAAAAATGTACCCTCCCTAGGCTGTTATTATCTGCCCCCACTCGCTTGCTTTGTCTGTCTGGTGGAGAAAATACAGGGGGAGCCCACGCATTTTTTTTCAACGAATTTACACCTTTAATTAACCCCTACATGTCTGAAATTTTGCACAAATACACTCATGTAGTTGTAAGTTCTAAACAAATATCAAAATACAGGAAATGACATGGTTAACTGTGTGGAAACAATGTATCATTTCATGTCGGCTTCTGTGATTTCACAAAAGCCGGCAATTGAATTAGCGGCTATTACAGTATGTAGAAGTCTAGGAACTATAAATATATATATATATATATACATGTCACAATTACATATATATATATATATATATATATATATATGTATTCTATGTGTGTATATCTATTCTTTCTATTCTTTATTAAAGCTGTCAGTGTGATTTTACAGTATAGCCGGGGATGAATTGCCGGCTTTTCTAAAGGACACCGATGCGATTTAATCGCAAGTCACACATGCGGTCCGTTTGTAATCAGATTTTTCATCGCTCCCATAGACTTGCATTGGCGATAGTCGACCCACAATATGTACACGGACGTTTAAAACGGACCACAAAAAAATCTGATACTGGGAGCTGCTCCATAGATTAACATAGGGCAGACTGCAATACGATTTTTCATCGTATTACAGTCGTCCGATTCTGTCGCCAGTGTGACGCCGGCCTAATAGTCAGGAGAGCTGAGAGAGTGCACACGTGTCTTACTTAAAGAACCTACCATAGCTAGAGCCAGATGAGCTCACACAGTAAGGCCTCATTCACACGTCCGTGTTGCACGCATGCGTTAGATACGTTTTTTTCACTGATATAACATGTACCCATTATAAAAACCCAAGATAAAAACCTAATAAGCAAATACTTTGTAGTAAAGAAATAAACAGCAATAGTGAATGAAAATAACAGAGGGGGATTAGTTGCATAATTTTGATAAAAAAAATGGAAAAACCATCCCACCACATCATGGTGACCCTATTCGAGATGGTCCTAACCTCTAAGATTAAAACCTTACCATTTGTTAAGTGATGTGCATGTGGATATGGGCTGAGAAGGACTAAAACCTGACTAGTGGACATGCAGCAGTGGGGAACTACATGAATATAATGTCCAGCTCAAAAAAATAACTCTATATTAGTTTCATGCACTACTGCAGTTTATTTATTTACTGAAAGATATTTACTTATGTTTTTATCTTGGGTTTTGTCTGTTTAGTGGCCAGTGTGAACATGCGCTGACACGCTCCATTCACACCAACTTATATTCCAGTTCATCTCTTTAGGTTTTTTGCTTCAGTCTGTTTGCATTAAGTGCATATAAAGGTGGCCTGGTCTTTTTTTTTGAGCTGGACATTATATTCATGTAGTTCCCCATGGCTGTGTGTCCACTAGCCGGATTTCAGTCATTCTCTGCCCTTATCCACACGCACGTCACTTGACAAATAGTAAGGTTTCAATATTAGAGGTTAGGACTGTCCCCAATGGGATCACTGTGACGAGGTGGGATGGCTTTTGCATTTTTTTAATTAAAATTATTTTAACTAAGTACCCTATATTATTTTCATATTTTTGGGGGTTTTGTCTGTTTAATGGCCAGTGTGAACATGCGCTTACATGCTGCATGCACACCAACGTATATTCCAGTTCATCTCTTTAAGTTTTCTGTTACATACCCATTATAATCTATGGTGCTATTCACATATCCATTTTTTTCAGACAGCACGGCTGAAAAGTGCCAGTACAAGTCTACGTGTTTGTGAAAAACACACGCGGATGGCATCAGTGTACAGTTTCTGTGTTCTCTGTGTTTATCATTGCAAATGATAGGAGAAGCTTTGTAATTTCTTTCTTTCTTTATCCATCTGTGAAAAACACTGATGAAACACTGATGGTACAAATGGACACACAGAAAAAAACACTGGTGATACACTGATCCAAAACACAGATGACAGATGACATTTTTTCACTTAACCACAATTGTGTGAACGAGGCCTAACCAATAGGTGAACAAATAGCTGCACCTGAATTAGCAACTGGGTCAATGGCAGGTGAAAGAGACTAGTGATCCAGGAGGGTACTATCTATTTGTATAAGCGGTTATAAGATCGTGGAGAGCAGAGGTGTGGAGAGCAGTGTTGAGAATGAGCGTCACCAGACCCAGAGACAAGTGTTTGCCTGTGACAGAGTGGGTCTAATGCCCGGTGAAGATAGGAGCTCAGGAGCATCAGGAAAGGCGGAGACACCAGAGTCTGGACATAATTGTGGAAAAGATTTCCTTTTGAGCAACGTTTAAAGTAAAAGTGCTCCCATATTGGTAGTCAGTAAATAAAACCACATTGAACTGTACATATTATTTGCATTCTTGTTGGGGAGCCAACATCCAGACTTCCCCGTTTACTAATAAGACCTAATTAGTTATGTCTGAACCATCCAATAGAAATAGATCCTTCTCTGTGTAGGCGATCCTGCTCCTCCTTCTCTCAGTCATGCATTTTGCAAACCTCTCTTGAAGTCCCGGTTTGGCATAGTAGCATGGCGCTGCCGGGGAACCAGTCACTTTGAAATGACATTGAATGAGACGGACTGATTAATGAGGTCTTCTGCTGCAGGATTTCCAAATGCTGAGCAACTGTTCTCATGCTGGTCTTCCTATTGAATATTACCAGTGTTAGCTCTTGATCATGTTATTGACTTTGACCTTTGTTTTTCTTTGTTTCTGCGTTTGACTGATGCTTCTTTGGTATTTGACCTCTAGTTTTTCTTCTGAACTAGTCCTTTCTTTACATTTAATTTTAGGCTTGCTGACTACCTGTTAAGACCCCTAGCTAGTCTCTGAATTTCCCTATATGCAGCATTACTGTCACAAACCTGAGACTAATCTAGGAAACCAAACAGTGGTGTATTGCTAAAAGTGGCAGACCCTGTAGCCACTATTGGGCCCATGAGTTGGGGCTGGCATTGGCACCAAGATTCTCGCCTGGCATCGAACTTTCAACTTTATTGGTATCCTGCACTGTGCCTGCTCTGCAGATCTGTGCAGAGCTTGAGACACCACATGCTGAAGAGACCGGAGCATCAGCGGAACAAGGAGAAGTATTTTTATTTTTCTTAACTTTTTTTTTTAGCAACGAGGGCCATTATACAGTTTGCAGGGTTATATATAGGCCCTTATGCAGTGTGCAGGGCTATGTGGGGGCCATTCTACAGTTTGCAGGACTATGTGAGGGTCATAATACTGAGTAAAGGCCACTTTACAATGTGGAGGGTTGTGTTGAGGCCACCATACTGTATTGGTGCCACTATGGGGTTATCATACTTTGCGGGAGGAGAGGGCTATATTAAGGTCATCACATTGTGCGAGTGGTGGACTCTGTATAGGTACAATCTGTTGGGGAATCATACTGTGTTTGGGGCACTTTTGTTAGCATCATACTTTATGGGGGCCATGAAAAGGGTATCTTAATGTGTTGGAACACTAAGGAGCTTCAATAAGCTTCAATTTTTCAGTAAGGGCTGAAAAATTGTGAGATATACTCTTCGATGACCCAGTTGAGTATTATTTATTTGCTCTTTTTTGGGATGGAAAGCCAATTAGGACTTCCGCTATGTGGCCCCACGATTTTTGTGTATGCCTCTGCCTTCAAACCTGGGTTTACTTTGAAGTTTAGCGTGGCACCCTGGCACCCTGGTGGGCCAGTCTGAATTTGCTAACATGATACACAGCAAACCCTTGTGTTTTATAACTATGCACAACATTCACTCCATCATTATAAGACAGGAAATAATGATCTTGGCTAAGCACAGTGTTTAAGTCTATTTTCCAAGGTCTAATATAAACTGGCAGCTCATGAATATGATGTAAAATGATTCACATTTCCATTCACACAATGTTATTTTTGCTCCTGCCTCTGTGATTCGCATTATGGTGTTTATACTCTTGTTTTTGTTTTTTTTTCTTTTTATGTTTTTTTTATCTTTGGTATTAATCACTTTTACTCTGATACCAGGAATTGGACTTTAGTTAAAATATCATCATTTTCCTAAGCTGTGATGTCTGATTCCTTCTTTTATGAAGAGACAGAGGCAACCACAGATTTGGGGTATCAAGCTCTGACCTCTGAACGAAAACCTGCTAATTTTATATCAACACAAATCTATTTTATGCCGTGTGAAGTACAAACTGTACAGTGTTTTCCGAGATGGTGAAGGCAGAAAATGAGTGATGGTTAGAATTCCTGTGGTCTGCGCCTGCTCCTCCATGTCATCGCCGGCGTGACTTGGGAAAGGTTTACATAAAGAACAATTGACTTATTTTCTTACAAGTAACCTTTTTCTCTCTTTGATATAGAACCGGCATTGAGGAAAGAAACTCACCCAAACACATGGTCATTACCACAAAAGATGAATGTGATCTTCCAGTCATGCGAGCCTGAAAAAGAGAGAATAAAATGATTTATTCTGCAAGAAACCAGAAAACCATGATGATGTTCAATGGACGATCATTTAAACAAAACTTGTAAACATGGTGGAAACCTGAATGTATGCACTGAACACTAAGATGTCTTTCAGAGAGAAGCACAAACTATACATCATAAGTACAGGCTCAGAGGCGTCATTTGGAACTACGCTCCCTACATTGTTCATAGGGGCAGAGAGATCCCTTGAGCCCCAAAGGCACCAGATCCCAGAGGGAATGGCAACCTTTTTACCCCATTTAACTCTACAGACATTCATTTATTTGTTATTTCAAGATTTGGCAAATACCCTTGGAAAATCATTGGGGTATATGTCATCTATAGGCCTCAAGGCTAGAGATAACAAAAACAAAAGTTTTTTTGAGATGGCCAACTGAATGGGAAAGCCAAGCAGACTACTCTTTCCGATAGAGCTTGTGCACATGACTGATTTTCCCCTGACAAGTACTATCCGTGATTTTCACAGATATCTCTCGTACCTTTGATATTCCATTGGGTTGTGAACATGTCTGATTTTCTTCCTTGGACAAAGTGGCCCTTGGAAAAATTGATGACATGTCCAATTTTGATCCAATTGTTGGGTCAAAATCGGCAATGCAAGTGTATGGGTCATGAAAAAAAATGGGCCACACATGTATCCAAGTGCGGTCCGGTTTTCATGGACTGAAAGAATGGAGAAGGTAAAGAAACTTTTTTTTCTCTCTCCACGTTCGAGAAAAACTTATGTCATTCTGATCAAACTCTTATCAGAATAATGTAACCATTTTTCTCAGATGTGGAGAAAATGGTCATGTGAACCTACCCATGTGTCAAATATAGGTTATGTGAATTATAGCTGCCCGCAGCCCAACAGATGCCAAGAGGACCCTCTCTTGGAAACCATGGAGTCTATAGGGGATCGATGAATCTATTATTCTGAGTACTGTGCATATCGGGAGTATCTCCCGAAGCATACGCTGAATATGTAAATTGAATGTGGTGTGCATGTAAGTTTAAAATCTTTTTAGGAGTAAACACGTTATTCGTGGAGCTGTGACAGGACTGATCCATTGAGAAACATATCCAAAGGGATTCTAATAGGTCCTATTCAATTATAATGTGCTGAGTTTAACCTAAGTTTTATAGGAAAGATTAGGGCAGCAGACTTTGATATTCTTAATGTTAGGGTCGGTGTAGACGACAGTAAAAATCAGATGAGTGCTATCCTTCGTTTTTACAGATAGAATTTGTTCTCATCTATAATATAACGCTGGTAGCGTCACTCTCTCCGAAGCCTTTATAGACTGCGCAAGCGTGACGCGCCTGCGCAGTCTGGCTACAGACAGAAGACGGCATCCAGCGGTGAGGACTGTGTATGGTGCCAGAGATCGCGCTATGCGTAGACACTGAATGCATACTGCGATCTCCGGTGCCATACTTACATACTTACCTGACCAGGAGGAGCGTTGCCGCGGCACTTCTCTTGCCGGAGAGTGGCGTTTGAATCGCCCATGCGCATAGCGCTATCCGGCGCCATTTTACTGAAGACACATTTGCAGTGTGTCTTCAGCAATATGGCGCCAGACAACGTGGTATGGGCATGCACGTACTCCGGCGCCACACTCCTCCCCAGCCTCCAGCAGAACGGGACAGCACTGGAGCACAGGGAAGAAAGGTGAGTATAAATGTTTTTTTTTGTATGTGTGCAGTTTAATAAGGGTGAGAGGGACCAAAAATATCAGGATAGGGGGTGGGAGGTAGCATGCATACGAGGATAGGGGTGAGGGGACCATGCATATCAGGTTAGGGGGTGAGGGGTAGCATGCATATCAGGATAGGGGGGTGAGGGGTAGCGTGCATACAAGGATAGGGGGTGAAGGGACCATGCATATCAGGATAGGGAGGTGAGGGGACCATGCATACCAGGATGGGGGTGAGAGGACCATGCATACCTGGATTGGGGGATAAGGGTTACCATGCATACCAGGATAGGGGGGTGAGGAGTACCATGCATACCAAGATTGGGGATGAGGGGACCATGCATACCATAATTGGGGGGTGAGAGGCTACCATACATCCTACGATAGGGATGGGGGGACCATGCACACCAAGATTGGGGGGTGAGTGTTATGATTTGGTAGCTGAGGAGAGCAGGCAAAAACGGCAATACACCAGAGAGGTTGGAATCTACTGGATTGCAGTACCCTGACTAACCACCACAACTAAAGGCAGCCGTGGAGCGTACCTACGTTTGTCCTAGACGCCTCGTCACAGCCTGAGAGGCTAACTACACCTAAAGATAGAAAGAGGAAAGCTATCTGCCCCGGAGCAGATCCCCAAAGAACATAGGAAGCCCCCAAACATGTAATGGCGGTTAGACAAGAGGAAATACAGACACAGACAGAAAATATAATCAAAAGCAGCTGCATGGATATAACAGAGGAGATGTGGGCAGGTAGCCACGAAACGTGCGTTGGGGCGGCATCTCCTGTGCAGGGTGACCCTATCTCTTGCGGTTACCATATCCACCTGGTGAGCATGTTTTTTCCTCAGATATGGCAGCGGTTTTTCTATTGCCTTTTCATTGCAGCGCTTTCCATCTGGTCTAGCATGCGATACTTTAACCCTTGTGGTTAGCATTGCTTCTTACACATTTGGCGCTCTAATTACCTATATTACTGCTATTTATACGCTGGCCATTTTTGAGAAACATGCCTGTCGATCTCATTGTGGCGTTTGACTACTTTAACTGGCACTTTACTCCCATTTAATGGGATATTGCTATTACTCATATTGTGCCATTACTTGTTTGTCTTTTATCGCCACTTATGTCACATTGTTATACCGCTCTTTGAGATACATCTCCCTGTATGTGCACATGTTTTGTATGTGTTTTCATTGCTTGTTTACATATTTTTGTGGAACTTTTTCTAATTGATTTGTAAAATAAATATTTACCTTTTATATATTGACTTACTGGTCACTAGTGACTCTTGTTTTCTCCTATATTAACATGTCTATATGAGTAGTGATCTTTTGGCTTTACACATGGTTTGTGTGGCCCACATCTCCTCTGTTATATCCATGCAGCTGCTTTTGATTATACTGATTATTTCTGTGTCTTTCACAGCTTTCCTCAGCTCCTCTATGGATTTCCGAGCTAAAGATGCCACTTGGCGTGCTCAGATCAATGAAACACTGCAGGACGGTGCAGAGGGAACCAGTGAGGGGTCTCAAAGGGAACTACAAGAGGCTGTTTTTTTGTTTAAGGATCTGCTTAGGAAGCGTACCAAAGTGTGGTGGAACCACGAGTTCCTGGACAAATATATACATAATAATTTAATTCCTAGAGGTCTCAGGGTTCAAGTGTTTCCTTCATTCCCTATCCAGGATGACTCTATTAAGAGCTGCTGGGAGGAGCTGACTAACACGTGCTCCATTGGGTTTATGAAATTATTAAAAGAAATGAATCAAAACACATTAGAAACACTTGAATCCGAGATTGACACTGTTCAAGCTAAATTACGACGGGAATTGACTAGTGAAAATTTAAAAAAACTAAATGATTCCATGGATGCAGATCTTCAAAAATGGGCCTTGGAGATTCAATCCACTAAGTCTAGGAAATTTAAACGTGATACTGAAGATAAACTGCTTTCGAGGGTTTACAGATGGCGGAATCCGAATGACAGATCACGCCCTAGAAATAGAAAAACATCTTACTCAAGGTCAAGATCTTCTTCCATGCGATCTAACACTTCTACAAATGAAGATTTCACTACGAAAAAATCCTATACTAATGATAAGGGCAACGTGCCGACTGCTGGAAATAAGATGACGACACGTCAAACTATGAAAACTAAGAATAGTGGAGGGGGAGTCGCCCAGTCTGCGTCACAGAGCGGGCTGCAGGTAGTAAATCTGTCTCATCACATCCTATCTGCCACACAAATGGAAGTTTTAGGCAGGGGTCTTACTTTCTCACCAACTAACGCATTTGATTTTTTTACAGTTTTAAAGGATCTCCACCTATTCTCTCGTAAACTTCTGTTAAAGAAATTACATAGCCGTGGACACCAGTCAGAACCTTGGAGTGACAACGAGAGGGAAGCCTTACGTAATCTTGAGGAACTGCTGGAGGAACAATCTACTCCAAGCACAAGTAGGTTTCCCACGTCACTATTGCCCAGGTCGGCGAGGTTCCCCCCTTTGTCACTGTGCCCAGCGATAGATGTATTTACTAAACTAGTAACAGAAGATCTAAAAAGTCTTTCTACAAGACGCAGATTTGACAATTTAACATATGCACAACGTCAAGCTCTATTACAATTACAATCTCTCCCTGACGTGGTTTTCAAACCAGCTGACAAGGGGGGAACATCGTGATCTGGCCATGTGATAAATATGAGCGAGAGGCCTTTCGCCAGCTCAGGGATACTGATACATATACCAGACTGGCGAACAGTCCACTTTCCTCCTTCTCTTTGGAACTCCAGGGAATTCTGAGTGGTGCATACGAGTCTAACGTTATCCCTAAAAAGGTTTACGAGGGTCTATTGGTCAAGTATCCTAAGACCCCTACCTTCTATTTACTCCCTAAAATCCACAAGGATGCCCTCAACCCGCCGGGATGCCCAATAGTGTCAGGTATTGGTGGTCCATGCGACATGGTTTGTAAGTTTATTGACTTTTATTTGAAACCCATTGTGGAGACACTACCATCTTATGTCCGCGACACCAAGGACGTCCTGGCACGTGTTGATGGCATCCTTGTGAATAAATCTATTATCTTGGTGACAGCTGACGTGGAGTCCTTATATACATGCATCGATCATTCCCATGGCCTGGCAGCCGCTGGTCTATTCTTGGAGTCCTCCGACCTGGACGGCCCTATGTGTGAGCTAATCCTCGAGCTGCTCCACTATGTCCTGACCCACAACTTTTTGTCTTTAAGGACGCCTTTTTATTTGCAGAGGCGTGGTACAGCCATGGGCGCGGCCTGTGCGCCCGCCTACGCCAATCTCTTCCTGGGCTCCTGGGAGAGATCTGTGTTTGGCGATGGGGGCGCGCAGGCCGCCTCCCATGTGCTGTACTGGTTTAGATATATTGATGATATCCTGATGTTGTGGGACGGGACGGTGCAGCAGCTCGAGGATTTTATGGTGGAGCTGAATCAGAACTCTCTTAACATCCATTTGACTTATAAATATAGCCGCGAAAAGGTGGACTTCCTGGACATCTCTCTGGAAGTTGACGCTAGTCGTCGGTTCCGGACGGATGTATTCAGGAAGCCCACCTCCGTGAATGCATTGATTCATGCAAAGTCAGCTCACCACCCAGCCACCATTAGGGCCGTCCCGGTCGGACAGTTTCTTCGAATGAGACGAGTATGCTCTACTAATGATGCTTTTGAAGCTCAAGCCAGAGACCTTGGCAACCGTTTTCGAGCACGAGGTTATAGTAACCGTAGCATCAAGAAGGGATATGACCGGGCAAGGAGGACTCCACGCAGCTGTCTACTTGATACTGCCCGTGTGGATAGACAAGCGGATGGGGAGGGACCTGTAAGGTTTATCACCACGTTTAACCATGAATGGTTTGATATTCGTAAAATCTTAATGAGACATTGGAATGTCTTGAAAACCGAGCCTGCTCTGTCCCGTTCTCTGGGCGACTTCCCCGCCATGACTTCCAGACGGTCAAGAAATCTACGTGACACTCTTGTCCGCAGCCATTACGTTGCACCCTCTAAAAATGTTTTTGGTTCTCGTGGTCCCACAGTTGGTTTCTTTCCTTGTGGCCATTGCCTTGCGTGCGCCAATGCCCTGCGTGCCCTGGACTTTTCCTCCTCTGGGGGTGACAAAACATTTCACATTCGCCAACGTATATCCTGTGGCAGTCCAAACGTTATCTATTACGCTACGTGCGACTGTCCCAGGATATACGTTGGCTTGACCACCAGAGAACTGAGGATACTATCAGGGAACACGTTAGGGACATTGGCGCAGCAAGGACCATTTCCGACGCCTCTGACTTGAAGACAATCCCACGACACTTCAAATACCATCACAATTGTGATGCCACATCTTTTAAGGTTCGTGGAATTGACATTCTACATCTAGGAATAAGAGGCGGTGATTATAAAAAAAATCTTAGCCCAAATGGAGGCTCGTTGGATTGTTCGACTTAATACAATGGTCCCCAATGGCCTTAACGAATCCTTGAATTTTGCCTCTTTTTTGTAGATTTTCCATAGAATTTTGTAGTTTCTTTGTTCCCTTTTGATATTTCCCTCCCTGGCTCCCTTCTGATGCCTTCTCGTTTTTAATCTGTGTTTTTAATTTTTTATTTTCCCACAGTTTATATTTATCCCTCTACTCTATATATTTTTGGGACTCTCTACCTTGATCCCTGTCTGGATATGAAGCATTGAATCAACAGATGGAACATACATTTGCAGCGTTCTTTTATGTACATATGTTGTCATACTATCCATGTACATTGTAACCGTATCTGTTATGTTATACATACTTTGTTTTTGTCCAGTATAATTGTCATTATAACGTACTTGTCACTATGGGAGACCGGTGCGCGCATGCTCCGTTTTGCCTGGGCCGTCTGTCTGCGGTGGGGGCGTCTTAATTGCATCCGGGCGGCGCCTGTGCCTTGAGCCTATGCGCATGTCTGGGTGCATGACGCTTTCGCCGCTGAGAGCTGCCGGGTCTTAAACGACGCATGCGCCGTAATACCTTCTCCCATTGGAGGACTTTGATCATGTGACCAGGAAGTACTTGGTATATGAAGGTCCTGTGCACAGCACGTTACTATCCCCTTGAAAAAGTGGCAGGTAGCCACGAAACGTGCGTTGGGGCGGCATCTCCTGTGCAGGGTGACCCTATCTCTTGCGGTTACCATATCCACCTGGTGAGCATGTTTTTTCCTCAGATATGGCAGCGGTTTTTCTATTGACTTTTCATTGCAGCGCTTTCCATCTGGTCTAGCATGCGATACTTTAACCCTTGTGGTTAGCATTGCTTCTTACACATTTGGCGCTCTAATTACCTATATTACTGCTATTTATACGCTGGCCATTTTTGAGAAACATACCTGTCGATCTCATTGTGGCGTTTGACTATTTTAACTGGCACTTTACTCCCATTTAATGGGGATATTGCTATTACTCATATTGTGCCATTACTTGTTTGTCTTTTATCGCCACTTATGTCACATTGTTATACCGCTCTTTGAGATACATCTCCCTGTATGTGCACATGTTTTGTATGTGTTTTCATTGCTTGTTTACATATTTTTGTGGAACTTTTTCTAATTGATTTGTAAAATAAATATTTACCTTTTATATATTTGACTTACTGGTCACTAGTGACTCTTGTTTTCTCCTATATTAACAGACAGAAAATAGTATGAGCAAACGTTGGGGCCCAAACTTCCTAGAAAGAAAAGAATAGGAAGGACACTTACTGCAATCCAAAAAACCCTAAAAAAATACCAACTCTACTAATTGCAAAAACACCTGAGATCACACGACCTCTACCACCTAAATTAGTTCTCTGGTGTAACAAAACTAAGCCGCAGCCACTGAAAAAACTGGAAAAGGCAAATGAACAAATAACAGTGGCTCAGATAAACTGAGAGGAGCACAAGCCCCCAGAGGGGACCTGGCTGACCTCCACAGAAGTGCAGGAAAAATGCAAAAAGCAAGCACAAAAATAAAAGCAGAAAATATCTTATCTGTTAGCAGAAGATGCAGGCAAGACTCAGCAAGCTTCCAAGTGAACCAGGAACCAAAGGTGAGACAAGAACAATTGATCACCGGCAACCCTGATGGGAGGGAACCTCCCTTATATAAGACCAGTCTGTAACTCCTGATTGCCAATCTTCACAATCTTCATTGAATGGTTCAGTACTGTTTGTAACCACCAGAGGGAGCTTCTGCTCAGAATTCATTTCTAACACATTCACAACAGTACCCCCCCTTGAGGAGGGGTCACCGAACCCTCATTTGGGCAACCAGGTCAGTCAGGATGAGCTCGGTGATAGGCACGGATCAGTCTCCTAGCATGGATGTCCGAAGCAAACACCCAAGAATTGTCCTCCTGACCATAACCTCCCCCACTTAACCAAATACTGGAGTTTCCGTTTAGAAAAACGAGAATACAATATTTTCTCAACCACATACTCCAGATTGCCCTCAACCAAAACAGGGTCAGGAGGCGCAGCCATAGGAACCACTGGCTCGACAAACCTCTTCAATAAGGACTTGTGGAACACGTTATGGATCTTAAATGTCCCTGGAAGAAGTAAACGAAAGGAAACAGGATTAAGATTCTCCATGATCTTATAAGGTTCAATGAACCTAGGCTTAAACTTAGGAGATGCAACTCTCATAGGGATATTTCTTGAGGACAACCAGACCAAGTCCCCCACTTCAAACCGAGGACCATCAGTCCTATGCCGGTTGGCAAACCGCTGGGCCCTCTCCTGAGAGAGGGACAACCTCTCCACTACCTGGTCCCAAATCTGCTGCATACGCTCCACAACAGAGTCAACACCCGGAAAGACAGAAGCCTCCGTCTGTCCCGAAGAAAATCGAGGGTGAAACCCAAAATTGCAGAAAAATGGAGACATCAAAGTGGCAGAGCTAGCCCTATTATTAAGAGCAAACTCAGCCAAAGGCAAAAAAGAGACCCAGTCATCTTGATCAGCAGACACAAAGCATCTCAGATAAGTCTCCAATGTCAGGTTTGTTCTCTCAGTTTGTCCATTGGTCTGAGGATGAAAAGCCGAGGAGAAAGACAATTGAACACCAAGTTTAGAACAAAAAGTCCTCCAAAATCTGGAAACAAACTGGACTCCTCTGTCAGACACAATGTTCTCAGGAATGCCGTGTAACCGAACCACGTGCTGAAGGAACAAAGGCACCAATTCGGAGGAGGAAGGCAACTTAGGTAATGGCACAAGATGTATCATTTTGGAAAACCTATCACAAATCACCCAGATAATGGTCATTCTCTGAGAAACAGGGAGGTCGGAAATGAAATCCATAGAGATATGGGTCCATGGTCTCTTGGGCACAGGCAATGGCATCAACAAACCACTAGAGCGAGAGCAAGGCTTGGAGCGAGAGCAAGTCCCGCAGGACTGCACAAATTCCCTGACGTCACGAGACAAAGTAGGCCACCAAAAGGACCGACTAACCAAGTCTCTGGTACCAAAAATTCCAGGATGACCGGCCAACGCGGAACAATGAATCTCAGACATCACACTCTTTTTCCACCGGTCTGGGACAAACAATTTCCCAATAGGGCAGCGCTCGGGTTTATCCTCCTGACACCCTTCCAGAGCCAGTCTCAAATTGGGTGAGATGGCGGAAAGAACTACACCCTCTTTCAAAATAACAGCAGGATCAGAAAACTCAGGAGAGTCCGCAAGGAAACTCCTCGAGAGGGCATCCGCCTTAACATTCTTAGTGCCAGGAAGAAAGGAAACCACAAAATTAAAACGTGTGAAAAACAAGGCCCACCTGGCCTGTCTAGGATTAAGTCGCTTGGCTGATTCCAGATAAAACAGATTCTTATGGTCCGTGAGGACCACCACCTGATGTTTGGCTCCCTCCAGCCAATGTCTCCACTCTTCAAAAGCCCACTTCTTGGCCAATAACTCCCGATTACCCACGTCATAATTACGTTCAGTTGGAGAAAATTTTCGAGAGAAAAAGGCACAAGGGTTACTTTTAGAGGTTTCTGGATCGCTTTGGGCCAAAACGGCACCTGCCCCAATTTCAGAGGCATCAACCTCCACCTGAAATGGCAGAGAAACATCAGGCTGCCGTAGAACAGGAGCAGAAGTGAATCTCTGCTTAAGTTCCTGAAACGCAGAGACTGCCTCAGGAGGCCAATTCACCACATCAGAACCCTTTTTGGTCAAATCAGTCAATGGTTTAACAATAACAGAGAAATTACCAATAAATTTACGATAAAAATTGGCAAAACCCAAAAATCTCTGAAGAGCCTTTAATGAAGTAGGTTGGACCCAATCACAGATGGCCTGAACCTTGACCGGGTCCATTTCAATAACAGATGGGGACAAAATGAATCCCAGAAATGAGATCCTCTGTATGCCAAAAAGACACTTTGATCCCTTCACATACAGAGCATTCTCTCTCAAAATCTGGAACACAGTCCGAACATGTTTCACATGAGAGTCCCAGTCATTGGAAAAAATCAAGATATCATCCAAATAAACAATCAGAAATTTATCCACAAAATCCCTGAAAATGTCATTCATGAAGGACTGGAAGACGGAAGGAGCATTAGTGAGCCCAAAGGGCATCACTAGGTACTCAAAATGCCCCTCTGGGGTATTAAACGCCGTCTTCCATTCATCCCCGTGCTTAATGCGAATAAGGTTATATGCCCCCCTGAGGTCAAGCTTGGTAAACCAAGTAGCACTTTTCACCCTGGAAAACAGGTCAGAAATCAAGGGTAACGGATATTGATATTTCACAGTGATATTGTTCAAGAGACGATAATCAATACACGGCCTTAATGAACCATCCTTTTTGGCCACAAAGAAAAAACCGGCACCCAAGGGTGAAGAGGATGGTCTGATATGACCCTTCTCCAATGACTCCTTGATATAAGACCGCATAGCGTCATGTTCAGGTTCAGACAAGTTAAAAAGGCGACCTTTAGGGAATTTACTACCAGGCACTAGAGTTGAGCGATACTTTCCGATATCCAAAAGTATCGGAATCGGAATGGTATCGCCGATACCATTAAAATATCGGTGATACCCGATACCGATACCGGAAGTCCCATGTAAGTCTATGGGAACAAAATATCGGAATTAAAAAAACCCCATTCTTGCCTTGTTGGTTAATTGTACATGAAGGAAAACAACAAAGAGTAATGTACAATGTATTGTGGAAGGTTGAGGAGACATTAAAGGCATAGATGTTTAACCCAATCAAATGGAATAGCATAAATATTTTTTTTTTTTAAAGATGTTCGGATTGACGAAGAAATTGACAATGTTGTTAACGTTTTTTCTATTTTGGCAAATATGTATATTTCACAACTTCCATGCTCTTCACCTTTTTAACTTTTCACACACTTTCTCCTTCATAATCTTCAGCAGCATCATCTTTTTCATCAAATTATTCTTCATCTTCACCTTCTTTATCTTCTTAAACTTCTTGCTATTCATCTTTTTGTTAACATTACTCAGATTCTTCTTATTAAACTATTATTCTTATTCATATTGTACTTCATCTTCTTCATCATATTCTTATTTGTGACAGAGAATCCTGTACTTGTAATCTGTCAAAGTATGAATTTTTCATCCTTCCGTTCTTGCTGTCACAAAAGATTTAAATTACAACAGTATTTGTCCGTGTTCAGTTTAGCCTGCAGCAGCAGGCATTTTCCAGGGGCACCACGAGGAGGAACGGACTCACCCCCATACACTGCTTAGTCTTCTTCTGCTTATAATTTAGAGCATATATTTTGCTCTTCATTTTGGTCTTATACTTCATGTTCTTCTGCTTTTTGATCTTCTGCTTATTGTTCTTAAGTCTCTTGTTCTGTATCTTGTAGTTTGTCTTAACCTTCTTAGTCCTGTTTGGTAATCTTTTATTTCTTCTTTGTGATGGTGTTTAGGCTGGTTGGCTTGATGCTCGTCGTCCTTGTGGTCGTCATCTTCTTCGGGGTGGTCATCAGGGTCGTCGTCTTCATTGTTGGAGATCCAGAGTGATTACCCAAAAAAGCATTGAAAAAATCTTCAATTTGTAAATGTAGCAGAAGGTACAAGAGTCAATGCAAGTAACGAGGACCAGCTGACTGTGCTGGAACCCGGAGGGGCAGCAGAAGGAAAAGAGCCAATGGCACAACCGAGGACCAGCTGACGTTACTGGGACACGGTTACTAAGCAGGAGGTACCTGTGCTCCAAAGCACTACCAAGGACCAGCAGACATTGCTGGAACTCGGATACCGAGATGGAGGCACCTAGGCCAAAGGCACTGCGGAGAACCAGCTGACGGTACTGGAACCCGGACGGGTAGCAGAAGGTACAAGAGCCAATGCAAGTAACGAGGACCAGCTGACTGTGCTGGAACCCGGAGGGGCAGCAGAAGAAAAAGAGCCAATGGCACAACCGAGGACCAGCTGACGTTACTGGGACACGGTTACTAAGCAGGAGGTACCTGTGCTCCAAAGTACTACCAAGGACCAGCAGACATTCTGGAACTCGGATACCGAGATGGAGGCACCTAGGCCAAAGGCACTGCGGAGAGCCAGCTGACGGTACTGGAACCCGGACGGGTAGCAGAAGGTACAAGAGCCAATGCAAGTAACGAGGACCAGCTGACTGTGCTGGAACCCGGAGGGGCAGCAGAAGGAAAAGAGCCAATGGCACAACCGAGGACCAGCTGACGTTACTGGGACACGGTTACTAAGCAGGAGGTACCTGTGCTCCAAAGCACTACCAAGGACCAGCAGACATTGCTGGAACTCGGATACCGAGATGGAGGCACCTAGGCCAAAGGCACTGCGGAGAACCAGCTGACGGTACTGGAACCCGGACGGGTAGCAGAAGGTACCCATGGAAATTTAAGATGACAGGCCGCGAGCCGGCCGCAGTTACCGAATCCCACAGTACTACAGTGGGTGATTGTCCTATTGTCACAACGGAAACAGCCTTTATTTGCATATCCCGCAGCACACATAGGAAGCACCTAAACTCCAAGCACCATAGAGTCGGCTAACCCGACCGCAACACGACAGGACAACTTATTGGAGGCTAAGTGACGTTTACACTGACAGGAAACAGATGGCGTGCTGTAACCAGTCTGGGCAGGAGTGAGTACCCGTGCCAATGACACTTCCGAGCAACAACTGGCGGTGTTGTAGCCCAGGGATGAGAAGAGAACAT
>JARQOD010000006.1:418549248-418576398 GCA_033576555.1 Oophaga sylvatica | reverse complement strand
GAGGGAAGAGTCCCACCTGTAGGGGACCCGACATCTAGCTGCATCATCATCCCCTCAGAGATCTATAGCAGCGCTGGTACAAATTACCAGAATACTACAGGTGGCGTCACGAACTGTATATAAATCTATCCCCTGTAAATATTCCCCCCAACATACGCCAGACCGCCAGGGCCACAGACCGAGCCACAGCTACCTGTGACAAATCCCCATAGACTTCCATGGGCTCGGCTCTGAGTACCCCATTGCCCTGGTAACCCACAATTGTGGTGGCGGGTCGACACAAATACAGTATAATGGCCCCACATGATGCATACAGTATAATGGCCCCACATGATGCTGCATACAGTATAATGGCCCCACATGATGACGCATACAGTATAATGGCCCCACATGATGCTCCATACTGAATAATGGCCCCACATGATGCTGCATACAGTATAATGGCCCCACATGATGATGAATACAGTATAATAGCCACATATGATGATGCATACAGTATAATAGCCCCACATGATGATGAATACAGTATAATAGCCCACATGATGCTGCATACTGTATAATGGCCCCATATACTGCTGCATGCAGTATAATGGCCCCACATGATGCTCCATACTGAATAATGGCCCCACATGATGCTCCATACAGTATAATGGGCCCACATGATGCTGCATGCAGTATAATGGCCCACGTGATGCTCCATACTGTATAATGGCCACACATGATGCTCCATACTCTATAATGGCCACACATGATGCTCCATACTGAATAATGGCCACACATGATGCTGCATGCAGTATAATGACCCCACATGATGCTCCATACTGACTAATGGCCCCACATAATGATGCATACAGTATAATGGCCACACATGATGCTGCATGCAGTATAATGACCCCACATGATGATGCATACAGTATAATGGCCCCACATGATGATGCATACAGTATAATGGCCCCACATGATGATGCATACAGTATAATGGCCACACATGATGCTGCATGCAGTATAATGACCCCACATGATGCTGCATACAGTACAATGACCCCACATGATGCTGCATACAGTACAATGGCCCCACATGATGATGCATACATTATAATGTATAATGACCCCACATGCTGCTCCATACTGAATAATCACCCCACATAATGATGCATACAGTATAATGGCCCACATGATGATGCATACAGTATAACTACTCATCTCTGCCCGTTCCAACGCTGATATCGTTTCCTCACCTATCACACACACAGCGTCTCACACACACACAGCAGCTTCACACACACACACAGCAGCTTCACACACACAGCGTCTCACACACACACACACACAGCGTCTCACACACACACAGCGTCTCACACACACACACACACACCAGCTTCACAGGCACAGCGGCCAGACTCACCTCTCCACAATCCGGCAGCTTCCTTCTTCTCACTTCCTCTCACGCATTGAGCGGCGCTGCCGGCCGGCTGATGTCATTTTTCAGCCGCTCAATGTGTGAGGGAGCTGCAGTCAGGGAATAACTGAGGCGAGGCCGCGTGCCAGCTGAGAGGGCTCTGCGTGCCCTCGCTGGCACGCGTGCCATAGGTTCGCCATCACTGCTCTAGAGTAATCATTCTTGGTAAGTTATGGTGCAAACCTTAATCTTTTTGACTTAGATGCCGTGAATGCTTAGCCTAAGGGTGGAGGAGGGTTTTTTTGACCTCTTTATATTTTTTCTTATATGAAAGGCTTAATACGTGAAAGAATGTTTCCGAACACTTTTTTCCTGTAAAATCCATTTTATCTTCGGTTTTGGATGTTTTATTGTCAGTCCGTAAAAGTCGTGTAATACTCTGATAACATTTTTCCCAGCAGTGACCTGGGATTCAGAGATGTGTCCAGGCATCTTCCCCATGCTGTTCCCATGCCATTTGAACCCTTTTTCCACCCATTTCAGCAGTTTTAGTGCCCCCCTCCCCAGACCTCCTGGTTAGGTCCGCTGGAAAATGCTTGAGTTTCCTAGTGATTTCTATTATACTCGTTACTCGAGACGAGCACTCACACATTAGGGACAGCTCGTTAGGTTACGAATAACGAGCACCTGAGCATTTTAGTGCTCGCTCATCACATCATATAACTTTACAACTTATATATAAACCTGAAATATCTCAAATGGAAGTTGTGCATTTCGCAACGTGATCACAACCCCATGACAAGTGGGTCCCATTCAGCTAATTATATTTCTATTTCAAAGAAAATAACTGGAAGGATTGCTTAAGGAAAATAAAACTAGAATATGTATGACTGCTGCCTTTGACACTGTTTTTCATCATTATAAAATAGTTAAAACTGATCTGTGCTGCAGAATGCCACGCGGCAATGTGTAAGTGGGTAAACCATTGTTCGAGGCTAAGGAAGCAGAGAAATGTAATTAATGCAACACGTTACACAGTGAGAAGTTGTGCTAGACAGGTCCCACAGGGATTAGAGTCAGAGACGTTGTTGTCTTGTGTTTTTTAAAGCTGGAAAACAGAACTGAAAAGTTTGATTATTGTATCTTAGGACGGGGTGATAACATCTAATTATACAGAACAGAAAACAAGCACTGGAAACAAGGGCAAATCCAAAAATACCAATTATTTAGACACCAAGAACGTAGGAAAATGCAAAACTAAGTCTATGTAACAATAAGTCAGTATAGTTATGGCTCAGGTTCACAATGTATTTAACCCCTTACCAACCACCAATACGCTTAAAAACGGCGCCCGTTAAGGGACCTTATTCTATTATCGCCGTTTTAAAATAGCAATCGGGAGTAAATGAATAGCACCTTCCCATGGCCAAAATTTCCACAGGTGACAACTGTACATGACAGCTGACACCCTGTGGTATCGACCCTAGCTCTTAAGGGCCAATCTATACCTTAAAAGTGTTTTAAAGGGGGTTAAATGAACCTCTTTGGCAGTATTGACACCCCGCTATCGTAATCGTGAATGCCGATCATTGCCATGGTACCCTGAGGTTATCTGATGACCCCAGGTTATGGTGGCCTATAAGACCCAGCTATAAGCAGGGTCTTACAGGCACAGTCAGTGAGTCACTGAAAGATCTCTAGCACTGAGGTACACAAGTACTGCAATGCATGAAACCAACGATCAAAGTAAAAATTATACAGGGGCTTCTCACAAAATTAGAATATCATCAAACAGTTAATTTATTTCAGTTCTTCAATATAAAAAGTGAAGCTCCTATATTATATAGTCATTACACACAGTGATCTATTTCAAATGTTTATTTCTGAAACAAGAGGGGATTGTAGGGGGAGAAATGGGAAGCACAGGCTTCTAAGTGTAGTAGTTGGTTTCCAAAGATATATGCTCAGTGTGAATCCACTCGCCTTTTTGGTGTCTTAATAATAATAATAATCTTTATTTTTATATGGCGCTAACATATTCCGCAGCGCTTTACAGTTTGTACACATTATCGTCGCTGTCCCCGATGGGGCTCACAATCTAAATTCCCTATCAGTATGTCTTTGGAATGTGGGAGGAAACCAAGAACCCAGAGGAAACCCACGCAACTACGGGGAGAACATACAAACTCCTTGCAGATGTTATCCTTGGTAGGATTTGAACCCAGGACTCCAGCGCTGCAAGGTTGCAGTGCTAACCACTGAGCCACCGTGCTACCCGTCTTGAGAGTGCCATCATCATGCTTCAGGAGCGCTTATTGCTGGGAACAATATTTACAAAGTGTTTATTTCTGTTGATGATTATGGCTTACAGCCAATGAAAACAGTGGAAAAAATGTAGTTTTTGTGTTCACATCTAAATGTTATAAAATTTCATGGATAACCTGTGGGATAAAAATGCCCTAGATAGATAAATTCCTTGGGGATCTAGTTTCCAAAATAGGGTCACTTGTGAGGGATTTCTGCTAGTTTGGCAAGTCATGGGGTCTGAAAATGCGACATGGCATTCACAATCTATTCCAGACAAATTTATTCTCCAAAAATCAAATAGCGCTCCTTCCTTTCCGAGCTCTGCCATATGCGCTGCAGTTTTTGGCCACATACAGTATGGGGTATCTTCATATTCGGAAGAAATGGCATAACAAATTATGAAGTCTGTTTTTCCTATTATCCATTGTTAAATTTACAAATTTTAGGGCTAAAACAACATTTTAGTGGAAAAAACATAATTTTCATTTTGCAAATTGCCTCTTCAAAAAAAGAGGACTTGTACTCTATAGCGCCACCTATTGGAAGTAGCGATCCTACAAGTCACAATCAACCCATCACAATATGCAATTTGCATATTAAATTTCCCAGAGGAGCATTGCACGGCGAATAAGCCTCTTTACCTCGACACGCCAGAGCTGGTATGTCACTCTCCACAAGGAGAAACCTTACCCCTTAGACCATTTTCATTTTCACATCCATATTTTTACAAATTTTGTGAAGCACCTACGAGTTCAATAAGCTGAACATCAACCCAAGATGAATAGCGAACTTGACTTTTGTTTTTTTCTGGACAGCTTACCGGAAAATTAAGGACAGACATTTTGTACAGACACATTGGAAAACTATTATAAATCATTATAGTTACAAGTGATACACGTCTACAGCCCATAATTGAAAGAAGGAAATATCAGCTGCATTCAATATGAGCTATAAAATGATGATAATTACAGTTAAAATAATCTGTACAAGTTTCTTGAGCCTCAAAAAAAAATCACACCTCTACTTTTAAGGACTGTCCAGGAATTTCTGAACGGTTGGCAACTATGTTGGAGGAAGAGAGAGAGAGAGAGAGAAAAGAATAAGGAAGAAGATGAGAAGAATGAGAGACAGAATAAAGAAGAGAGGGACAGAAATAGATACCAATCCATGCGTTTTCTATTAATTGTTTTTTCTCACCCCAGAGCTGGATTCACAGCTATGCTGCTTAGTACTTCTGTACAATGTCCTCCATGCTGTTGCAGCTTATGAACATGTGCTACATAGAGACAGGAGTGCAGGAATCCCTCATGTCTGTGTGTGTTGTGTATGGGAGACCTTATAATAAATAGTTAATCCCATCGCATACACACACACACACACACCTTTCTACCCGTTTAGGTACAACTAAAAAGTAGAGCTAGAGTCTGCAAAGGTGAAACTGCTGAAAATGTGGAATACAAGTCATTCAATGGCCAAAAACAGGGCTAACCTTTATGTACACACACACACACATATGACAGTTCATAGTAAAGAGTCTTCTGAAACAATATGTACAATATGAAAATGAGAAGTATTGGATAACCCCTTTAAGCTTCTTGAAAAGTATCGAGAGACAGAAATTTATGATTGACTTCAAACTGCTAATCCCCACTGTTGTAAATGTACATAAAAATATTCTGAAATATTTCGATAGAGTCCTTGAATATGAATTAAACGATGCAGTGCTCAATGTAAATCTGCACGCATCTATAGCATAAAGTGCCCATAAAACGCCCTTCCATTCTTAAGGTATGGCCCTCAGTTTATAAACCTGGTCCTTATAGCCAAGTGGGTATGGTCCTCTTGGATCTCAATTCTTTCCTGTGGGCGTCTTCTTGAGGACAACACCTAATTGGCTACATAGACTAGATTTTACAGTATCCTGACAAAGGAGTTAGGACAAACTCCAAAACGCGTTGTTAATAAAGACCGCCCTTTTCCCATTCCTCTGGTTACTCAGTTTCTTCTGGACATGGCAGTGTCCGAAAAATATTGCATCTTCCCGTCATCTTTTCTATCTAGATTTATAAACGGGGAAGGGAAGACCAGATTCAGGAGATCAGCGATAGTGATGAGCGAGTATACTCATTGCTCGGGTGATCTCCGAGTATTTGGACGTGCTCGGAGATTTAGTTTTCCTCGCCTCAGCTGTATGATTTGCGACTGCTAGACAGCTTGAATACATGTGTGGAATGCCTGTTTGTTAGGGAATTCCCACATGTATTAAGCCTGTCTACAAGTCGCAAATCATGCAGCTGAGAGGACAAAAACTAAATCTCCAAGCACGCCAAAATACTCGGAGATCACCCGAGCATGCTCGGGAAAACCCGAGCAACAATGCTTCTTGCTCATCACTAATCAGTGACATTTACACAAGTTAAAAAAAATATGCATATTTATGGCACATGGCATGTCATCTTTAAAGAGTCTGTAAAAGAAATTTGAAACATATTTTTTCCTGTATTGTAGTCTGCCGTTCCCAGCCTTAATTTTCACATTAACACATTTCAGGGAAGGTTTTCAGTAATGATTTCTGGTAAGTTACTAAATTATTTGCAGGAATGTTTTCAACCTTTCCACTTTTAGCGGCTTATATTACTTATACAGTGTAAAGAAAGGAAATACGTTGATTTCATATTTAAATGCTATACATTTGGGTATTTCGGTGATAGTTTTATCCTTTTTCTGGCCCAACATTCTCAAAAGGGTCAGAGGCTAATTTAGCCAACATGAATGGCCAAATGAGATGAGACCCAACTCAGGAAGAGCAGTCACTGGAGATGAGAAATTCTCTGAAATTCTAGTCTTCATTATTTCTTCAGGAAACAGATCAGTTCAATGCAAATCTGAAGCCAAATAAGTTGCTTGTCCCATCTTAAACATATGAGCAATTATTAAATATTCTAGAAAAGTCTTAAAGGGGTGCTATTATTTAGGACATTTATAGTATGACATAAATATGCAATAGATGAACTCACATCTACCTTGAGATCACACTGGATCACACTGGAAGAAATTCCCAGAGCTCAGATAGAAAAGAATGGAAAGAGCTGACATGCCTGCTTTTTCATTTCTAAAAATGTGGGTCAAGACTATATCCTATTGGACATTTATAACATACTAGATGGTGGCCCGATTCTAACGCATCGGGTATTCTAGAATATGTATGTAGTTTATTTATGAAGATTTAAGAGAGGCTGCTGCTGGGTATATCTGGAGCTGCTGCTGGGGAGTATAAGAGTGCTGGTGGTGGGTGTACGTGAGCTGCTGCTGGGGTTTACGTGGAGGCCGCCAGTCGGGGTACTTCCGCTGCGAGCAGCCGGGAGATGGCCGGCTCTCACCGGTCATCTCCCGGCTGCGTCGCCATTGACCTCCATGCGGCAGGAGATGACCCGCGGCTACCGTCAGGAGATAGTGGTGGAGTGCGTGGTTCAAATCCTACGCAAATTCGCGGCCGGACTGCGCCTGTCGCTAATTGGTCGCGTCCGGCCGACCGAGACCAATCAGCGAAGCGGGATTTCCGTTACAGACAGCAAGAATTAGACGATTATATAGTAGATTCTATCACTGACAATAAAACGTTACACTCTACAGGAGAGAGAGGACCCCACTGACCATAAGAGCTTACACTCTACAGGACAGAGAGGACCCTGCTGACCATAAGAGCTTACACTCTACAGGATAGAGAGGACCCCACTGACCATAAGAGCTTACACTCTACAGGAGAGAGAGGACCCTGCTGACCATAAGAGCTTACACTCTACAGCAGAGAGAGAGGACCCTGCTGATCATAAGAGCTTACATTCTACAGGAGAGAGAGAAGAGAGAACCCTGCTGACCATAAGAGCTTACACTCTACAGGAGAGAGAGAGGACCCTGCTGACCATAAGAGCTTACACTCTACAGGAGAGAGAGAGGACCCTGCTGACCATAAGAGCTTACACTTTACAGGAGAGAGGACCCAGCTGACCAAAAGAGCTTACACTTTACAGGAGAGAGGACCCAGCTGACCATAAAACCTTACACTCCACAGGAGAGAGAGAGGACTCCGCTGACCATAAGAGCTTACACTCTACAGGAGAGAGAGAGAGAGGACCCTGCTGACCATAAGAGCTTACAATCTACAGGAGAGAGGACCCTGCTGACCATAAGAGCTTACACTTATCAGGAGAGAGGACCCAGCTGACCATAAAACCTTACACTCCACAGGAGAGAGAGAGGACTCTGCTGACCATAACAGCTTACACTCTACAGGAGAGAGAGAGGACCCTGTTGATCATAAGAGCTTACACTCTACAGGAGGGAGAGAGGACCCTGCTGACCATAAGAACTTACACTCTACAGGAGAGAGAGTACCCCACTGACCATAAGAGCTTACACTCTACAGGAGAGAGAGAGGACCCTGCTGACCATAAGAGCTTACACTCTACAGGAGAGAGAGAGGACCTGCTGACCATAAGAGCTTACACTTTACAGGAGAGAGGACCCAGCTGACCATAAAACCTTACACTCCACAGGAGAGAGAGAGGACTCCGCTGACCATAAGAGCTTACACTCTACAGGAGAGAGAGAGAGGACCCTGCTGACCATAAGAGCTTACAATCTACAGGAGAGAGGACCCTGCTGACCATAAGAGCTTACACTTATCAGGAGAGATGGACCCAGCTGACCATAAAACCTTACACTCCACAGGAGAGAGAGAGGACTCTGCTGACCATAAGAGCTTACACTCTACAGGAGAGAAAGGACCCCGCTGACCATAGAAGCTTACACTCTACAGGGAGAGAGAGAACCACACTGACCATAGGAGCTTACACTCCACAGGAGAGAGAGGACCCTGCTGACAATAGGAGCTTACACTCCACAGGAGAGAGAGGACCCTGCTGACCATAGGAGCTTACACTTTACAGGAGAGAGGACCTCGCTGACCATAAAACCTTACACTCCACAGGAGAGAGAGAGAGCCCGCTGACCATAAGAGATTTCGCTCTACAGAAGAGAGAGGACCTCACTGACCATAAGAGCTTACACTCTGCAGGAGAGAGGACCCCGCTGACCATAAGAGCTTACACTCCACAGGAGAGAGAGGACGCTGCTGACCATAGGAGCTCACACTCCACAGGAGAGAGAGAACCCCACTGACCATAGGAGCTTACACACTACAGGAGAGAGAAGACCCCACTGACCATAGGAGTTTTACACTCTACAGGAGAGAGAGAGGATCCCGCTGACTATAAGAACTTACACTCTACAGGAATTAGAGAACCCCGCTGACCATAAGAGCTTACACTCCACAAAAGAGAGAAAACCCTGCTGACCATAGGAGCTTACACTCTAAAGGAGAGAGAGGACATCACTGACCATAAGAACTTACACTCTACAGAAATGAGAGGACCCCGCTGACCATACGAGCTTACACTCCACAGGAGAGAGAGAGAACACCACTGGCCATAGGAGCTTACACTCTACAGGAGAGAGAGAGGATCCCTCTGACTATAAGAACTTACACTCTACAGGAATGATAGGACCCCGCTGACCATAGGAGCTTAAATTCTACATGAGAGACAGGACCCCGCAGATGATAAGAGCTTATATTCTACAGGAGAGAGAGGACCCTGCTGACCATAGGAGCTTACACACTACAGGAGAGAGAGAACCCCGTTGACCATAAGAGCTTACACTCTACAGGAGAGAGAGGACCTCACTGACCATAAGAGCTTACACTCCACAGGAGAGAGAGGACCTCACTGACCATAGGAGCTTACACTCAACAGGAGAGAGAGAACCCTGCTGACCATAAGAGCTTACATTCTATAAGAGAGAAAGGACCCTGCTGACCACAGAAGCTTACACTTTACAGGAGAGAGAGGACCCTGCTGACCATAAGAGAATCGAACAAGTGCTATCCGATGTTTCATCAGATTGCACTCCGACCAATGTTATTCAATGACGTAGTGTTGAACTGGCATGAGAACAAAATCACAGCATGTCTGATTTCCGTTGACTCCCATAATAGAGAAGATGGAGAAGCTAGCACTCTGACTAAACTAGTGTCATTAACAAAGAGTAATTGATCCGATTCTCCTGCATGAGACAATCTACGCTCGGGTGCACAAGCCCTAACCCACAGACTCTGGAAATGGAAACCGTCTGTGCCGTACAAACTGTGCTCCGTTGTGAACCGCTGATCTGTGATGGTCCAGGTACTGACCACCACTGTACAAGGTATGATAATTTGCTAGATATCATAGCTGCAGGGCATTATGGGGAACCGCGCAGCCACATAAAATGACATTATCCCACTCCCCCCAAGTTTTTTATTTTTTAAACCAACATGGTTACATGGTTGGCCACTCATCTGTCATTTTCTCCGTCCAGGGCACTGCTCTGTCATCCATGTGGTCAGTTTGCCTTTGTTGATCACTTATGATAATGAATCCCTTTTATATTCCTGACTATGGGAGCCAAGTGTTTGCTGCCAATGCAAAATGCCATAAATAAGGAGGTATATGCCAATCACATATACTGGAAATGATCTTTGATGTATCTTGGACTCAGTTACTCGGCTAAAGATGTTATAAAAAGCAGAAATGATATTTGAAAACCGAGAACATCCAATTTTACTTTATTAAAACTAAGATTTAGAGAACTCAGATACAAGATGACCGGTGAATTTCCAGATTCAAAAGTTGGAAAAGTAAAATCCTTAGATTCTGGTAAATACTTAATACAACTGGAAAGTGTGACTGTATAAATAACGTAGCTAAGTAGGAGATGGAAGATGAAATGTAAAGTCCAAAGACAATTTACATGAATGAAATGGACTTTGAGAAGCAAAATTATTTTTCCGCTAGAAACAAATAGCTTTTGGTGTTTCGATGTAATAAAAACAAACTCTATTAAAGCCGCTGTCCCACTTGCAGCGTTCTAAGTATGTTTCATTCTATAATTGCGGTTGTTTCTGAGCCAAATCACATTCTTTATTTTCAGGCTATACAGCAGTTTTCAATTTTAGAGTAATATCGATGTTAAGCAATTTTATAAGGGTCTTAAATATAGCTTCCATTTTGGAGTATTGTAACAATGGCCTCAGAACGCAGGCTGTATTATTGGGGATTTTGTAACACTGCTTTATTCTTATCCCATTTAGACCCAATCCCTTAACTAACGGCTCATGAAAACAGCTCGCCTCGAAGATGGATTTTGTTATTGTTGGAGTCTGGCTTTGGTCTATGAAAAATGTAAACTAACTAGTAATTCATGCATGCTGACATGTAGATTAAGGAAGAAACGAGGAAAATATAGGCTCCTGAAAATGAGCTGTAATGAAGTTCTACTTCTTCTACTACTTTTTTTCCCAGCATTTTTTTTCTCGTTTTCCCTTTTTTTTCTTTTTTGTTCGTTTTTCCATCTCTTGTATGTTACCAATGTCTCTAGTGTAATTTCTTTGTTCCTGTCTGATGACTATTTTCAGAAGGAAGAATTTCACTGCAGCTCATTCAGCGTAGAAAGGTACAAGCTATTTTAAGAAAGTATTACAGTGTGGATGAAAAAGATTTTTTTTTTATTTTTTTTACAAAAACAATTACAGGAGGATTATAAATTGACTTATGTTCTGGCCAACAAGTGGTTTGGATCAAACATTTACTCCCAGTGATACATGGTTTTTGTATAAAGTAGCACGCTAACATTGGTAAGGTTAGACACATAGGTTAGGTGCAGGAAAATTATGTCTGTTTTATGGTTTCACCCGTATGTTAGTTTCTACTGGCAACCAGTCTACCTCCTACCCAAATCCCATGCCTGATTGGAGCTCAAAGTGGTGTAAGCAAACTTTTATAGTGGTGTCCACTACTGGACAACCTGATGTGTACCTTGGTTACCAGCTCCCTTGCAGCAGCGCACTGGTATCCAACGTACACATCGAGTTTCCAGGTAGAGCCACGCGCCTGGAAACCCGATGTGTACCTTGGTTACCAGCTGATCGCTGGTCTCCTGCCTGCCACACGCAGTGATGTTTGCTGGCCAGCGGGAGACCAGCGATCAAAAAAAAGTCCAGGCATTTCTGACACGACCAGCGATTCACAGCAGGGGCCTGATCGCTGGTACGTGTCAGACAAAGCGAGATCGCTGCTGAGATCGCTGTTGCATCACAAAACTTGTGACTCAGCAGCGATCTCGCTTGCGATCTCGCTTTGTGAGACGGGGGCCTTAGGCCTCTAGTCTAGGAGATAATAAAGATCATCTAAATGGGGCCATGTTCAAATCTTTCCAAACCTAGCAAAAAAAGATGGGTGATTCAGAATGAGAAACAGAGGAGATGGAACCGATGTTAGGTTTTGGAAAGGTAAAACAGGTTACCCTCAGTGTGCGCCCTATGGATGAGTGTGTACAGGCCTCGAATGGGGTTCTGTCACCCAGCCATGGAGGCATAGACATTTAGGGAGAAAGCATTTTCCCCTTAGCAATGATAAGTGGACTAAAGTTAAAAGGAAAATTGTCCAAAAGTGGCATTTGAGTCTCTTCTTTGATTGTTGCACAGGGCTCCATATTCTAAACAAACAAGCTTGTGTTCACATTAATGATAGTATCACTAAAACTAAAGGGTCACATGACTGTTTCTCTCCCTTCCTAAAAAATTGGTCCGAATGTGCTAATCACATTCCGATCAGACCCTGGTCAGAGTTTGATCAAAGTGTTATCAGAGTGTGATATAATTTTCTCGGAGTTCGGAAAAAAAGTTTCTCCATCTTCTGTATAACCTCATTCCGTGAAAACGGATTGCACTCGAATATCATCCAAGTGCGGTACGATTTTTTCCACTGACCCATAGAGTTGTACGGCCAAGTGCTACTGTATCTGATTCTCAGAGGCAGATCGTGCATGCTGCAATTATTTACTTGGACTAACTCATAAAATAACACTAGCTATGAACCCGTTCTACGCCCGGGTGGAAAGCATTTTTATTGGTATATGGTCTCCCATTCTGGTATGTGCTGCCCCCATCCTATCCTGATATGCATGGTCCCCTCACCCCCGCAAAAATCCTAGTATGAATGGCACCCCATTCCTTATCCTGATATGCATGGTCCCCTCACCCCTCAATCCTGGTATGCATGGTACCCCTCATCCCTATCCTGGTATGCATGGTACCTGCTCATCCATATCCTGGTATTCATGGTTCCCTCATTCCCCAATCCTGGTATGCAAGGTCCCCTCACCCCCCCATCCTGGTATGCATGGTCCTCTCCCCCCAATCCTGGAATGCATGGTCCCCTCACCCCCCAATCCTGGTATGCATGGTCCCCTCCCCCCCAATCCTGGAATGCATGGTCCCCTCACCCCCTAATCCAGGTATGCATGGTGCCTTCACCCCCCAATCCTGGTATGCATGATACCCTCACCCCCAATCCTGGCATGCATGGTGCCTTCACCCCCAATCCTGGTATGCATGGTCCCCTCCCCCCAATTCCGGTATGCATGGTCCCCTCCCCCCCAATCCTGGAATGCATGGTCTCCTCACCCCCAATCCTGGTATGCATGGTGCCCTCACCCCCCTATCCTGGTATGCATGGTCCCCTCACCCCCAATTCTGGTATGCATGGTCCCCCCTCATCCCTATTGTAGGATGTATGGTACCCCCTCACCCCCCAATTCTGGTATGCATGGTCTCCCCTCATCCCAATCCTGGTATGCATGGTCCCCTCCCCCCAATCCTGGAATGCATGGTCCCTTCACCCCCCAATCCTGGTATGCATGGTCTCCTCACCCCCAATCCTGGTATGCATGGTCCCCTCCACCACAATCCTGGTATGCATGGTCCCCTTACCCCCCAATCCTGGTATGCATGGTGCCCTCACCCACAATCTTGGTATGCATGGTGCCCTCACCCCCCAATCCTGGTATGCATGGTCCCTCATCTCCCAATCCTGATATGCATGGTCCCCTCACCTCCCAATCTTGGTATGCATGGTCCCTCCCACCAATCCTGGAATGCATGGTCCCCTGACCCCCCAATCCTGGTATGCATGGTCTCCTCCCCCCAAATCCTGGTATGCATGGTGCGCTCATCCCCCAATTCTGGTATGCATGGTGCCCTCACCCCCTAATCCTGGTATGCATGGTCCCCTCACCCCCCAATCCTGGTATGCATGGTCCACTCCCCCCAATCCTGGAATGCATGGTCCCCTTACCCCCCAATCCTTGTATGCATGGTCCCCTCCCCCAATCCTGGAATGCATGGTCCCCTCACCCCCCAATCCCGGTATGCATGGCACCCTCACCCCCAATCCTGGTATGCATGGTAACCCTTATCCCCCAATCCAGGTATGCATGGTTTTCTCACCCCATCCTGGTATGCATGGTCCCCTCACCCCCCTATCCTGATATGCATGGTCCCTTCAACCCCTATCCATGTATGCATGGTCCCCTCAACCCCAATCCCGGTATGCATGGTGCCCTCACTGTTGTGAATGTGTTAGAAATGAATTCTGAGCAGAAGCTCCCTCTGGTGGTTACAAACAGTACTGAACCATTCAATGAAGATTGTGAAGATTGGCAATCAGGAGTTACAGACTGGTTTATATAAGGGAGGTTCCCTCCCATCAGGGTTGCCGGTGATCAATTGTTCTTGTCTCACTTTTGGTTCCTGGTTCACTTGGAAGCTTGCTGAGTCTTGCCTGCATCTTCTGCTAACAGATAAGATATTTTCAGCTTTTATTTTTGTGCTTGCTTTTTGCATTTTTTCCTGCACTTCTGTGGAGGTCAGCCAGATCCCCTCCGGGGGCTTGTGCTCCTCTCAGTTTATCTGAGCCACTGTTATTTGTTCATTTGCCTTTTCCAGTTTTTTTCAGTGGCTGCGGCTTAGTTTTGTTACACCAGAGAACTAATTTAGGTGGTAGAGGTCGTGTGATCTCAGGTGTTTTTGCAATTAGTAGAGTTGGTATTTTTTTAGGGTTTTTTGGATTGCAGTAAGTGTCCTTCCTATCCTTTTCTTTCTAGGAAGTTTGGGCCCCAACGTTTGCTCATACTATTTTCTGTCTGTGTCTGTATTTCCTCTTGTCTAACCGCCATTACATGTTTGGGGGCTTCCTATGTTCTTTGGGGATCTGCTCCAGGGCAGATAGCTTTCCTCTTTCTATTCTTAGGTGTAGTTAGCCTCTCAGGCTGTGACGAGGCGTCTAGGACCAACGTAGGTACGCTCCACGGCTGCCTTTAGTTGTGGTGGTTAGTCAGGGTACTGCAATCCAGTAGATTCCAACCTCTCTGGTGTATTGCCGTTTTTGCCTGCTCTCCTCAGCTACCAAATCATAACAGTATCACCGGCCAAACTGAAAATTATATGGTACTCACAGAAGGGAAAAATAGTGTGGAAAGAAAAAAGGTTGTCAGAGTTGTCAGAGGTTTTTTTTTTTTCCTGTTTGTTGCATTTATTTTTTTTCCCTCTTTTTCTTTGGGTGCTGAGGATTTTTTTTTTTCTCTCAATGGAGTTTGCACAGTTGTCTGGCCGTGTGGATCAGCTTGCCACTGAAGTTCGGAGTATTGCTGCCTATCTTGCAGGGTTGCCGGTTGTGGAACCTAGGATCCCCATGCCAGATTGTTTTTAGGGGATCGAGCTTAATTTCTGAATTTCAAAAATAACTGTAAGTTGTTTTTTGCCTTAAAACCTAAGTCCTCAGGAACGCAGCACAGCAGGTTCAAATTGTCATCTCTCTCCTGCGCGGCGATCCTCAGGATTGGGCTTTTTCCCTGACACCTGGGGATCCTGTTTTGAGTAATGTTGATGCATTTTTTCTGGCTCTGGGGTTATTGTACGATGAACCTAATGTTACTGATCAAGCTGAAAAAACCTTGTTGGCATTAAATCAGGGGCTTGAGGACGCTGAGTTATACTGTCAGAAATTCCGAAAGTGGGCAGTCCTGACCAAATGGAATGATGATGCTTTGGCAGCCCTTTTTCGGAAGGGTCTGTCAGAGAATGTAAAAGATGTTATGGTGGGTTTCCCTGCTCCCTCTGGTCTCAATGATTCTATGTCATTAGCGATTCAAATTGACAGACGTTTGCGTGAGCGTAGAGGTATGCGTGGAATAGTGTTGCCTTGTGAACCAGCTTCTGAACCCATGCAGTGTGATAGAGTGGCTTCTGGGGCACAGCGTCAGGAGTTTCGAAAACGCAATGGGTTATGTTTCTACTGTGGTGATGCCTCTCATGCTATTTCAGTCTGCCCTAAGCGGGGAAGACGTTTTGCACGCTCAGTTGTCTTGGGTAGTGTTCAGACTAAATTTCTGTTGACTGTTACCCTGATTTGCTCCCTGTCCACATTTTCTGCTCAGGATTTTGATGATTCGGGAGCAGCTATTAAACTGATGGATTTTGATTTTGCTAAACGTTGTGGGTTTCCCTTGATACCCCTACGGAAGTCTATTCCCCTACTGGGGATTGATTCTACCCCTTTGGCTGAGAATAAACCCCAGTTCTCTACTCAGGTGATAATGAGGGTTGAACCTGATCATCAGGAGAGTTGCAAATTTTTGGTTCTGTATAATCTGCATGACATTATTGTACTAGGTTTCCCTTGGTTACAGTCTCATAATCCTGTTTTGGATTGGAAATCTGTGTCTGTAACCAGTTGGGGCTGCCAATGTGTTAATGCCAACACTCCTGTTTTTTCTGCCTCTCCCCAGGCTCAGGATGTTCCTGACTTTTTGACTGATTTTTCTGATGTGTTTAGTAAATCTGCATCCTTGCCCCCCCATAGGAGCTATGACTGCGCTATTGAATTAGTGCCTGGTAGTGTTGAGCATTCCGATACCGCAAGTATCGGGTATCGGCCGATATTCGCTGTATCGGAATTCCGATACTTAGTTCCGATATTTTTCATATATCGTATACCGGAATCGGAAGTTCCCATAATTCTTTGAGAGGCAATGTGATTTTAGTCAGCCAATGAGGAATCTTATGAAGTGTGGGCACATCCTGTACTGCTGCGGTCATCTTAACTAATGGCATGGCTGTGATTGGCTGCTGAAATGATGTCAGAATGCACTATAAAAGGCGCCGCCTCCATTTTAGCGTCACTGTGCTGTGAACTCAGTTAGGGACAGAACGCTGCTGTGCTGACTCTGAGGGACAGTTAGACATTGCGATTTTGTGTACTCTACTGTGCTTTAGGCAGGCTAGTTTACCAACCGCTGTGTAAAGCTTCCTTTTGCCAGTGTTGTTTTAACAGCTCTGTGCAAGGTGTGTGTGAGATGCAGGTGACGCTGCAGTTTGCTCTGCATCCACCGCTGTTTGTAGGCATCTGCACGTGTCACTCACTGACTCTTTTTTTTATTTGATTTTGTGGAATTGGTGCAGCTCCATTATATTTGCAAAAAAATCTAATCTATTAGTGTGACGCGCTTCCATCCGTATACAATACATTGGTTGCAAACACTATAGAAGTAGACAAAGGGGCCTTTCACAGCTACTGAACAGTTGTGTTTCAGTGTTCACTGTAGTCTGTGAGTTTTCATTTTTTGAGTGCAGATCACGCTCCAGTTAGTTCTTCAACTACTGCTGGTTGTAGTCTGCTGAGCGTGTGTCACTGCCTCATCCTTCACATTTTTCTCTAATTGGTGCTGCTCCATTATATTTGAAAAAAATCTAATCTATTAGTGTGACGCGCTTCCATCCGTATACAATACATTGGTTGCAAACACTATAGAAGTAGAACAAAGGGGCCTTTCACAGCTACTGAACAGTTGTGTTTCAGTGTTCACTGTAGTCTGTGAGCTTTTCATTTTTTGAGTGCAGATCACGCTCCAGTTAGTTCTTCAACTACTGCTGGTTGTAGTCTGCTGAGCGTGTGTCACTGCCTCATCCTTCACATTTTTCTCTAATTGGTGCTGCTCCATTATATTTGAAAAAAATCTAATCTATTAGTGTGACGCGCTTCCATCCGTATACAATACATTGGTTGCAAACACTATAGAAGTAGACAAAGGGGCCTTTCACAGCTACTGAACAGTTGTGTTTCAGTGTTCACTGTAGTCTGTGAGCTTTTCATTTTTTGAGTGCAGATTACGCTCCAGTTAGTTCCTTCAACCACTGCTGGTTGTAGTCTGCTGAGCAGTGTGTCACTGCCTCATCCTTCACTAATTGGTGCTGCTCCATTATATTTGAAAAAAATCTAATCTATTAGTGTGACGCGCTTCCATCCGTATACAATACATTGGTTGCAAACACTATAGAAGTAGACAAAGGGGCCTTTCACAGCTACTGAACAGTTGTGTTTCAGTGTTCACTGTAGTCTGTGGCTTTTCATTTTTTGAGTGCAGATTACGCTCCAGTTAGTTCTTCAACTACTGCTGGTTGTAGTCTGCTGAGCGTGTGTCACTGCCTCATCCTTCACATTAATTGGTGCTGCTCCATTATATTTGAAAAAAATCTAATCTATTAGTGTGACGCGCTTCCATCCGTATACAATACATTGGTTGCAAACACTATAGAAGTAGACAAAGGGGCCTTTCACAGCTACTGAACAGTTGTGTTTCAGTGTTCACTGTAGTCTGTGAGCTTTTCATTTTTTGAGTGCAGATCACGCTCCAGTTAGTTCTTCAACACTGCTGGTTGTAGTCTGCTGAGGTGTGTCACTGCCTCATCCTTCACTAATTGTGCTGCTCCATTATATTTGAAAAAAATCTAATCTATTAGTGTGACGCGCTTCCATCCGTATACAATACATTGGTTGCAAACACTATAGAAGTAACAAAGGGGCCTTTCACAGCTACTGAACAGTTGTTTCAGTGTTCACTGAGTCTGTCTTATGAGGAATTACCTACATTAGTCCTTCAAACTTGTTCTGTACGTTTCTGCTATCTCAAATCTACCAAGATTGAAGAAGAGCAGGAGTAAGGCCATCCGTGTCTGGTGCAACGTAGAGTGTCACAGGGAAGTATGAGTTGTGTTTGTGCACTGTAGTCTGTGAGCTTTTCATTTTTTGAGTGCAGATCACGCTCCAGTTAGTTCTTCAACTACTGCTGGTTGTAGTCTGCTGAGCGTGTGTCACTGCCTCATCCTTCACTAATTTGTGCTGCTCCATTATATTTGAAAAAAATCGAATCTATTAGTGTGAGGCGCTTCCATCCGTATACAATACATTGGTTGCAAACACTATAGAAGTAGACAAAGGGGCCTTTCACAGCTACTGAACAGTTGTCTGCAGTGTTCACTGCAGTCTCTGAGGAATAACCACACTTAGGCCTTATAACTTTTCTGACTTTCTTTATCAATCTACCAAGATGAAGAAGGCAGGGAGTAAGGCACGTGGTCGTGGCCGTGGAGTGTCAGCAGGGAGAGGACGTGGGGATTCTGTGCCTGCTGCTGCCGCACCCAGTGACACAGCATCCACCAGTTTTCCCCGTGAGCGTTCCTTTATGCGCACTTTTTTGTAGGAGCTCAGCGTACCCCCCTGCTGCGGGAAGAACAAATTGAAGCCGTTGTTGGTTGGATGGCAGCCAATGCATCGACTTCAATTCCTTCCACCTCCTCTCAGGACCACAGCACTGTTGAACAACCATCTGTCTCTTCACCGCCTGCCAAATTGCCCAGGCAGTCAGAGAGTTCTGAACTGGAGCCAGCTGAGTCTCTGCTTCTGTTCTCAGAATCTGTTGGCTTGGAAACAGGGGCCCAGCCAAGCAGCATTCTGGAATGTGAAGGAGAGGCAGTGTGCAGTGATGCGCAACAGCTGTGTCTCTCTGAATCTGAAGAGGCGGGTGAGCCAGTGCCGATGGTCAGCACACCGCAGAACGCATCTGATGATGATGAGACTCAGGTGCCATTTTCTGTTGAGCAAGGTGCTGGCCAGACCACCCAACAGCAGCAGGTGTTGGAAGAGGGTAGTGGAGATGATGAGGTCCAAGACCCAACATGGCGTGAGGAACAGGAAGGTGGTGGTAGCAGCTCTGAGGAAGAGATTGCCCCAACGGTCCAAACAGTAGGGAGAGGTAGGCTGCAGACTCGGTTGCCTGTACCCTCCAGTTTGGCACCCGTTCGTAGCAGTTCTCTTCCAACAGCCAAAACGGGCGCTCCCAGGACTTGCACTGCTGGTCCTTTTTTGACACACTTGCAGATGATATTTGCTATGTCAAATGCAAGCTGTGTAATCAAAAAGTTAAAAGAGGTAAAAATACCAGTAACCTCAATACCACAAATATGTGGAAACATGTACGGACAAAGCACGTAGCTGAGTTCCAAAACACACTGGAGATGTAGGCCAACCTACAGCAGCACCTACATCTTCAGCTCGTGTTGGAGCCTCTTCCTCCAGCTCACACACAGCTGGTTCGGCTTCCTCACAGGATCGCCATGGAAGAACCTCTGTAACTGTTGTCCAGAGACCCAATGTTATTCCACCCACAGCTGCAAGTTCCCTGTCATCCTCACACTCCCAGGCCACAAAACAGCCATCGGTAGCACAGGCATGGGATAAAAGACGGCCATACTCGGCAAACCATCCACGAGCACAGGCTCTGAATGCTGGCATTGCAAAACTCCTGTCCCTTAAAATGCTGTCATTCAGGCTGGTGGAGACTGACACTTTCCGTAACTTTATGGCATTGGCAGTCCCACAATACAATGTGCCCAGACGATTTTATTTCAGCAGGCAAGCCGTCCCTGGTCTGCAAAAGCATGTCGAGGGAAAAATTAAACATGCGCTACTAAACGCCGTCAGTAGCAAGGTCCACCTGACCACCGATGCGTGGACCAGTACCCATGGCCAGGGACGATACCTTTCCCTCACTGCCCATTGGGTCAATGTTGTGGAGCCGGGTACAGATCTTGAGAGTGGCGCTGTACGTGTTCTGCCAACTCCAAGGATTGCAGGAATCAAGTCTGTCCACATTGACTCCTCCTCTACTCCAGTTCCTCAGAATCATCGCTGCAGGAGCCGTCACGGTCTACCTCCACATGGACCCGTAAACGCTTACCTGATGCGACCGATATGAGCACAGCCTGGCCAAACGTCAACAGGCCGTCCTGAAATTAATTTACATGGGGAATCGAAGCCACACAGCGCAGGAGCTCTGGAATGCCATCAAGCAGGAGAGCGACGTGTGGTTTTTGCCAGCGAATCTCCAGCCAGGCTTGGTAGTGTGTGACAATGGCCGAAATCTGGTGGCAGCTCTGGGCCTTGGCAACCTCACTCACATACCATGTCTGGCACATGTGCTCAACTTGGTCGTGCAGAGTTTTTTGAGGGACTATCCGGATCTTGATGCACTGCTGCACAAGGTCCGCCTAGAGTGCGCTCACTTGCGACGTTCCAGCATGGCCAGATCGCGCATTGCAGCTCTGCAACGCAGATTTCGCCTTCCTGAACATCGCATCATATGTGACGTACCCACCAGGTGGAATTCCACGTTACATATGTTGGAGAGGTTGTGTGAGCAGCAGCCAGCAGTAATGGAGTATCAGCTGCATCAGGCGCAATCAACTCGCAATTTGCGTCGTTCACACTTCACCACTACTGAGTGGGCCTCTATGAAGGACATCTGCCACGTTTTGCGTGCGTTTGATGAGTCAACGCGGATGGCGAGTGCAGATGATGCACTAGTCAGCCTGACTGTCCCCCTTATCTGCCTGCTTCAAAAAACACTGCAACCCAATAAGGGATGAGGTTTTGGAAGAGGTGGAGGATGAGGAGTCACAAATTCCATCACCTTCTGGACAGTCAGCGCAACGTGGTTCCTCACAAAGGGCTGGGCAGTGTTCACTTTGTGAGGAGGATGAGGAGGAGTCAATGGAGGAGGAAGACATCGCTCCAGAGGGAGGTACACAACGCTCTAGTCAGTATGTAGAGCGAGGGTGGGGTGATGCAGAGCAGGCAGAGATGACGCCTCTTGCAGGGGACAGCGTTTCTTGGCCAGTTGGGAGTCTGCAGCACATGGTTGATTTCATGCTGCAGTGCCTGAGAAACGACCGCCGCATCGCCCACATTCTCACCACGTCTGATTATTGGGTGTACACCCTCCTAGACCCTCGCTACCGGGACAACTTACAAAGCCTCATCACACCGTTGAACCGGGAGCGTAAAATGCGGGAGTACCAAGACACACTGGTGCAATCCATAATGTTCTCCATTCCAGCCGAGAGCACTGCTGCTGCTACTGCTTTACAAAGCAGCTCTGTGCGTCGAGGCAGTGGAGACAGCTCTGCAACAAGAGGGAGCACAAGCAGCGCCTCTGCACAGGGCAAGACCAGTATGTTCCAAATGTGGCGAAGTTTTGTGGCAGCGCCACCAATGTCTACACCATCCGAGACGGCTCCAGTCAGCAGGAGGCATCGTTTCCGTAAGATGGTGACAGACTACATGTCTTTCCCTCTCAGTGTACTCCCAGATGGCTCTTCCCCATTCAAGTTTTGGGTCTCTAAGCTGGATACATGGCCAGAGCTTAGCCAGTATGCATTGGAGGTGCTGGCTTGCCCTGCTGCCAGTGTATTATCGGAGCGCGTCTTTAGTGCCGCAGGTGGTGTACTAACAGACCGTCGCATGCGACTATCCTCCGATAATGTAGACCGGCTTACTTTTCTGAAAATGAACAAGGCATGGATCTCGCCAGAATTTGTCTGTCCGTTTTCAGATTAAATAACTGGTTCGCAACGTTATCCATGTCTCCTGTTATGTTCATCTTTCTACCACCTGAACTCTACTCCCTGTGCTACAACACTGCCAGTTGCTGCTCAGAAGTGTCGTGTCCACAGACCAATACACAAGCTATAGTGTTAGTGGGGTTCAGTAACGCCAGCTGTTCCCTGCTGTGTGTCCGGCAACAAGTCTCCTGTTCCCTACACATGCACAGAAAAACCCATGTCGAACATGCTCCAAATAGGGAAGAGCCGTCACCCTGATTGTTATGCTTAAAACAGGAAATTGTGAAGTTTTCCAGGCCTAGAATGATAAATTTTTATGACAAATATGGACAAATAATAATTTGTCATCACAGCGCATATCTGCACATGTCTATTAGAAATGGTAACAAAAACTAAAACATAGTCTTCACTTTTGAAATTAATGCATAAAAGTACATTTCATACTTATCAATTAATGCTTTTTAAGGAACTTTATCTGTACCTGTAAGATAATGCAGTCAATGGATGTACAAATCATAAAATCCTCATCATCATCATCACGAGTTTTATTTATGACAGACATTATAAAATACACATACTGATGCCAACTGTAACTTCACACACCATATATGAAATGGCCAGCATCTAAACCTGGTAATAATGTGCAATAATAAATTATTACATCTAGAAAGTGCATCATGCATACTGACAATAGGTAGTACTAGTTATACCTGCAAGTGCTGTTGAAACAACCACAACAGATATAAATTAATAATGGTATATAGGTATCACAGTGCATAGTTACTCATGGACAATGTCGATGTAATACTGTACCTCAATAAAGTAAGCGTCAACCATTATGCTTGTTAGTCTTGTAGATTGTTAAAGAGGGAACGGTCTTTTTTTGTTGGTCATAGGTGGAGTATTAACAGTAAATGATTACTGCTGTCGTATTTTTGGCGTCCCTAGGGCGCAATAACGCTGCGTAACGTCACATTTTATAGAGTCATCTAATTGACACACGCTACCCTACCCTACGCGTGACAGTAGGAAGGTAGTGTTGACGGATAAAGCCTTGCGCAACCAGACATGCTTTTACCCTCTTCAACACTGTACAAGCAAAAAATGCATGATTGCAGCCGCAGACTTTATTGACGTACAGTATAACATCGACATTACCCATCAGAGGCTGTCCACTGTCTGATACAGACATAGAATATACCTTTGCTATCCGAGCCTTTGTTTCACCTACACTTGCAGGCACACACTTAATTGTGACAATGCATATGTTTTTTTAAATGGTTATTTTTTATCGTACATTATTGTGTCATCACATTGATGAGTCCATGCTGGACATGTCATACATGGTGTACAAAGTAACTATTTTATTAACTTAAATAATTGAAATGTCTGTGACTGTCACATCTAAATTGCAATGATGATGATGATAAGTGACTGACTATTACAAAATCCATTGTCTTCACTATGTTATGGTTTAACATAGCGTTCCTTAAGCATTATTCATAAATACAAAAATGGACTTTTATTGTTAAATTTACAACACTATATTTTGTAACCAATTTTTTGGGTGGTGTGTTGTTCCATTTCTTGTTGGCATGTGCATATATGCGTTTATATTTGCAGTGTCTTTATTTTTATTCTTGAAGTTAGGAAACATGTGTATCTTTGTACCGTGTTAGCCAGTAGATAGATAAATATTTAGACTTGAGAGTCCGCAGTGGTTGATACCTTTGAATGGATAACTGAAAAGATGGTAACAAATTGCAAGCTTTCGAGGCTACTCACGTCTCTTCATCAGGCAAAGACTAAACCAAAAAATGAAGCATCACATATTTCTATACACAACAGGACACAGGAATAGTGCAATAGGTAAGACAAGTAAGTGACGTGTAGCAGAACTGTCATTATCACAGAGGGATGAACATAAATATTGGAACAGTTCCTAGATAACGATAGAAAGTTTTATTGCCCTCTGATTGGGTCTGGTTTTGTGTTTTCATGCCCCTGGAAAGGCAGAGACGCAGATTTCTTAATTGATATAGAATGACATAAATCCGTGTGATCTATTCATTCCATCACTAACAGTGTCAAAGGTCATGATGAGCTTATATTCTGAAACCTTTGTATCTTTGTCATATTTGAAGTTATATTTTAATACCAGTAATTCCATATCCATCATGCTATGACCGGGTATACAAAAGTGTTTTGCCACAGGTAAATCCATTATTTTTGTCTTATCGTGTGGCGCTGATAATTCATCCTTGTTCTCATTTTTTGGCCGGTCTCCCCTCACTTGTCCCTCCCTCACTTGTCTTACCTATTCCTGTTCCTGTTGTGTGTAGAAATATGTGATTCTTCCTTTTTTTTTTTAGTCTTAGCCTGATGAAGAGACCTGAGTAGTCTCGAAAGCTTTGAATTTGTTACCATATTTTCAGTTAGCCATTAAAAGGTATCAACCACAGAGGACTCTCAAGTATAAATATTTTTCTATTCTTGGAATTGAAATTCATCATTTTATTGTCCTAGTAAAACTTCATTTATTCTTGTTTGAAGTACATACATTTGCAATGGCCACGTAACAAGGCAAGAACTCAATATTTTCTGCCTACACCCTCCTTGACCCTGGGCTTCAACAGCGCCAGTTGCTGCTCAGAAGTGTTAGATGCACAGATGAAAACAATCGCTGATGTGTTTGTGGGGTTCAGTAACGCCTGCTGTTCCCCTGCTGTGTGTCTGGCAAAAATTACTGCTGCTAACTACAACTTCAACTTCAAACGTCTCATACTAGGCCTCTGCCTACACCCTCCTTGACCCTGGGCTTCAACAGCGCCAGTTGCTGCTCAGAAGTGTTAGATGCACAGATGAAAACAATCGCTGATGTGTTTGTGGGGTTCAGTAACGCCTGCTGTTCCCCTGCTGTGTGTCTGGCAAAAATTACTGCTGCTAACTACAACTTCAACTTCAAACGTCTCATACTAGGCCTCTGCCTACACCCTCCTTGACCCTGGGCTTCAACAGCGCCAGTTGCTGCTCAGAAGTGTTAGATGCACAGATGAAAACAATCGCTGATGTGTTTGTGGGGTTCAGTAACGCCTGCTGTTCCCCTGCTGTGTGTCTGGCAAAAATTACTGCTGCTAACTACAACTTCAACTTCAAACGTCTCATACTAGGCCTCTGCCTACACCCTCCTTGACCCTGGGCTTCAACAGCGCCAGTTGCTGCTCAGAAGTGTTAGATGCACAGATGAAAACAATCGCTGATGTGTTTGTGGGGTTCAGTAACGCCTGCTGTTCCCTGCTGTGTGTCCGGCAAAAATTACTGCTAGCTACCTAATCATGGTGAAAAAAACATGACATCTCAAAGTGTCTAGTGCTACACATAGATATGAGGCTACACCCTGATTTCTAAGCTGTAAACATTTGAAACGTCAACTTTCAAACCATAAAATGATTTGTCTTTGTCACAAATCTGTAACAAAATAATTGTGACATATTATTACAGATATGCACATGTCGAAAACAAATGCAAACACAAAAGCCTACTTATGCTATAGGATACTGATGGTCAACCTTGTCACTCCATAGCTTAGACAAATCCAACTCACACAATGATGACTCAAATACTGCAATGTTGGAAGTGCATAATGTGGGTTGAACTTTGACAACTGCTGCAGTGCGAAGGTTATACTTCAGTGTTCTTGCCTTTGAAATAAAAGCATACAAGTAAATATATTATTATTATTATTATTATTATTATATTATACATTTATATAGCGCCATTTATTCCATGGCGCTTTACATATGAAAAGGGAAAAATATAGACAGATACAATAAACATGTGCTAGACAAGGGACACACAAGTACAGAAGGAGAGAGGACCCTGCCCGCGAGGGCTCACAGTCTACAGGGATGGTGAGAATACACTAGGAGAGGGTAGAGCTGGTCGTGCGAGGTTCAGTAGACTGAGGATCATTGCAGGTTGTAGGCTTGTCGGAACAGGTGGGTCTTCAATCCAATGTTGATTAAGGGACGTGATGTACACCTGTAATATTGTGCAAACAATGCATGTAGGAATAGTCCTCTTCAAACATTACTTATATTTGTGTCATTTTAAAAAAATACATATTTGATTAGAAAGTTAACAGCCCATATCATAAAGGTCCTTCATGTAAACATGATAATCGCTAACAAAAATCATGCATTACCTTGGTAAAGTCAATAGTGCATTAGTCACAATAGCAAATATATACCTGTAAGTGGTGCTGAAAGAACGACAACTGATAGAATACGTGAATGATATATATTTATCAGACTGAATAGCGACATCTGTACAATGTCGATATAATACTGTCACCTTAACAAAACAGCTGTGTCACACCTCCACACTCTGTTTTTCTTGTAGCTTGTTATGTATAGGGCACATGCGTGTATGTTTCATCATAGGTGCATGTTTACTGAGTAAGCAGTCATGACAAACGCCTTTGTGTTGTCGGTACGCTTGCGAATGATTTAACGATGCGCACCGTGAATGTTAGTCTGCGTCATAAGACGTACAGACACTCCAATACCCAACGCGTCACAGCAGGAAGCCAGTCTGTGCGTCCAAACAAAGGGGCAACCATACATGCACGTAACCTTTTATAAAGCTTAAAATAAAAAAAAAGTATTAGTAGTAACGCACACTTTTTTGAGGTACAGTATTACATCCCATTCACCATCTGTGGCTAATGCAGTTCATCTATATATACCCTTTTCTATCCGTTGTCATGCTT
>JARQOD010000006.1:418467091-418549148 GCA_033576555.1 Oophaga sylvatica | reverse complement strand
GCTGGAGGCTTTCAAAGTACCATGTGTACCAAAAATTTGAACCCCAGATCGCTTCATTTTTTCATAACCATTCAAATTTTTAATGTATTACAAAGCACAAAATTCTTTTTGTCTTCCTTTTGAAATGGTATTGTTTTCCATAAACTGATTTTACGAATTATGATACAAATTTTTAAATTTTGATTTTAAAATTTTGAAATTTTAAAATTGTTTTGAAGGACTTTTGTGAGGAGGAAGAGAGTCAATGGAGGAGGAAGCATCCTCCAGAGGAGGTAACAATGCCGTCAGATTAGACCAAGGGGGGGGGTGATGCACGCGGGCGGGATGCCCTCTGCAGGGACAACGTTTCTTGCCATTGGGAGTCCTGCAGCACATGGTTGATTTCATGCTGCAGTGGCTGAGAAACGACCGCCGCATCGAACACATTCACACCACGTCTGATTATTGGGTGTAAAAAACCCCCCTAGACCCTCGCTACCGGGACAACTTACAAAGCCTCATCACACCGTTGAACCGGAGCGTAAAATGCGGAAGTACCAAGACACACTGGTGCAATCCATAATGTTCTCCATTCCACCGAAGCACTGCTGCTGCTACTGATTTACAAAGCAGCTCTGTGCGTCGAGGCAGTGGAGACAGCTCTGCAACAAGGGGGAGCACAAGCAGCGCCTCTGCACAGGCAAGAACAGTATGTTCCAAATGTGTCGAAGTTTTGTGGCAGCGCCACCAATGTCTACACCATCCGAGACGGCTCCAGTCAGCAGGAGGCAACATTCCGAAGATGGTTACAGACTACATGTCTTGCCCTCTCAGTGTACTCTCAGATGGCTCTTCCCCATTCAAGTTTTGTGTCTCTAAGCTGGATAAAATGGCCAGAGCTTAGCCAGTATGCATTGGAGGTGCTGGCTTGATCTGCTCCCAGTGTATTATCGGAGCGCGTCTTTACTGCTGCAGGTGGTGTACAACAGACCGTTGCATGCGACTATCCTACGATAAGTAGAACGGCTTACTTTTCTGAAAATGAACTAGGCATGGATCTCGCCTGAATTTGCCTGTCCGGTTTCAGATTAACTAACTGGTTGGCAACGTTTTCCATGTCTCCTGTTATGTTCATCTTTCTACACCTGAGCTATACTCCCTGGGCTACAACACTGCCATTGCTGCTCAGAAGTGTCGTGTCCACAGACCAATACACAAGCTATAGTGATAGTGGGGTTCAGTAACCCTGCTGTTCCCCTGCTGTTGCCGCAAAATTACTGCACCTAGCTACACATGTTTAAAAAAACATGACATGTTAAAGTGGCTAGTGCTACACATAGATATCAGGCTACACCCTTATTCTAAGCTGTAAACAAGTGAAACATCAAATTTAAAACCATTCAATGATTAGTGTTGGTAACAAATCTGTAACTAAATAATTGTGACATATTATGGCAGATATCCAAATTCTAACACAAATGCTAACACAAAAGCATACTTATGCTATAGGGTACTGATGGTGAACCTCTCACTCCATAACTTTGACCAATCCAACCACATCATGCCTCAAATGCTGCAATGTTGGAAGTGCATAATGTGGGTTGAACTTTGACAACAGCTGCAGTGCGAAGGTTATCCTTCTGTGTTCTTGGCTTTTAAATAAAAGCATACAAGTAAAATATAATAAACATTGTTGATTAAGGGACATGATTACACCTGTAATATTGTGCAAACAATGGATGTAGGACTATTCCTCTTCAACATTACTTATATTGTGTCATTTGAAAAAATACATATTTTAGTTAAAAATTAAAAACCCATGTTCGTAGCTGTGAAAGGCCCGTTTGTGTACTTCTATATTGTTTGCAACCAATGTATTGTATACGGATGGAAGCGCTCACACTAAAGATTAGATTTATTTTAATGGAATGTAGCAGAACAATTGGAGATAAATGAAAAGGATGAGCCACTGAGACACGCTCAGCAAGTACAAGCAGCAGTGCTTGAACAAGTAACTGGAGCGTGATCTGCACTCAAAAAAGTAAAAAAACACAGACTGAAGTGAACACTGAAAAAACAACTGTCCACAATCTTGAAAAGCTCCTTTCTGTACTTCTATATGTTTGCAACCAATGTATTGTATACGGATGGAAGCGCGTCACACTAATAGATTAGATTTATTTTAAATGGAATGTAGCAGAACCAAAAGGAGATAAATGAAAAGGATGACCACTGAGACACGCTCACAGAGTACAAGCAGCAGTGCTTGAACAAGTAACTGGAGCGTGATCTGCACTCAAAAAAGTAAAAAACACAGACTGAAGTGAACACTGAAACACAACTGTCCACAATCTGTGAAAGGCTACTCCTTTGTGTACTTCTATAAGTTTTGCACCAATGTATTGTATACGGATGGAACGCGTCACACAATAGATTAGATTTATTTTAAATGGAATGTAGCAGAACCAATTGAGATAAATGAAAAGGATGAGCCACTGAGACACGCTCAGCAGAGTACAAGCAGCAGTGCTTGAACAAGTAACTGGAGCGTGATCTGCACTCAAAAAAGTAAAAAACACAGACTGAAGTGAACACTGAAACACAACTGTCCACAATCTGTGAAAAGCTCCTTTCTGTACTTCAATAGTGTTTGCAACCAATGTATGTATACGGATGGAACGCGTCACACTAATAGATTAGATTTATTTTAAATGGAATGTAGCAGAACCAATTGGAGATAAAGAAAAGGATGAGCCACTGAGACACGCTCAGCAGAGTACAAGCAGCAGTGCTTGAACAAGTAACTGGAGCGTGATCTGCACTCAAAAAAGTAAAAAACACAGACTGAAGTGAACACTGAAACACAACTGTCCACAATCTGTGAAAGGCTACTCCTTTCTGTACTTCTATAGTGTTTTGCAACCAATGTATTGTATACGGATGAAGCGCGTCACACTAATAGATTAGATTTATTTAAATGGAATGTAGCAGAACCAATTGGAGATAAAAAGAAAAGGATAGCCACTGAGACACGCTCAGCAGAGTACAAGCAGCAGTGCTTGAACAAGTAACTGGAGCGTGATCTGCACTCAAAAAAGTAAAAAACACAGACTGAATGAACACTGAAACACAACAGTCCCACAATCTGTGAAAAGCTCCTTTCTGTACTTCTATATGTTTGCAACCAATGTATTGTATACGGATGGAAGCGCGTCACACTAATAGATTAGATTTATTTTAAATGGAATGTAGCAGAACCAATTGGAGATAAATGAAAAGGATGAGCCACTGAGACACCTCAGCAAGTACAAGCAGCAGTGCTTGAACAAGTAACTGGAGCGTGATCTGCACTCAAAAAAGTAAAAAACACAGACTGAAGTGAACACTGAACACAACTGTCCACAATCTTGAAAAGCTCCTTTCTGTACTTCTATAGTGTTTGCAACCAATTTTATTGTATACGGATGGAAGCGCGTCACACTAATAGATTAGATTTATTTTAAATGGAATGTACAGAACCAATTGGAGATAAATGAAAAGGATGAGCCACTGAGACACGCTCAGCAGAGTACAAGCACAGTGCTTGAACAAGTAACTGGAGCGTGATCTGCCACTCAAAAAAGTAAAAACACAGACTGAAGTGAACACTGAAACACAACTGTCCACAATCTGTGAAAAGCTCCTTTCTGTACTTCTATAGTGTTTGCAACCAATGTATTGTATACGGATGGAACACTCACACTAATAGATTTGATTTTTTTCTAATATAATGGAGCTGCACCAATTCCACTAATAAAATAAAAAAAAAAAAAAAAAAGTGACACGTGCAGATGCCTACAAACAGCGGTGGATCAGAGCAAACTGCAGCGTCACCTGCACTGTCACACACACACCTTGCACAGAGCTGTTAAAACAACACTGGCAAAATGAAGCTTTACACAGCGGTTGGTAAACTAGCCTGCCTCAAGCACAGTAGTACACAAAATCGCAATATCTAACTGTCCCTCAGAGTCAGCACAGCAGCGTTCTGTCCCTAACTGAGTTCACAGCACAGTGACGCTAAAATGGCTGCGGCGCCTTTTTAGTGCATTCTGACATCATTTCAGCAGCCAATCACAGCCATGCCATTAGTTAAGATGACCGCATCATTACAGGATGTGCCCACACTTCGTAGGATTCCTCATTGGCTGACTAAAATCACATTGCCTCTCAAAGAATTATGGGAACTTCCGATTCCGGTATACGATATTGAAAAAGTATCGAATTAAGTATCGGAATTCCGATAACGCGAATATCGGCCGATACCCGATACTTGCGGTATCGGAATGCTCAACACTAGTCAAGACACTCATGACCAATAGGCAATGACAGAAGCGTCTTACCTGGGCCAGGAGAAAAAGACAGGACTGTTGCTCAGTGTCCAAGGTGTTGTTTTCAGATGAAAGTAAATTTGCATTTTATTTGGAAATCAATGCCCCAGAGTCTGGAGGAAGAGTGGAGAGAGGTCAAGCTACTCGAGGTCTAGTGTGAAGTTTCCACAATCAGTGGTGGTTTGGAGAGCGATGTCCTCTGCTGGTGTAGGTCCACTTTGTTTTATCAAGACCAAAGTCAGTGCAGCTGACTGCCAGGAAATTTTACAGCACTTCATGCTTCCCTCTGCCAACAAGCTTTTGGAGTGGAAATTTCATTCTCCAACAGGACTTGGCACCTGTCCACACTGCCAAAAATACCAATACCTGTTTACAAACAACAGTATCACTGTGCTGATGGACAGCAAACTCACCTGACGCTAACCTCATAGAGAATCTATGGGATATTGTCTAGAGGAAGATGAGAAACACCAGACCCAACAATGCAGACGAGCTGAAGGCTGCATCAAAGCAACCTGGGCTTCCATAACCCCTCAGCAGTGCCACAGGCTGATCTCCTCCATGCCACGCTGCATTGATGCAGTAATTGATGCAAAAGGAGCAACAACCAAGTATTGAGTGCATTTACTGAACATACATTTCAGTAGGCCAACATTTCGGATTTTTAAAATCATTTTTCAAGCTGCTGTATAAAGTATTCTAATTTACTGAGATAATGACTTTGGTTTTCACTGGCTGTAAGCCATAATCATCAACATAAACAGAAATAAACACTTGAAATAGATCACTCTGTTTGTAATGACTCTATATAAATACAGGTGCTCTCACAAAACTAGAATATGATCAAAAAGTTAGTTCATTTCAGTTCTTCAATACAAAAAGTGAAACGCATATATTATATACACATATATTATATTATCTCGCTCATCACTTCATTGTCATGCTCCCCACATCCCTCATTGTCCTCTCACCACTTTCTTCATTGTCCCTCCCCACCCCATCACTGTTTTCACCACCCCATCATTGTCCTCTCGACTACCACATCATTTTCTTTCCCCACCCTATCACTGTCCTCTCCCCACCCCAATCATTGTCCTCTCACCAGCCCAATTATTGTCCTTTCCCCACTACCATCATTGTTCTCCCCCACATCCATCATTGTTCTCCATCACTCCCATCATTGTCCCTCTCCCCAGTGTATTGGGAAAAAAAAATCACACTCAACCCTTCGTCTTTTCACCCGCAGCTTCACTTCTCTCTTCGTCATCGGTAAGTTTCTAAATGACACATGTGTGCTGCATGCTGATGTCATCAATCCTCAAGCGCATTTCTCAAGCCACTCTGTGTCACCAATCAGGTCGCTATTATGATGAGACACTACTCGGTACTCGCCCGAGCATCTCACTGCTCGAGATGCTCGCCGAGTATTTCCGGGTTGCTCAGTGGGAGCTCAGGTCCCCTTCCTGCATGTTTGGCGCTCTTTAGAGAGCCAATGAACATGCAAGGATTGTCTGCTACACACTGTAATGCCGCAGCCATGTTGGTTGTGGCATTACAGTGATTGGCTGGTCACACAGCGTCATCAGATCTATATACAGACCTGGCCAGCCATGCCCATCACAGTCTACTCCGGAATCGGGCAGTGTAGGGAGAGGTGCTGCTGAGCTAGGGAGAGATTTGCTTGTTTCTTAGTTAGTGTAGGTATACCACAATATATTATACACATATCCATCTCAGCTAACAGTCCTCTGAGGACTAATCCAACTGCATAGATATCAGTGCTAAGCAGGCAGGCAGTGTATGTGCCAGACTGCAGTACATATAGCAAGAGGGTCCATTCCAGTTCTGTCTGCTGCTGCTGCTTTTACAGATATTTCTAGATAAAGCTCCAGGTATCAGGGCCAGGAATAATTTTTTTTGGATCTTAATTCTAATTATTTGCTTAAAAAGCAATCCATAGAAAACCGTTTTTCTGCTCCATTTGCTTGATGGCACTGCAGAATACAGCGAGATCCTTTCCATATTACAGCGCTAAAAATCCATCTATTTAAAACTGTGGTTTTTCTGTCACATGGATCACATATAAGTGTTCTCAAAATTCTGCCACTTCTGGCCTTAAATTTAAATTTTGTTGCAATGTGATAGCGAAGTTATTCACACCAGTTTGCTGTTAAAAACAGTTACCTACATGCCAGCTGTTTTAGACTGTGGTTTGTCCATCACACTGTCACATATTAGTGCGCTCAAAATTCTGCCATATCTGGCCTCAATTTAAATTTTGTTGCAGTGTGTTAGCAAAGTTATTGACACCAGTTCACTGTTAAAAATAGTTACTTACAGACCAGCTCTTTAAAACTGTGGTTTTTCCATCACACGGATCACATATAAGTTCGCTCCAAATTCAGCCATTTGTAGCGAACGTGGAAAATATTGTCCTTCATTTAAAATGGGCAAGGCGCGTGGCAAGGGACAGGGAGCTGGACAGGATGGTGATGGTGCATGCAGAGGCCGAAGCGGTGGGCAATCTGTAATTGTTCCACAACAATAACCCACATCTTCTCGCCCGACCTTCCTGTCCCAATTACTAGGGATTGCAGCACACTACTTTTGAACCCAGAGCACTGTCAAAAGGTTGTTGGTTGGATAGCGGATAATGCTTCCAGTCACTTTATCAACACCACCACCACCCTGTCTTCCACACGGTCAAGTCTCAGTAGCAGTGAGTCGGACGGCATATTCCTCACCCTGATACTCCTTCATCCCACCATGCCGAGTGCCCAGAGACAACTGACCCCAAACTTGGACACTCCGAAGAGCTGTTCACTTTTCCATTTATAGAGTCGGGCCTCTCGCCTGGTCCACTTGAAGCGGGGCAAGAGGAGATCGCATGTAGCTATGCCCAAATATTTGAGCAGCCACGGTCACATGAAGGCGACGGTGGGAATGTGTCACAAGAAGTGGACAATGATGAGACATAATTGCCAGAAAGTCAGGAGGAGGACCAGGTGCGGAAGTGGAAGACGAGGTGGTGGATGATATAGTAACTAACCCAACCTGGCAGAAGGATATGCAGAGCGAGGACAGTAGCACACAGGGGGAGGGAGGCATAGCAACCCAACAGGCAGGAAGAAGCAGTTGGTGGCCCTAAATAGAAGGCGGGCAACTGTTCCCCGTAACACCAACATGACGGAAGTTGCCAGTACAACTGTTAGGTCTTCCCGAGTCTGGTTGTTTTTTAAAGACTCTGCCGATAACCCAAAAAAGGCCATTTTCAACTCCTGTCATGCCACCATCAGCAGGAGAAGCAAAACTACCAGCCTGACCACTACCAGCATGATCAAGCACATGTCAGCAAAGCACCCAATTTTGTGGGCTGAACCCCAGGGTCCATGAACAGTGTCTGCGGGTGAGAACACTGCTTCTTCTGCTGTTGTGTGGTGGAAGCCAATCCCCTGTCCATGGTGCCTGCGAAGATGCTTCCTGCCCTGCACTTGTCATTGCACACACTCACTAGCACCATCAGCAAGCATGTCCACGTTATTGTCCCAGTGAAGCATTCAGTTGTCTATACCCCAGTCCTTGGAACGCAAGCGCAAGTACGCAGCCAACGCCCCACAGGCCACACTACTAAATTCCTGCATTTCATGACTGCTTGCGCTTGAAATGCTGCCTTTTAGGCTTGTGGAGATGAAGCATTTCGCAACCTAATGGCGGCAGCCGTCCCTCAGTACTCGGTCCCCAGCCGCCACTATTTCTCCTGATCTGCCGTCCACGCATTACACAAGCACTTAATATAAGCACCGCTAGCACAACCTAATGGTAGAGGTGCACCAGTAGGTTCCCAAGCCGTAGATACTGAAATGAAAGCTGGGCACACTCAGATAGGTGGTATAAGTGAAAGAAAATTTATTCACGTACAGTAGTCACTATGTCAAACGTTTCGGTCTCTATGGACCTTCCTCAGTGAACTACGAAAAAGGAAAAAACTGATATTTTTACATCAAAATATAAAACAAAATGAGGTATATACAATGAGAGTGTAAGGGTCATATATAATTAACAATAGATAACTCTGGGGTGCTGCCAATATCATGCTTCAACAATCGTATACATACCGTGAATATAACAGAAAGAAATATCTAGACATATTTGGACGTACCTCGGTGGTAGTGACAGTTGTCATTAATGGAAATGGTTAAAGGTTTAACTGCATGCAATCTAAGGAACATAGATATAAAGTAATATTCATGATATGTGCACAGTGTAACGCTTACCTCACTTCCGGTTTTACGCACTTCCTGTAGCTCCGTGCACAGCCACGAGTCTATTACACTGCACTCTCAGTATATATGGACGCATGCCACACTCCGGCTTCCCTTTTGACATGCGGTGGATGCCGCGTCCAAGGCCACACAGTCCACACCAATCCCCCGGTAAGTGTATGTCTGTGACATCCACAGGCAGCGCAGATGATGTTATTGTTTCACACATTACAGCAATGGTCTCTGCTATAGTTTTCTGCAGCCTGCAACCTCTGACTACTAATATCAGCAGTAGTCCCCTTTTGGTATGTGACATCCTATCTATATATAGATTGCACAATATGCTATACCATCAACTCATTTAACCCTTTCTTCACCATAGCTTTATTCCACCACTGCTAACCAGATTATAATGGTATGTCCTCTCGGGTATTATAAACATGACCGCTTAGCACTGTGCACATATCATGAATATTACTTTATATCTATGTTCCTAGATTGCATGCAGTTAAACCTTTAACCATTTTCATTAATGACAACTTACACACTCATTGTATATACCTCGTTTTGTTTTATATTTTGATGTAAAAATATCAGTTTTTCCTTTTTCGTAGTTCACTGAGGAAGGTCCATAGAGACCGAAACGTTTGACATAGTGACTACTGTACGTGAATAAATTTTCTTTCACTTATACCACCTATCTGAGTGTGCCCAGCTTTCATTTCACTTACACAAGCACTTGTCCCACAACATTAGCCATGCCCTCAGCAATGCAGTTTACGGGAAAAGCCACCTAATCACGACACGTGGACAAGTGCATGTGGGTAGGGACGGTACACCTCGCTGATGGCACACTGGGTTAACATAGTAGAAGCCAGGACCCCGCCGGACCTTGACATGGAACACGTCCTCCCTATGTGCCCATTTTAGAAAGTCAGCTACAGCTTCCACTGTGCTTCAGCAGCCATTTGCAGCCTCCAGATAACCGACTGGTGTGTCATGTCCCCACGCTTTGGAACTCTACACTGCAGATGTTAGGAAGGATTTATGAGCAGAAGAGGGCAGTTGTTGACTATCAGCATCACAATGCAGTCAGTATTTAGTTCAGACTCCACACATAAGAAATCAGGATTGGACATGGATGTCAGACATATGTACCACCCTCCAAAACTCTGAGGACTCCACCAAGATGGTGAGCGGCGATGATGCCATAATTATTGTCACCATCCCCCTTCTCTGTGTTCTGAAACGCTCTCTGCTCACAATCAGAGGATGCATTGCAGGTCACACATGATGAGATGGACCAAGAAACCATACAGGGTGATTACATACAGCCCAGCCTCATCTCATCCCAACGTTGATTGGGTGACAATGAGGAAGAAGAGGAGGAAGAACAGAAGCTAGTTTCATGCGCTATAGATGGTACTACCTTCACAACTGTCATATCGTCTGTTCAGCATGCATGGCCTGAGGACAGGGAGGAGGAGTAAGAGATCATGGAGTAGGAGATCATGGTCAGTCGTCCTCTTGGTGAGGACATGGAAGTCTTGCCTGTTAGCAGTCTGGCACGCCCACTGTTTAATAATGGGAACAACAAAGCATAGCCGGCTGATGGCCCTCTAAGAAAAGTGAGGGCCGACTACTCGCCCTTTAAGAATAGTAAATGCCGCCTGATTGCACTATAAAAATAGGCTTTGTGACTTTAAGAGTCCCCCCTTCATAAATGAAACAGGATATGTCTGATGATGTGTCACACACCACATGGTCAGATAAGGTTGTAAAACATTTCCCAGTGAATGCATTTGTCTTGGTTTCTTGAATTTATGTCCTATGTGAGCTCTTTTTTAACTTAGTGTAGGGACTCGCAAGTATGAGGACCTTTGACATGAGTTGCGAGCTTGCCTATTTTGGCCAAAATATGGGCCAATATCTCATGTATTTTATCCTTAATTTTTCATTTTTTATTGCACATTTTTCCATTTATTGGGTGTTGGTTGGGTGAATTGGGATGTCTATCTTGTGGGGTGCACTTATATAGTGCTGAGCAGCCCACCTGAACTAGCAGTATGGGCATCATCAATAGGCTGTAAGCCAGATACTGAGCACCAGGGCCGGCTCCAGGTTTTTATGGGCCCCGGGCGAAAGAGCCTCAGTGGGCCCCTTTAACACAGACCACGATTCATAATGCACAGATACAGCAGAGAAATATGGGTACAGTACAATGCCAAATACTTCTCTTCTTCCATTACATGAGTGATATCTATTGTAAATTGTACAATAGCTCAAAAACCGCCAAATCCTCACAGCGCACAGTACAGACTGGACAGTACAGTCCTCCATACAATATTATGGGCACCACAGTCTCCCCCTCATCACCCATATAATACCCCATGCAGGATGTCACCCCCCATATAATGCTCCATACAGAATACTGGACCCAATATAATGCTCCATACAGGATACTGGACCCAATATAATGCTCCATACAGGATACTGGTCCCCATATAATGCTCCATACAGGATACTGGTCCCCATATAATGCTCCATACAAAATATGGAGCTCTCCTCTGCGCTGTACTGCGTTCTGCACTGTTACAGCTCAGGAAAGGGCGCTGTGGAAAGACTCCCCATTATCATCATCATTGCCTCCCCATCATCATCATGGCCTCCCCATTATCATCAATGCCTGCCCATCATCATCATCTCCTCCCCATCATCATCAATGCCTGCCCATCATCATCTTCTCCCCATCATCAATGCCTGCCCATCATCATCTCCTCCCCATCATCATCAATGCCTGCCCATCATCATCTTCTCCCCATCATCATCATCAATGCCTCCCCATTATCAGCAATGCCTGCCCATCATCACACACAGACAGCACACAAGCACTCTCTCACATACTTATACACACACACACACACAAAGCACCGCACTACATACACACAGACACACACAGAGACATACACACACACGTCTTACCTGTCCGACGTCCGCGCGCTCTGTGCCACAGCCGGCCGCTGAATGATGACGTCATTCAGCGGCCTGCTGTGAGAGGAAGCGCCGGCGCCCCCTGGAGCCCGGAGCTGCGGCAGCGGAGGCACGGGAGAGGTAAGTATTGTGCCAGCTGATGCCGGGGCCCTGAGCAAGCGGGGGGGGCCCAGTGGCGGCGCTGACACCGCTCTCCTCCGCTAACTGGCGCCCCGCTTGCTCAGGGCCCCGGCACTTGCCCGGGTGTGCCGGGTGCTGACGCCGGCCCTGCTGAGCACCACACATATCTGTGTGACTGTCGTCCCATGCACGTCTCATCTCTGTGCATTTCTAATAAAAGGCAACCACCCCTCCATAAATTAGTAGGTCGTGCACCAGTATTTTGCACCTGTGCTGCTCCAGCCTTTATCATGTCTTAATGCATCCTGCTAGTGCATTGGTAATCTGACCTTAAGTTGGTAAGGCTGTTTTTTATGTGATTCTTCTTGAATTTATGTCAAATGTGACCCAGCACTCCTCCCTATGTAATTCAATGAGGTCATCTGATTTTTTCCTCTGACTGATTTGGTGTGCAGAAAAAAATCGCAGCATGCACGATTTGCCTCAGATGGCACTCGGATATTCATGTCTATGGGTCTGTGGAAAACACTTGGATGACATCTGACATAACATCCAATTTTCGGGATACAATGAATGGAGAAGATGGAGAATTTTCTTTTTCATTCTCCACATCCAAAAAAATCAGATCACATTATGATCACACTAAGAGCCTGATCATAGTGTGATTAGGATGATCGGATCGATATTCTCGGATGGAGAGTAAATCATCATGTGACCCTAGCCTTATTATCCCTATAAAAATATGAAAGAATGGTCATTAAAGAGTTAAACTATATTTTGGGGCTGGGTAACTTTTTTCTTTTTTCATTTTTCTTTCTTTTCCATCTGTTTTTCCTATTTAAGAGTTGTTTAAAAAACCATGAGCCAAAATATTCTCATTTGCAATTAATTTACTGTCATTTCTCAATAAAAAAATAAAGCCTAACATTGGTTTTCTTGCTAAACAAAATGTAATCTCTAACACATTTTTTGGTAGGAAAAAAAATGACATTCCTCAAGTAAAATAATCGAAAAAATCTAATCAAAATGACGGGACTTAACTCTGTTGTTTTTGGGTTTCTAAGCTGTTTTAATATTTAGAATAATGACATTTTCAGCTTCCCTCCATTACGAACGTGAGTGTTTCCAGAGGCTCTGATGGGGTCAGCATAATTTATTGTAATAACTAATTTCTAAGTACATGAATGCGGTAGGAGACCCCTGGTGCTTAAATATTAGTATATTAAATGTATATATTTATAGGTCTATGGATGGGGATTGATATGTCTCACGGTTAGAATCCCAATATTTGTGGTCAATATGTTCTTTATTTTAGATTTTTTAAAAACTTTTTTGTGACATCATTTTCTTCTTGCCCATGATTTTATACTTTCTTTGCCAGCTACGGAATCATAGTTAAATAAATATATAATCTTTGGAAGTTCAATCAAAATAATATGCAGTTACATGACACATGAAAGCCACAAAAGAAGCACAAAGCTATCATTACCCTCCTGCAGATACCAACTTCTTGACAGTGACTGGCATGTTCTTTATACACTATTTAAATAAAAAAAATTGTTTTACCTTTTTATCCGTTCAGAAAATAGAGTCTTGTAAATAAGGTACACTCTTTATTCCAGACCAAGGTTTATGAATAGTGACACTGGCAACCCGTGGTTTGGAGATCTGTGCTTTATAGGGAATGTTTGGAGATGCTTCCAAGACATTTAGGCTTATCCTGCAATCCTCTGGCCACATCACTAGACCTTTGTACATCTCTTTGATGGTATTTATACATGTCGCACAGGATGATTTCGGATGAACGCTTTCACATTATATCGACAGACATTCTTTGCCTTTGACTAGTGTGATTGAATTATGTGGACAATTAAAGCTCACCATAAATGTAACTTTCCTTTAATAAAATATCATCAAATAAAATTGTTAAAATGACAAGAAATATGCAATCAAGGAAGGGGATCCTTTTTTATTATATATTAGAAACAGCACCACACATTTGATAGTGATTGCAACTCATTCTCAATCACTTGAAAGAGGCTGTATTATTGAGCGCTGCGGCACTATGAGTTGCTACAAACTCATATACAACACTGTGCCTCAAAAAAAAGAAAGAGGATGCCTCACTGAGCTCTCTATATCTCTTGTATTTAAGAGGTGTGCATAGCTGAGCTGTGTGTGTGCGTGCGTAGCTGAGCTGTGTGTGTGTGCATAGCTGATCTGTGTGTGTCTGTAGCTGAGCTGTGTGTCTGCTTGTGTAGCTGAGCTGTGTGTGTGTTTGTGTAGCTGAGCTGTATGTGTTTTTATAGCTGTGCTTTGTGTGTGTCTCTAGCTGAGCTGTGTGTGCATGTACATCTGCCACAGCACAGTGATTGTAGACATAGTGGCAGATGAAGCTGTGAAGAGGGAGAACAAGCACTAGAGGAGAATAGAAAATTCAATGTCAATGAAATGTTTGGATGGAATTAAAAAGCACATGGTAAACATTATTTTTACAACTTTTCAGATTAATTAACAAAGGCAAGAGAAAGATAGACCCTGCCGAAAGATAAAAAATCAGGAAGAACCAAGAGAGGTGGTTTGTGGAAAGGAAATGTTTTTGGATATTATTGCTAATAATAGAAACTGCTGGAAGTGAAAAAAAATCACAGTTTAACCCATTCACCACGAAGCCTGTTTTCACCTTCTTGACCAGGCCAATTTTTTCAATTCTGACCATTGTGACTTTATGGCCGGCGTCACACTTGCAAGTGTGATGCGAGTAAGTCGCACGACTTTCTCGCATCAACACCCGGCACGGCCGCCCGCTCTCGGACCTGAGTGTGCGGCTGCATGTATTTCTATGCAGCCGCACACTCGGGTCCAAGAGCGGGCGGCCGTGCCGGGTGTTGATGCGAGGAAGTCGTGCGACTTCCTCGCATCACACTCGCAAGTGTGACGCCGGCCTATCAGGTAAAAACTCTGGAACACTTCGACAGATCCCAGTGATTCTGAGATTTTTTGTGACATATTATGTTAGTGGTAAATTTAGGATGATTCTTTTGCATTTATTTGTGAAAATATCTGAAATTTGGTGAAAATCTTGAATATTTCACAATTTTTAAATTTTAAATTTTAAACCAGAGAGATATGTTACACAAAACAGGTAATAAATAATATTCATCACATGCTTACTTTACATTACAACTGCACAATTTAAAACAAAAATTGTTAGGATGTTAGAAGGTTTAAAAGTTTATTATCAATTTCTAATTTTTCCCAATAAAATTTATGTAACCATTTTTTTAGGGACCACATCACATTTGGAGTGACTTTGAGGGACCTAAATGACAGAAAATACACAAAGGTGACACCATTCTAAAAACTGCACCCCTCAAACTGCTCAAAACAACCAGAATTGAACAGCCAATCACAGCTTCTCTTCCTCCCCCATAGTTGTGAGGGGGAGGAAGCGAAATTACCCATGGCGATAGGCATAGGGGCCTTGCTCTTAACCCCTTTCTACCATATAACGTACTATCCTGTCCATGTGACCTGTGCCTTAAGTCCCAGTGAGGGGATAGTACATCAAAGTCGATCGGCAGCGCTCAAGGGGGAGCGTGGCCAATCGGGGCCAGGTGTCAGCTGTTTTTCACAGCTGACACCCGGCACTAAGTGCCAGGAGCAGTCACGGACTGCTACCAGTACTTTAACCCCCAACACACTGCGATCAACCATGATCGCAGTATTCCGGCAGCATAGGAAAGCATCGGGCAGGGAGGGGGCTCCCTGCGTGCTTCCCTGAGACCCTCAGAGCAACGCGATGTGATCGCATTGTTCTGAGGGCCTCCTTCCTGCAGGCTTCCAGATCCAAGATGGCCGCAGGGTCCTTCCGGGTCCTGCAGGGAGGTGGTTTGTCAGTGCCTGCTGAGAGCAGGTGCCGGCAAGCCTCCTGCACTGCCTGTCAGATCGTTGATCTGACACAGTGCTCTGCAAACTGTCAGATCAGCGATCTGACACTATATAGTGACGTCCCTCCCTGGGACAATGTAAAAATGTAAAAAAAAATAAAATAAACATGTGTAAAAATATTTTTTAAAAAATCCCTAAATACACTGTGTTCCAAATTATTATGCAAATAATATTTTCTCAGATTTTCCCAAATTACCTAAATGAATTGCAGTCATTGTAATTTTCCAGTCAAATAACTATTAGAGTACAATTGAAAGGTTTTTGTACAAACTGCCTATGATAACTGTATATTTTTAAAAAAATAAAACACTCAAACTGCACTCAAAATGCATGTTCCAAATTATTATTCACAGCAGAGTTTTCAACCTTTTCATTTTAATAAAGAACAAAAAAATGGTCATTTTTGAAATTATAAGCATTAGCAGGTTATTACAAACTGAAATCAAACAGTTTTCAACTCAAAACTTTATTCTAGGTGATGTTACATTTGCACATAGGACCCCTTGTTCGAAAGGAGCTTCTGAACTCTCTCGTCCATTGAATTTGTCAGGTTTTGGATGGTTTCTGCTTCAATTGTTTTGCATGAGGACAGAATACCCTCCCAGAGCTGTTACTTAGATGTGAACTGCCTCCCGCCATCATAGATACTCCTTTTGATGATGCTCCAGAGATTCTCAATGGGGTTGAGGTCAGGGGAGCATGGGGGCCACACCATAAGTTTGTCCCCTTTTATGCCCATAGCAGCCAGAGATGCAGATGTGTTATGTGCAGCATGAGACGGTGCATTATCATGCATGAAAATGATCTTGCTGCGGAATGCACGGTTCTTCTTCTTGAACCATGGCAGGAAGTGCTGTTTGAGAAACTCAACATACACTATGGAGTTCATCTTTACCCCTTCAGGGATCCTAAAGGGGCCGACAATCTCTCTCCCATGATTCCAGCCCAAAACATTACTCCACCTCCTCCTTGTTTGCGCCGAAGGCGTTTTTGCTTGGGGTGTCCATCAACCAGCCACACTCCATCCGTCCATCTGGACCATCGTGCGTTGCACGGCACTCATCGGTGAACAAAACAGTTTTGAAGTCAGTCTTCATGTATTGTTTGGCTCACTGGAGCCGTTTCTGCTTGTGTGCAGTGGATAGAGGAGGTCGACAGGATGGCTTACGCACAGCTGCATACCTCTGAAGGACCCTGCATCTTGTTGTTCGGGGGACGTTGGAGGCACCAGCAGCTTCAAAAACTTGTCTGCTGCTATGACAAGGCTTTTTTGCCGCTGCTGTTTTAACCTGACGTAATTGCCTGTAGGAAAGAATCCTCAATTTTCCCTTATCAGCACGCACACGTGTGTACTGTGAATCAGCTACATACTTCTTGATTGTGTGATGATCACGATGAAGTGTCTTGGCAATGTTGATTATAGTCATGCCTTGACCTAATCACTCCACAATTTGTTGCTTCTCAGCAGCCGACACATCCTTTTTCTTTCCCATTTCTTTCCTTAAGTAGTCTTGCCTTTCATTGGACACACCTGCCAAACTAATTAGCACAGGTGTCTGCAATTGCTTACAGTAATATAAAGCGCCCTGACACACATCACCATCAATTAGTTTAACTGACAAACAAAAAAATTCTTACCTTATCACTCCTAAACAATTTTTGCATAATAATTTGGAACACAGCGTAAATAAAAAAAATATTTCCCCAATAAGCACATTATTATTGTGCAAGTAGAAAAAAAAATAAAAGTACACATATTTAGTATCGTCGCATCCGTAACGACCATCCCTATAAAACTGTCCCACTAGTTAACCCCTTTAGTGAACACCTTAAAAAAAATGCTTTATCATCATACCGCCGAACAAAAAGTGGAATATCACGCGATCAACAAGACGAATATAAATAAGCATGGTACCTCTGAAAACGTGATCTTGTCCTGCAAAAAACAAGCCACAATACAGCATCATTAGCAAAAAAATAAAAAAGTTATAGCTCGTAAAATAAAGCAATGCAAAAATAATAATTTTTTATATAAAATTGTTTTTATTGTATAAAAGCGCCAAAACATAAAAAAAGATACAAATGAGGTATCGCTGTAATCATACTAACCCGAAGAATAAAACTACTTATCAATTTTACCACACGCGCAACGGTATAAACGCCCCCCCCCAAAAGAAATTCATGAATTGCTGGTTTTTGTTCATTCTGCCTCCCAAAAATCATAATAAAAAGCGATGAAAAAATGTCATGTGCCCAAAAATGGTACCAATAAAAACATCAACTCATCCCGCAAAAGATAAGACCTCACATGACTCTGTGGGCCAAAATATGGAAAAATTATAGCTCTCAAATATGGTGATGCAAAAACTATTTTTTGCAATAAAAAGCGTCTTTTAGCATGTGACAGCTGCCAAACATAAAAACCCGCTATAAATCAAACCCCCCTTTATCACCCTGTTAGTTAGGGAAAAATAATAAAATTTAAAAAATGTATTTATTTCCATTTTCCCATTAGGGTTAGGGTTAGCGGTGTGTTAGGGTTAGGTTTGTGGTTAGGGTTATGGTTAGGGTTGGGATTAGGGTTAGGGGTGTGTTGGGGTTAGGGTTGGAGTTAGAATTGAGGAGTTTTCACTGTTTAGGCACATCAGGGGCTCTCCAAACGTGACATTGCGTCTGATCTCAATTCCAGCCAATTCTGCGTTGAAAAAGTCAAATGGTGCTCCTTCCCTTCCGAGCTCTGCCATGCGCCCAAACAGTGGTTTACCCCCACATATGGGGTATCAGCGTACTCCGGACAAATTGCAAAATAACTCTTGGGGTCTAATTTCTTCTGTTACCCTTGGGAAAATAAAAAATTGGGGGCAAAAATATAATTTTTGTGGAAAAAAATATGATTTCTTATTTTTATGACTCTACTTTATAAACTTATGTGAAGCACTTGGGGGTTCAAAGTTCTCCCCACACATCTAGATAAGTTTCTTGGGGGGTATAGTTTCCAAAATGGGGTCACTTGTGGGGGTTTCCACTGTTTAGGCACATCAGGGGCTCTCCAAATGCAACATGACACCCGCAGACCATTCCATCAAAGTCTGCATTACAAAATGTTACTACTTTCCTTCCGAGCCCAAATGTGTGCCCATACAGCAGTTTTCTCCCACATATGGGGTATCAGCATACTCAGGACAAATTGGAAAACAACTTTTGGGGGTCCAATTTCTCCTGTTACTCTTGAGAAAATAAAAAATTGGGGTCTAAAAGTTCATGCTTGTGGAAAAATTATGATTTTTTTTATTTTCATGCCCGGGCGTTATAAACTTCTGTGAAGCACTTGGGGGTGTTAGAGTTCAAGTTCCCACACAAGGGGAGTCTCGAACCAGTCTCGCTGCAGTCCCCCATCCATCTCCGTCCGCAGTGGATCCTGCTCAGCTTAGACGTCTTGCCCAGTCTAACAGTGTACAGAGGATTACTGCTGCCTCTCCAGGCTCTGCTATTGTGGCCAGTACTGGTTAGCGGCGAGCAGACGTCTTTAGGACAAAGTCCTTGTTTTCCCCTTCTGAGTATGCCCAGGGTGAGATCTCTCATTGGAGATCAGGGGTCACATGCTCAGGTACTGCAGCAGCTCCTATTGGTCCGCCAGGAAGGTCCTGTGACTACTGGTGTTCTGGAACAGTTTCATTGGTCCTTGTTTCTGGCAGGTCCTGTAGCTGTTACTATAAAAGGGTGGCATGGCTAGGCCGCCATGCGCTAATATCAATTGCATTATGTGCTATGCGCCAGTGTGATCATGTATGCAAGTGGTTAGGGCTTGGCTGAAATAAGCCCCTAGGATACCGGCTTCTCCGGTGAGGAGATTGCTTGATTGCGTTGCTGTCTACATGATCACGGACTGCTATCTGCACAGCAGTTATCTGTGTATCCCTGTGAGTCTAACAGGACACAGTCTTTTTCTCAGCGGCTCTGTGACACAACAGGGTTCGCTTTATAACGCTGATTCAGTGCCCTAGCGTTTTACTTTGCGGCTCACTGAAGCTAAGTGAGTTCGCACTTATCGCCATATAGCGCTGTGGCATTCCCACTAGCGGCTCTGGGGATTAACAGAGTTCGCACTTACTGCCACAGCGTGCTACGGCGTTTATTTAGCGACTCTGCGGGATAACAGAGTTCGCTACTTTCGCCATCTTACTAGCAGCGGGCTTCGCCTGCACGGTGGACCCCGGGCTGCGAACGCACCTCTCTATAATATCTATTAGGTGCGTTCCGCAGACCCTAACAAGGGGTTGAAAGTGCTCACCACACATCTAGATAAGTTCCTTGTGGGGTCTAGTTTCCAGAATGGGGTCACTTGTGGAGGGTTTCCACTGTTTAGGCACATCAGGGGCTCTCCAAATGTGACATGATGCCCACAGACCATTCCATCAAAGTCTGCATTCCAAAGCGTCACTACTTCCCTTCTGAGCCCCAACCTGTGCCCATACAGTAGTTTTCTCCCACAAATGGTGTATCAGCATACTCAGGACAAATTGGACAACAACTTTTGGGGTCCAATTTCTCCTGATACTCTTGGGAAAATAAAAAATTGGGGACTAAAAGATCATGTTTGTGGAAAAAATATGATTGTTTTATTTTCACGCTCGGGCGTTAGAAACTTTAGTGAAACACCTGGGGGTTCAAAGTTCTCACCACACATCTAGAAAAGTTCCTTGGGGGGTCTAGTTTCCAAAATGGGGTCACTTGTTGAGGGTTTCCACTGTTTCGGCGCATCATGGGCTCTCCAAACGCAACATGGCGCCCGATCTCAATTCCAGCTAACTTTGCATGGAAAAAGTCAAACGGCGCTTCTTCCCTTCTGAGCTCTGCCGTGCGCCCAAACAGTGGTTCTCCCCACATATGGGGTATCAGCGTACTCAGGTCAAGTTGCACAACAACTTTTGGGGTCCAATTTCTCCTGGATCTGAAGTAAATATTCTGTGCAATAAAGTTAAAAGTTAATTTTTTTTAAACATTCCAAAAATTCCTGTGAAGCACTTGAAGGGTTAATAACCTTCTTGAATGTGGTTTTGAGCACCTTGAGGGATGCAGTTTTTAGAATGGTGTCACTTTTGAGTATTTTCTGTCATATTGACCCCTCAAAGTGACTTCAAATTTGATATGGTCCCTAAAAAAATGGTGTTGTAAAAATGAGAAATCGCTGGTCAACTTTTAACCCTTATAACTTAGTAACAAAAAAAAAATTTGTTTCCAAAATTGTGCTAATGTAAAGTAGACATGTGGGAAATGTTATTTAGTAACTATTTTGTGTGACAAATTTCTCTGTATAAGGGCATAAAAATTAAAATTTTGAAAATTGCAAAATTTTCTAAATTTTCGCCATATTTCCATTTTTTTCATAAATAAATGCAAGTTATATTGAAGAAATTTTACCACTATTATGACGTACAATATGTCACAAGAAAACACTCTCAGAATCGCCAAGATCCGTTGAAGCATTCCAGAGTTATTTCCTCATAAAGGGACAGTGGTCAGAATTGTAAAAATTGGCCCGGTCATTAACATGCAAACAACTGTGGAGTAAAGGGGTTAAAAACATCTGGCACTTTCATGCAATCACCGTGCCTTCACCGTGGCCATATGATGGCCAGGACCTACCCATACCTTATATGTAAAGAACACCTTCTCAACCAGGACGTTTGTGTACGTCTACGGTTGTGAAGGTGTTAAGGTATTTAGGCGATAAGCTAAGGGTAATAGGTTTTTTTCAGACTTTTTTAATGAAGACAAAAACCTTGTCAGGTGCACATACACATCAGATTGCTAACAATCAATAGCTTGGTTAGCCGACAGCTATATTTCTAAACCCCTCTCATCCATGCACACTCGGTTCATGAGAATGGAATAAGCAACTGTCTGACATTTCTTCAGCACATTATCTGCTGGAAGAATAAAAGGTTGATGAAAAATATAATGACCCAATAAATTAAAATATATAATTCCTGAAAGTAGATATCTTTAAGAGATAGTATCTTGCAGGTTTGACTACCTTTGTGTCACATCTGTGCCTGGACATGCTGCTGTAACACCTGCCCTTTTCACTGGGCGCTGCCACAGTAACACTAGTTACTGCTCGGCTGAATGCCAGCAGCGTGCTAGTGTTTAGGTTTCAGATTAAGGAGACTAGTTCTGCCTGAGCACTCCACCTGGTGGTCACAGGCCTTTTAATTACAGCAGGTTCATCACCCCTCCACAGAGATGTAGATTTTAGTCTGAAAAGAGGATTCATAGGTTCCCATGCAGACAGACTTTTCTAAAGCGAGGATAGGCATTAGTTAGGGACCTGATATACGAGAAGAGCCTTGACGTGGCTATCAGGCTCACATAATTTGGCCATCTTATGCGCTAAGACTTCTCAATTTTTCATATTTCTAAGGTAATGATGTAATTCATTTTTCATATTTTTCATATTTCGTGTTTGCAAGCTATAGCGCTACAGTGTGCTACCTTTTCTTCTTGTATGTATATGAGTTGGTGACTCTAGGTTTAGCACCTGTTCACACTGAATCTAAGTTTGGATGTGCCGGTCAGTTTTTTGATATGTATTCATTTACCTTCTGCCTGAGCACTCCACCTGGTGGTCACAGGCCTTTTAATTACAGCAGGTTCATCACCCCTCCACAGAGATGTAGATTTTAGTCTGAAAAGAGGATTCATAGGTTCCCATGCAGACAGACTTTTCTAAAGCGAGGATAGGCATTAGTTAGGGACCTGATATACGAGAAGAGCCTTGACGTGGCTATCAGGCTCACATAATTTGGCCATCTTATGCGCTAAGACTTCTCAATTTTTCATATTTCTAAGGTAATGATGTAATTCATTTTTCATATTTTTCATATTTCGTGTTTGCAAGCCATAGCGCTACAGTGTGCTACCTTTTCTTCTTGTATGTATATGAGTTGGTGACTCTAGGTTTAGCACCTGTTCACACTGAATCTAAGTTTGGATGTACCGGTCAGTTTTTTGATATGTAGTTTTTGCTATTGACTTGTGTTTTGCTGCAGTGAGCTAGTAGGTAATTAGCTCTCTGCTGGAGTAATGGGAGGGGCTTCCATCTATATAAACCCCAGCAGACTTACTCTAGATGCCAGTTATTAGTTTGTATGCAACTAGCTCTCTAAGTTGGCTTTGACTTAGCTCCTCTGGTCTGTTTTTTATTTCCTTTGTGCTAACTCCACCTTCTACTTGACTACCCGCTCGTCTCCTGATTTTGTCCTTGATGTGACTTCTCGGCTTTGACCTTGCTTGGCGACCCTCCATGCCTCTGGTTCACACTTCCGCACAATAGTCCTTCTGTGGAAGCAATCTTGATCCCTGTACAGAGGTTAAAGGGTGAAGGTCAGGGTTTCAATGGAATCAGAAAGAATTGTCACATCTATTGCATGCCGAATGTGATGCAGCGGACTAACATAGAATGGGATTTGTTAAATTCCATACTGTCCTTTTCACTAGAAAAATACCACATCAGGGCAGCAGTGAGTTGATAAGATCAGCTGAGATTAAACACAGGCTGAATCTAAAAATTACAGATCAAAGTGTGTGAATTTTGTTTGTGCAACACAAGTCTTTGTCAACTATTAATACAACGTTGCTCACAATAAAATGCTGATGTAGACAAATTGAGACTAGATAAAAGTCCTGGTAGAACCATATACATTTACAGATCACCTCTGTTCTTGATGTCAATCCATCTATTTCATTCTATGCTGAATATTTGCCTTTATTTTACTTCTAAAGTTTAGTGAAGAAGCTCTTTAGCTGGTTACTTCGAAAGATTGGAGTTGACTGTTTCCATGCGGATCAGAATTGTGATGGAAACTTAGCCCCTTCATCCTTGGAAGACCCTGAGTCCATTCTCTCCAAAAACAGAAGGGAAGAGTAAATTCCTTAAAACTCTTATCAACGGTCTCAAACCCAAACCTAATCTTAGCTTCAATTCACTACTAACAGTAATCTCATATGTTTCCTAGAATTAAAAAACAAAGTTCTATTGAAGCATTGGTTCCAGGTGCAGCCTAAGTATTAAGGTTAAAGGTAATCCCAAATTAGATTAATTTTATTCAATTAATTAATTGGAGTAGATAAGTATGGACACCATACTTGACCAATAATAGTCGGTACTTTTGTGTTCTTCTTGCACTTTGACTTGGATTGGACAGCTTTGTTGTTTTAGTGACCATCAATCTTCATTTCTTAACCCTTTCTTATCCTCCTAAACCAAAAACTACAAGTTAGTATCATTTTCCCTTTTACAAATCAGTCAATATTCATGTGCTCGCAGACCCTTGACCAATGTTTGTCCAGCATTCCTTGTGGTCTCTTTAATCTACTCCTAGAGTCATCACATGTCCTCCTTTGTTGCCAATACTTTCCATCTGGGTGTTACATAACGTTCACGATCTTGCCCATTAAAGACTCTTCTGAATTTTAGATCTAGCATTCCTTTAATTTAATGTGTTGTGCATGATGTATAGTATATTCCTTTAATATCCATGGGAAACAGCATTTTAATTAGAAGTCTATAAGTACGTGACATGATATTAAACATAAATGAAGAGGTTGTAAAAAAGAAAAATGTGGGCCTCGAAATGTGCATTTTAATTAATCGCTGCCAGAATCTTGTTTCATTCATGTGTGGAGTCCATATGGCTCCGTTTAGCAGATGAATCAGACATACAGTGAAGTTCTTGTTCCACATGTCTCTTCATTGTAGTTAACAAGTGGAACCTCCCCAACTCCTATGAAAGGAAATGGTACAAATCCTCCACTGTATGATGAATCCGGAGTAATTATGTTACTTCTGTGAAACTATCTCCATTACTTTCTTAATTCTGTCTACTCAGAATTGTTAATCAGTGACTTACCACAACACACTCATTGGATTTATTCATTACAGTATATGATCCTAATTATGGCTTTCCTCCATGCAGCAGGGTCAGGAGTCACCATACTCTGCGATAGAGGGCCATTGTATTCTAATAGTTCCTGGTAAATAGTCTTATATTACATTTTCTTTGAGGAGATTACTAAACTGTTTCAACCTTAGTGCGTTGTCCTATAAGTAACATACAATATATCACCTACCCATGGTACACGTTATTAATGTATGATAGCTGGGACCAGCGTTGATCACAAGAACAATGATCCCTAAGTCCAATGTAGAAGCGGAATAGTAGATAGAATGTGCATAGTAGATACTTTGGACTCCCCATTCTCGGGATCGTGCAGTGTCTCAGTGAGCAACTATTCTTTGATCAGGTGATGAATGCTTATGGGAGAACCTGTTTGTAGCGCTGCTGCTGCTGCTGGTGCCCATGCATGGCGTCCCCTTCTCCCTCCATGCAGGGACACCAGCTTACTCACCGCCCCAGCCCCGTGGCATGGTCTTCCAGTGTGTCCCTTGTGCTTCCTGTTTTGCATGCTGCAGTTCCCGGCAGTGCACATAGTATGCTCATGTGCGTGTTCCCCTGTTCTTAAAGGGGTTACGTGGCATACACTAAATGCCCTCAGCTTGTTGCTGAGAGGCATTTAGTATAATGTATTGCACCTGCAAGATGGCTCACAGTCTGTAGCTGGGAGGCATCTTGTATAAAAGACTCCTTCTCCCCATGGGAGTCACCAAGCAACTAGTAGAATCATTAGTCAGTAAGATGCATTACATGTGAGTTGTGAGGTCCCGTGGTCCCGGTGTGGCCAGAGTCCTGAACCTGTATCCCTGGTCCTCTGTGGCCTGTACTGTATCCATAGTTCCCTGGTCCTGTTTTGGCCAGTCTTGTATCTGTAGTCCAATGGTCCCGGAGCGGCCAGAGCCTGAACCTTGTCCCCTGGTCCTGGAGCAGCCAATGCCTGAACCACGTTCCCTGGTCTCAGAGTGGCCAGAGCCTGAACCTTGTCCTCTGGTCCATGAGCAGACATTGCCTAAACATTATTCCCTGGTCCATGAGTGGTCAAAACCTGATCTAGTATCCTAGACCAGTGTGTCTGAACTAAGCCTTAAATCAGTGTCAGTGTACCTGACCCCTAGAATCAGCAGCTGCAATATCAGGTTCTGCCCAGGAGTGGTACCCGGTGGTTACTTGCAGTCCAGTCTGTCTCCACTATCTGGAGCTGAAGTGAACACAAGGTAGTTGCTTAGCTATACCCCTTTCTGGGTAGGCCTGGCCCAGTAGCACAGTGGGTCCACAAATACACATGCGCCACCATTGGACGTAACACTTTTTAACTTTGTACATTAGGTTTTTGATGTATTCAGTAAAACAGTTTTGCTGAATTTCAAAGGTTGTAAGCTACAGTTTACTAAAAGGATATTTTTTTAGAACTACTTATAATAAAAGCTCACCTGTAAAACAGTTACAGTTATCACAGTCAAAGGATCCATCATGTGAACAGTGGATGTGAAAACCAGACACCCTTTAACACAATATAACTTGTCTTAGGTATTGACCTAAAATATTCCATTAGTTAATTTATTTTCCATTATTCCATTGTCTCACGAAAACCTATATGACCTAATTTCATTTGGACAACATAGATGGAGGACGAGAGCCCGAACTTTGAGCCAATCTGGGACTGCCTCCCAATCTGGCAACATCAAGACATCTATGTATCACATGGATGGTCATTCATGTGAACGGCTGCTGTATAAAATTACATTGGCTATTAGAGGTATAATTTCTGGCAGGGTTCCAGCTGAGTCAAACACACAGTTGTTACACACATGTCCCTCATCTGGGCTTTGCTCTATCTACCCTAATCCGTTAAAATTTCTGGTGCTCTACTTGGGCTTTTCAGGTGGCCTGGCGTGCTTCCATGTAATAAACTGCCTGGGCCAAATTAAGGGCTTCTAAAACACACACACGGGCCTTTGTATAAAATCTGATACTAGACTTGCAGTTTGTGTGTGCTCAGCAACCTTGCTGCGGGCCACAGGTTGCCTCCTGTAGACCAGCGGTTTCTAGCGCTTCTTGTCTACGACTTATTGTGACTCCAGAGTACTGTTGGCTTCTTGTCACCGGGTTTTCTGGATCTCTTCTCCGTCTCCATCTGCATTTTTCAGGACATCTTCCTGGCTGTGTGTGGCTTCCTTGGTTGTTGACTTTCCCGTTACTCCAGTGCATTATCTGTTATCTGTCTACAGTTTCTTGGACGTCTTTGCCTGCCTGTAGTCTCTTGATGTCCTCCAGCCTGTTTGCCTGTGATTTCCTGATGTCCTCCACTTGCCTGCAGTTTCCTGCACTTCCCTTGCTTGACTGAGGATTCCTGACATCTTCTGCCTGCCTGCAGTTTCCTGCACTCCTCCTGTCTACCTCTGGCTTCCAGTCCCTCTACTCACCAACCTGCTACACCAACGTCTGTGTGCTATCTGCCCACCTGGACCTTGGGATTAGAGAATCCACCTCACCTAGTGAGCACCTTGAACTTCTTGTAACAGCAGTAGTCAGTTTAACGTTTGATGAGACAACCCCTTTACAAAGACACTTTAGCTGATATTTGTTACCTACTCATTGGCTAATGCATATAAATTTAACATTGTTGGGGTTCAACTGATAGTGCACCCTTAACTCCTAGACCTGAGGAACACTGTCTGTAATTGTACTACAAGCCGTTAACCATTTACTTGTTTGGGAGAGAGCTTGCTGAACCATTCATGGTTACTATATAAGCATTGAAACACTTGAGATTTGCCTTGGCTCAATCTGCTAATTGGTTGTAATGTGAAGAGTTGGACTTCCACCTATTTGATTTGATGAATTCTCCTAAGTATAGGTCATGTATAATAAAGTCTCAGAAAAAAACATTAAGGGAAAAAAATAAAAATGAAAAAATAAAATAATTAAATTTAGCTAAAACAATTGCAACCAATAACACTCGGTGTTTTGTAATTTCTTTTGAAAATTAGGAATCATTAAATGTTCCTATAAATTACATTATTTTAATTTAGCATGAAGGATAAATGTGCAATTTACATAACATAAATATTTAACCATTGGCTTCGTTACTGATTAGAAAGTCATTTCCATTTTTTATGAAGAATTGTGAAGGGTTAGGAGCTTAAAAACGATGACCTGCTGAGGGATGGTGACAGGAAGTGGTGAGGACAAAACACAACCTGATGATTGTAAACTTTCCAAAATTAGTATATGGTAAAGTCAGTCTATGTTCATGTAAAAGAGATTGCCAAAAAAAATGCAGTCCATATATTGTATGAGTGCATAAAGATGCCACAGAAGCAGTCTCACCTGAGCCCGAGAACCGATAGTAGGAGCTCTCACTCTTGTGGATCCAAGTCATACTTGTATTGAATGGGTGATCGTTCAACTAAATTGGCTCTGTATAAAACTACATGTGAGGGCCGACCTGGGACTTATGTAATATCAGCCCTTGCATTATTAAGCAAACAAGCTCACTACCTAAGCAGCTCGTAGTCTAGAATCGACCTGCGATATGTCCGGCTTACTCTTTGAATGTTCTTTGCAAGTCAAGTGAATGAGGCTGAAGTTCTGTATAAAGCCTGGAGATTGGGAGCAAAGCTGTGCAGAGAAAATCAGTAAATGGGATTTAGCACTTAAACCATCACTGTAGCCCCCTTCATTTTCATAATTAGTGCAGGTCCCATAGTTCACACTCTACTAATCATAAATTAATGGTGAACCCAAGCAATGAGGCCTAACATTACAAGATGTGGAGATCTGGATGGGACAAATGCACAAAGATAAGGCATTAGCATAAGGAACAAGATAAACATGAGGGTGATGGTAACCCTCACCTATGAGGGATGTGTAGGAACACAACACCTGCAGAAGCTTGATGTGCCATAGCTGCAGTCACGTGGCTGGAGGAGAGTATGGTCCACATTCCAGTTTGGCAAAGTGGAGATTATCACGACGTGCCAGCTGCACTCATGGAAAGGATGAGATCTGGAAAATATAAGCAAGATTTTTGACACTTGTGTTTTTACTTTGAGAAACCGAAACGCGTTGGTGTAAATATAAAAGCTTGCTTATGCTCTCCAGATCTCATCCTTTCCATGAGCAGTCTGTACATCATGATATTCTCCACTTTGCCAAATATTACAAAATAGGAATATTCACTTACTACAACAAGCAGCCTAGAAATACATTGCTAGAATCAGGGATCAGGGTTTCTGCCCTTGTATCATGCTGCTATCAAATTATATAGCAAAAACTGTTAACATATTCACTTTACTTTTGAGTTATTTTTGTTGGAATATGTTTGGTGCAACAACTCCATTCTGTTAGAATAAAAATAAACTCCCAGAGTCTCACATAGGAAGAGCATGTGACTGTATTTCCTGTGCTGTACATGCTGCACATATAGAGGCACACAAAAGATTTATTCCTGATCTAATTAGCTAATCAATGTCAAATAACTTGGCACTCAAATAGCGAATAATAGGACAAAAAAAATTGTTTTTGCTGTGGTTTCCTTTATTTGCATCCGAACCAGATTGAAGTGATGTACATAAATAATATTTGAACGTTTTCGGCCATATAACATCAGCCTTCATCAGAATATATGTACAGAACTGAAATATAATAAGCAAACAGACATCCAAATGTCAGTAAATACAAGATGCAAAAATTAAGAACAAAAAACAACCAAAATAGATACAGAACATAATAAGTTTGGACATGTAAAACAAAAACAAAAAGTACAAGAGGTATGATGCTTCAAACAGAATACTATCCAGAAGTGCTCGGTGAGTATATGAGAGGATTCTGTTAGGCTACTTTCACACATCAGGCTTTTTGAATCAGGCATGTCCATCCTATGCCTGATAGGACGGATCCGGCGCTGATTTTAAAAAACTGATGGAACTGATCAGGTTTTTTGCCTGATCCGGCCTGACCTTTTGAACCCGGAAAAAGAAGATTTTCCATGCTGAAAATGCAGGTACGAATGGAGAGAGAGAGAGAGAGAGAGAGAGAGAGAGAGAGAGCACTGGTTGTCAAAAAAACATACCTAAGGGCTGCTGGTGAAGACTCCACGGACGTCCCTCTGCCCCGACGCGCATTTCGCACTGCTTCTTCGGGAGGCGTGTCAGGGCAGGGGGCAGTCCGGTATATATAGTGTCAGATAAATGATAACTGCCAAAAACACCTGTGAACAACGCAATATCACTAACTCGTATACTGGCGCCGCCATCACGAAGGTCCTGGCATTACCCCAGAGGCACCCATGGTGCATGCGCAGCCACGTGGGGTCCACCAACCAATGAGGGGAACAGAAAGTGGTCAGGTGACTTCCCCCTGCCAGGTCCTTCTGTGAGGACGTGACCAGAGCGGAATACACTATAGACCGCGATATGCACCTCCGTGGTCCACGTAGCCCGCATGCGCACGTCCTCCATGGTATGCAGGAGAGGTCCAAAAGCGTTACCACTTATTTGCGAAAGACATATTTTAATTAAGCCAATCATATCAAAATACTGTAATATGGCTTAAAGACGGCATGAATACATACATATCTCCTAATAGAATATATGAAAGTAAATGTCTATATACAGATTAATCAGATATTTAGAATAGGCGATTGTATTATAAGATAATAATATAATGACCAAAAATGTAAAAAATTACATAAATGTGCACAGCGTGAAACCTGAAAATAATAATAGAAATAAATCAATACTAAATAATTATGAATAAAAATAAATATAACAAATAATTATAAATGTGATGCACACCGTGTAATTACAGACTAGATCTATAAATAAATAGAAACAATGCCCCCTTATATGAAACCATATGAAACCATATAATACAGTGTATAAGATACACCACAAAAACAAAAATATACATTGTGACTGAAAACTGAATACAGATTCTACATATAATCAAATTAATAATAAAAAAAGAAAAACAAAATCCCATATAAAGTGATATGGTAAAGCAATATCGATATCCTTAATCTTCCGATAACAAATCTTCATGGTGTAAGTCAATCTTCAATGTGAATATACACCAAGAAATAACGCTTCTTCACCTCCCCAGGACATCAATCTCACAACCGAATCCACAGGGTTCCACCCAATATATGTGAAAGAAGGATCCTCCGGACAGCACACAGGTAAGTAGAAATGGCATGATGAACATTATCCAAAAAATCTGAAACTATAACACAACAATTAAAATCATGAAATGATAAAAACACACATAACTATACTAAACCCCCAACCCAAAGAAAATACCCCCCAGAGCCATCATAGAAAAGCGCTAAACCCAAAACTCTCATTTAGACCCTGTGGAGTGTGTGTTCCCAATCTGTAAATCCACTGACACTCCTTTTTGGCCACTCTCTTGATCAAATCACCCCCTCTGGGTCCCAAATCAACTTTATCTATGCCCTAAAGACTAACAATCTGGGATTACATTGATGGTATTTCCTGAAATGTCTAGGAAGTGTCATGACATCTGTAATGGTCTTTGCTTTTTCAATATCAATACAGTGCTCACGCACTCGCACCTTTAATTCTCTGCTAGTCATCCCCACATACAACTTTCCGCAGGGGCACTCAGCACAATACACCACCCCCTTCGATGAACATGTTATGTGGGCCCTGATGTCAAATTTCCTAGACCTATCATAATTGTAGAAGATGGTAGTTTTCTTCATATTGCCGCATGCGCCGTCCATGACCGCATCATCATGACGCGTTATCATGTGGTCTTTTAAACCCGGAAGTAGGGCGCTCACAGCGTCCTACAAGCAGACGACCCACATGTGCTGCAGCACTCTGACACAGGTAATTGAGGAGGTTATGGCATGGCGCCTATCTCCTGCCCCCTCATCATAATTATCGCTATTTAATTATTTTATTTCCATTTTTCTAGCGCCCCTCTGCCGCCATAGTTTTAGCCCTCAGCGCTTTTCCCATACAGTGAGGCCAGCATATAGGTATTTCACCTCGTTTTAATATATTACATTGTTTGTGCTCTACCCTATGGGGGCTCTATTGGCATCCTCATTCTACTTTCATCAACAGCTATTTTCCAGTAGGCTCTATCTATTGTTTCAGATGCCCTGCAGCACCCATACGCAGGTAATACTGGGAGATAAGGCAGATAACCTTATTCGTGTCCCTTCATGTTATGACACCATATATTTATTTACTCTGCAGCGCCCTTCTTCTGCTATATAATTAGCCATTAGCGCTCATCCAATTTTCTCGGTGCCAGCTCTCAGGTATTACACTTATTATCTCTCTTGTTTCATCATTATAATATCATTTTCTTACAGTTACTTACCTACTGTGGCTTTTCACATACCTTATAACATCCGTTTACCTATGAGGTATTATTAGTGTCTTTTTCTCCTTTATTATCCTTTGTTCTATCTTCTTCCAATTTTCCCTCGCATTGGGTGCACTATTTACCAGTTATTATCACTTGTTATCACATGTTAAACATACTATTTTATTTTCAGGTATTGCTCTCTAGATATTATCTATATCTGTGGCTAATCGCTGCGTCACCATTATGGGATCACTATATCCTTTCCGTACCAGGCTAATGTCTACTCACGTTCTTCAGCTATATGTGTTACTACATATGTTGTCCTTAACAGAATCTTCTCATATACTCACCCAGCACTTCTGGATAGTATTCTGTTTGAAGCATCATACCTCTTGTACTTTTTGTTTTTGTTTTACATGTCCAAACTTATTATGTTCTGTATCTATTTTGGTTGTTTTTTGTTCTTAATTTTTGCATCTTGTATTTACTGAAATTTGTATGTCTGTCTGCTTATTATATTTCAGTTCTGTACATATATTCTGATGAAGGCTGATGTTATATGGCCGAAAACGTTCAAATATTATTTATGTACATCACTTTAATCTGGTTCGGATGCAAATAAAGGAAACCACAGCAACAATTTTTTTGTCCTATTATTCGCTATTTGAGCGCCAAGTTATTTGACATTGTTATTTGGGCTGGAGACCCTACTTGTGCACCGATCATTCCCACAGTTTCTTTGAGTGCCGTGTTATTTCATTCTAATTAGCTTATCATATATTGTTCCTGATTGTTCCTGAATAAAGAAGCTCTGTTGTCACACGCTTGGAGAGTATCCTGAATAATCCGCTGCCAACAGGTTTTGAACCCAGAGTGACACAGAACCCCAGAGTAACACAGCAACAGAAGGCCAGAGCAAACGCAGCACAGAGCAACAGAGAAGATGTACACTAGCAGCAACCCTGTCAAGTTCTCAGTGCCAAGCCTCACTAACCAGAATTCCCAGTCCTGGAAATTCTAGGTGAAGATGCTGCTCATAAGAGAAGGTATGTGGAAATATACTCAGGAACAAGTGCCTCATCCATTACCAGATGATTGGCTAGAGAAGAATCAGAAAGCACAAAGCACGATCTCCCACAGTGTAGATGATAATCTGATTGTGCATATATGCAAGTGTGCAACTGCAAAGGAGATGTGGGATGAGTTACAGAAAGTACATGAAAGATCAAATCTCAGCAATAAGCTTTATATCATGAGAAAGCTGTATCAGTCTAAGACAAGTGATGGACAGAATATGAAGGACTATATAAGAAACACCCTAGAGATTGTGGAGCGTCTCAGGGGTATTGGAGAAGAAATTAAAGATTTTCATGTTGCTGCACTTCTATTAAGTGGTCTTCCAGAGAGTTATGACACTCGTGACTGCACTAGATGCATGGCCAGATGATGAGCTGACACTAGAGTATGTTAAAGGCAAACTTGTAGATGAATTCAAGAGAAAAATGCAGCATGTAAGCAGCAGTAATGAATCCAGAGCAGAAACAGCATTAAAGACACAGGATTTCACTAAATATAAGATCAATCTAAGAGAAACTCGTGAATGTTTTGTAAAAAGTCTGGCCACCTTAAAGCAGGCTGCAGAATTTGGAAAGTAAGAATGAGTCAGCTTAAAAAGCAGAACAGTCATCAAAGGGTTAAAACAGCTGTAAAGGAAGATTCTGCATGTGCTGAAGCTGCATTTAATGCCAGTACAGGCCCATCTGCAAAGCATACATGGTGTATAGATCCTGGTGCAAGCAGTCATATGACAAATACAAAGGATTTCTTCACTGACCTTAATGAAAGCAAGTCAGAAAAGATCATCTTAGCTAATGGTCACTATATGACTTCAGAAGGAGTAGGAGACTGCTACCTCCACTGTCCAGTTTCCTCAGCACAAAGCAGAAAGATAGCAGTAAATGACATTCTCTATGTTCCCAGCCTTGAAAGCAATCTTCTGTCAGTAAAGAAGCTCACGCAAAAGGGGAATGCAGTTACTTTTAGAGATAACAGCTGCATCATCTCAAAGAAGAGTCACACTCTTGCAGAAGGAAAAATTCAAGATGAACTTTATCAGCTAAAATGCAAATAAAGAGTTTACAGTGCTAGACAAGATCTGCCTAAGAACTGTATCCATGTATGGCACAGACGTCTTAGGCACAGAGACCCAGAAGCAGTAAGAAATCTACCTCAACTTGCAAATGGTATTGAAATCAACCAGTGTATTCAAATGATGAAGTGCACTAGCTGTCTTAAAGGGAAAATGTCCAGAAAATCCTTTCCTAAAATAAGCACCACTAGATCTGCACAGCCTCTGGATCTGATACATACAGATGTATGTGGTCCAATGAGTGTTCAAACTTCTAGCAAAAAGAAATATTTTCTCACATTTATTGATGACTACTCCAGATATACAGTTGCCTACCTGCTCCACAGTAAGGATGAAGTTCCACAGAAACTTGAAGAATATCTTGCTGTAATGTGTTAGGGTTCGAGTTCCCGCTGCTGCAAAAGGGGAGTCTCGAACCAGTCCCGCTGCGGTCCCCCATCCATCTCCGTCCGCAGTGGAGCCTGCTCAGCAGAGACGTCGGTCCCAGCGTCTTGCCCATTCCAATACTGTGCAGAGACTTGCTGCTGCCCTTCCTGGATCTTCTATTATAGCCAGTGCTGGAGCAGATGTCTTTGGGACAAAGTCCTGCGTTTCCCCTTCTGAGCATGCCCAGGGTAAGATCTCTCATTGGAGATCAGGGGTCACATGTTCAGGTACTGCAGCAGCTCCTATTGGTCTGCCAGGAAGGTCCTGAAACTACATGTGTTTTGGAACAGTTTCTCATTGGTCCTTGTTTCTGGCAGGTCCTGTAGCTGTTACTATAAAAGGGTGGCATGGCTGGGCCGCCATGCGCTAGTATCAATTGCATTATGTGCTTTGCGTCAGTGTGATTATGCATGCATGTGGTTAGGGCTTGGCTGAAATAAGCCCCTAGAATACCGGCACCTCCGGTGAGGAGATTTGAGTGCACGTGGTTAGGGCTTGGCTGAAATAAGCCCCTAGAATACCGGCTTCTCCAATGAGGAGATTGCTTGATTGCGTTGCTGTCTGCATGATCACAGACTGCTATCCGCACAGCAGTTATCTGTGTATCCCTGTGATGTTAACAGGACACGATCTTTTTCTCAGCGGCTCTGTGACGCAACAGGGTTCGCTTTATAACGCTGGTTCAGCGCCCTAGCGTTTTACTTTGCGGCTCACTGAAGCTAAGTGAGTTCGCACTTATCGCCATATAGCGCTGTGGCATTCCCGTTAGCGGCTCTGGGGATTAACAGAGTTCGCACTTACTGCCACAGAGCGCTACGGCGTTTATTTTAGCGACTCTGCGGGATAACAGAGTTCGCTACTTTCGCCATCTTACTAGCAACGGGCTTCGCCTGCACGGTGGACCCCGGGCTGCGAACGCACCTCTCTACTATATCTATTAGGTGCATTCCGCAGACCCTAACATAGTGTTTAAGAAATTTGGAAGAATGACAAAAGCCCTGCGTGCAGATAATGGAACCGAATATACAAGTGGTAAGGTGCAAATCATTTTGAAAAAGGATGGAATGATGTTCCAGACTACTATACCATACAACCCAGAACAAAATGGCATTGCAGAGAGAAAGAACCGTACTCTCTGTGAAAGTGGAAGAAGTTTGTTGTTTGATGCGAATCTACCTACAACGTATTGGGGAGAAGCCATCATGACAGCTTGCTATCTTCAAAACAGAATGCCAGGTAAAGCCACAAATAAAACTCCATATGAGCTATGGAACTGCGAGAAGCCTAACCTGAAGCACCTCAGGATATTTGGAAGCAAAACGTTTATGTATTTTCCCAAAGAAAAACGTTCCAAGTGGGAATCACATGCAAAGCAAGGAGTCCTGGTGGGCTATACCGAAACTCAAAAGGGATACAGAATCCTGCACCCAGAAACCAACACAGTAACAATCAGCAGAGATGTAGTGATTGATGAAAACCCTGTATCACTCAAATTCCATGAAGATACATCCGTTATTCAACCTAAGAAGCAAGAACAAGAATCTCAATCACCAAAACCAGACACCGAAAAGGAAAACACTGAAGTTTGGATAAGCTCTGAAGCCACCAAAGACACCGAAGAACCAAGTCAACCTCCAGTCAGGAGATCAGAAAGGCCAAACAAAGGTATCCCAGCTAGATGCCTTTCTTATATGGTCAGAGCACTTCTTGAACCAAAGCCACAGTCATGGCAAGAGATGCAAAAACTGCCTGTTCACGAGAAGCAGGAGTGGATAAATGTTCACCAACTCCAGACATGGGAGCTTACTGAGCTACCACAAGGAAAAAGAGCTATTGGATGGAAGTGAGTCTTCAAAAACAAGTATGATTCAGAAGGTAGATTAAATTTCCGCAATCCTAAACCAGTTTGGAATGTCAGAGGCCAAAGGTGAGTCAACACTAATTGACCCGTCCTACTTAAAGTTGGAAGGAGAAGAAGATCTGCTACCCAGCAACGAGAGTTACAGGCAAGCAGTGGCGGCACCTCTGTATATAGCAACCACAACTAGCCCAGATATCACAGCCACAGTCGGAATTCTCTGCCGACGTGTAAGCAAGCCACGCCAAAGAGACTGGAACGTGATATACTGAAGTTTGTTTATTGCGAGTCTGACAAGATGATAGCCTATAGTATGACAAAGCCATTATCAAGAGTCAAGTTTGTGGACTTTAGAACCGCAATGGGACTAGCAGGATAAGTAGTTGTTGAGTGGGGGTGTTCGAATATGTTTGGTGCAACAACTCCATTCCTGTCTGAGTGTTTAGTTGCTAGATGTTTATGCTGTTTGTAAAGCTAAAAAAACCTCCCAGATGCTCAGACAGGGAGAGGATGTGACTGTATTTCCTGTTTTCCTGTGTCTGTGTATGAGAGAAGCAGCCTGCTGTAGATGCTGCACAGATAGAGACGCACAAATGATTTATTCCTGATCTATTAAGCTTATCATATATTGTTCCTGTTTGTTCCTGAATAAAGAAGCTCTGTTGTCACATGCTTGGAGAGTATCCTGAATAATCCGCTGCCAACAATTTTAAAGAGAATATATCATTAGTATTAGTCACTGGTACAAGTTTTTGCTACATCTGAGAGATGTAGGAGCGGAGATCCTGATACCTGTAATGGTACTGGCTGATCTGCTTGCTGTAGTTTTGATAAAATCATTATTTTATCTGCTGCAGATCTACCAGTTTTCTGAATGCTGAGCTCTGTATAACCACACCACTGATTGACTGCTTTCTGTGTACACTGTGCATTGACAGCTTTCTGCCGATCAGTGGTGAGGGTGTGCTTTGACTGTCTAGCAGCAGGTTTAAAAGTCCTCTTATGATAATCTCCTGCTGATTAAAACAGTGATTTTATCAAAACTACAGCAAGCAGCACTTCTGCATCACTGGAATCAACGTCTCTGTCTCTACATTATGCTGTTTTCAAAATAGGTGGCAAAATTCTGGTGACAGATTCCCTTTAATTGGCAATTGTGAGCGTGATTTTGCATTAATCGGCAAATCATGGGTGATGACATGGATCTTGTGATGCAGCCACAAAAGTAGGCCGAGGTAGATCATCACTGACATTATAGCACGCTGACCCCAAACACAACACATTGGGATTTTAAACCCCAGTCCAATATAACAATACCAAGAAATTACCAATGCCTTCTGAATTATTTACTGCAGACGAAATGCAATAAACCCAGAACCCTGAAGTACTGATAAAAATGAATGCAAGTTAGGGCACACAACCGTAACAATCGGACAAGTGCTATCCGGCATTTTGATAGTCAGCACCAATCCCCATGTTATTCTATGGGGCCGTCATATCTCCGATTTTTATACCTACCGAGAAGGTTAGAAGAAAAAATCGCAGCATGCACGAGTTGTCTCCAATCATCGGACAGCATTTGCCATTTAAGTTTATGGTTAGAGTAAAAAATTGTACTGCACTTGGATAACATCTGTGTGTGGTCAGATTTTCTCGGGCAGAAAGAATGGAAAAGATGGAGGTTTTTTTTTTCTCCCCATTCAAGAAATTTGGAAGAAACTTTGATCAAAATCTGATTAAATGTGATTAGCAAAATCAGACCAAATCTCTCAGATGAGAGAAAAATGGTTGTGTGGCTCCAGCCTGGTCCATCAATCATTTAATCAATTAATCAATCAATCAAGCAATCAGGTTTCGAATGTCTTTGGACATCTACTCATGATCAGCATTGGCTTTTAGTAGGTATACACAATAATGTTATCCTCTCTGATTGCATATAACCCGCAATGTATTACCAAAAATACAGTATTAATGATAACAAATCTAATTTTGAAAGATTTACCAAAATTGCTTATGCAGGGCTTTTTGTTCAGGAGAAAACTGGCTATAAGACAGAAGTGCACTTATCACATATTTCATCATACATTACCCTCCTGCTCAGTGATCAGCGGTAATATGGAGAATTAGAATTGTCATTTGTGATGTCAGATATACGCTAAAGCTGCTTTATCTATGAGGATAAGAAAAGTAACTGTTCATCTTACATAATCGTGCTTAACTCCGAATGCAAGATATTAAGATATATTAAGAGTTCACAAATGTTTCTAATAGGAATCAGAATTATTTTTCCATTATTTTCATGAAAAAAAATCTCACAGTAATCTGCAATAAAGAAACACAACTTTCCATCCCACGCCCTCTGATTGTCCCATACCCTCTGTAATACTTTTGGGTATATTATATTCTCTTTCCTGCATTTCAGTTACCGGTCTTCTTGCCAACCGTATCTTCAATATCTCCACCTAATTTCTCCTTAGAACAATACGATTACTCGGCCTACACAAAGCAAACTCAATGTCCATGGGACAGCTTTTGGCTCTACAGCGCACACCCAAAATTTTGAACAGCTCATGGGTGACATTAAAGTATCATCAATGTCAATAATAGGTCAATAATAGATGATGACTAGAGATGAGAGAATATCGTCGGCTCCTCTGCAGTTTGTTTTGTTCAAAAATTATATGCTTTGATTCTCTTTTAATTCACCTAGATCTTGTGTAAACTGTGTGTGGTTTCTTTTTTGTTTGGAGAATGGTTTGGAATTTCTCTACCGAAATCTGTAGGATGTTATCGTGGCTATTGAAATTGGGGTCAGATTTATATTCTTGGGCTTTTCTAATCAAACAGTTGAGTTTTTCAGTTGAATGCAGCTTCTGTTCTTCTGTGATTAGGATTTGCATGAACCTGACCAAGGATTCAACTGACTCCTCTTGACTCCAGGCTGCAAGAAGTTGGGGGCTTGTAGTGCAAAGTGGAGGGTGAAAAGTTATTCTGATGAGGGGCTGAGAATAGATGCATTAGAACATGTTGTTGCTTTGGATAAACCAAGAGGATGTTTGCGTCCACGAGATCCACCGGATAGATGATTAACATATTGTTGGCAGCGGATTATTCAGGATACTCTCCAAGCATGTGACAACAGAGCTTCTTTATTCAGGAACAATCAGGAACAATATATGAAAAGCTTACTAGATCAGGAATAAATCATTTGTGTGTCACTATCTGTGCAGCATCTACAGCAGGCTGCTTCTCTCATACACAGACACAGGAAAACAGGAAATACAGTCACATGCTCTCCCTGTGTGAGCCTCTGGGACTTTTTTTTTTAACTTTATAAACAGCATACAAATCTAGCAACTAAACACTCATAGACAGGAATGGAGTTGCTGCACCAAACATATTCCAACACATATGATCTCTGATGGCTCAAATTCTCCTCCTTGTATGCAAATCTAACCTTAGTAGACAAGGAGGTGTGAGCTTCATAAAAGCGCAAAAGAAGAATTGAGGAAAACACCCACTGCTTGAATCATGTAAGGTCACAGTGCACATTGTGACATCAAGACGGTTGTGATCTTTAGCACACTGGGATTTCAACATGAGAGAGAGCAGTTCTACAAAGATGTGGTGAGAACCAGACGGGTGACGTGATGAGCGGAGAGGCCAGAGAGGAGACTATAAGGATTTCTTTTTTTCTTTTAAACTTTCGTTTTTTATGCTCTGGTGTCTGGAGAGACCATAAACCAAACAACGTGCATTACATTAATGAAGAATAATCCAATTTCCCAAGGAAAATCGGCGCGAACAGGCAAATTTGAATATTTGTCAAACCTGCTCATTTCTAAAAAAAAAAAAAAGTGCCTATAAAAGCTTATGGAAAGTGGAAAGGGGAAAAAAGATCACGTACGGAGAAAACACTGAAGCTTCAGCTACAGTCACAAATTCAGTATTTGGTCAGTATTTTACATCAGTATTTGTAAGCCAAAATCAGGAGAAGGTGAAAAATACAGAAGTGGTGATGTGTTTCTATTATACTTTTCCTCTGATTGTTCCACTCCTGATTTTGGCTTACAAATACTGATGTAAAATACTGACCAAATACTGAACCTGTGAACAAGGCCTAAGGGTAGGTGCACGGGGCCGTTTTTTCTACATCCAAGATAAAAACTATATAATTTTTCTGATTAGACTATGATCATTGTGTGATTGGAGTGGAATCAGTTTTCCTCAGAGGTAGAGAGAAAAAAATTGGTACTCCTCCTTCTCCTTTATGTCAGTCCGTGAGACAAGTTCACAGCCCCATAGAATGTGTTATCCGTGAAAACCACACATAGCACTCGTCTCATATCAGTCATGTGCACGAGCCCTAAGAATGTGATTCTAGAGCGCCCCCTGCAATATTAGCTAGCACTCAGCAGTTTCACCACCTTTTTAATATCAAATATATAAAAATAATAATTCCTATGAAGATAATTACCACTATTCTGGAATCTCAGCGCAATATCTCATTTCTGAGTGGCCTTAAAATAATCCAAAAAAGCATATTTTCCAAATCATAGGTAGCTGACGAGTCCACTTTAAAGGCTTATAAACCCCATATCCTGCATGTGAATCTAATCAATTCACTTGAACTGCAGCCCGATCTCTATGGGAATAAAACTATAGGAAGTCATTGTAGTCAGCCGCAGTAATTTGCAGCAACTTTGTGTGAACAAGAAAATGTCAACAATGCGGGCCGCGAACAAGAGCGGAAAATTAATGCAACAGCTAATAGTATTGAAAAGAAAAATAGCACACTCTTATGATGTGTCATTTTAGCTTTCAGCTTGCAAGGAAGGTTACGGGGGGCACATTATTTGTAAATAGATTGATAGCTTTTCATTTTCTGCACAATTGTGCTTTTATGTCAAGAATTCATTCTGTAACTACCATTGGCATTACATTGTTCAGCATGAATGTCATGCATGTCACGTAGCTACAAAAGGAAAAGATGTGTTAATTGGAGGCCTAGAAAATAATGCACAAAATAATGTTTCTATATGGGTTCATGATTGCACTGCATTGCATAAATAGATTATATACAGTATAGACCAAAAGTTTGGACACACCTCAATCAAAGCAAAAGGTGGCTACTTTGAAGAACCTAGAATATAAGACATATTTTCAGTTGTTTCACACTTTTTTGTAAAGTGTAATGTATAATTCCACATGTGTTAATTCATAGTTTTGATGCCTTCAGTGTGATTCTACAATTTTCATAGTCATGAAAATACTGAAAAATCTTTGAATGAGAAGGTGTGTCCAAACTTTTGGTCTGTACTGTATATATATATAAATATATATATTATATATATATGTATTTTATATATATATATATATATATATATATGATAGCAGCTGGGCCCCAATAGGCTGTTAAATCACATTTTTTCTACTGTTGATAAAATGGAGTGCTGCCTTTATTTTTTTACTATATGTTTCTACTATTTTTATGTATATATATAAATATATATAAGTTTTTAGACATGCGTGGAAAAGATGCTCTATAATAAAAATGCCTTTAAAAATATAAATGTTAATATTGGAAATGATCAAATCTTTAGGAATTTGAATTCTCTAGGTTTATAGAACTTTCTCCCCAAATGATCTAGAGAAGGGAGCTGAAGGTAAACTAATCAAATTTGCAGACAATGCAAAGCTAGAAGGGATAGCTAACACTAGAGAGGACAGAGAACAGATTCAGAAGGATCTAGGTAAGCTTGAACAATGGGCAGCGACTAATAGACAGGTATTTAACAGGGAAAATTGCAAGATTCTACATCTGGGCAAGAAAAACAAAAATAACATCTACAGAATGGGAGAAATAGAACTAAGCAACAGCACGTGTGAAAAAGACTTGGGTATACTAATAGATCACAGAATTCACATGAGTCAACAGTGTGATGCAGCAGCAAAAAAAGCAAACACAGTTCTAGGATGTATTAAGAGAAGCATAGAGTCTAGATCACGTGAAGTAATTATCTCCCTCTACTCCTCCTTGGTCATGCCTCATCTGGAATACTGTGTCCAGTTCTGAGCACCACATTTTAAAAATACATTGAAAAACTGGAGCAAGTTCAGAGAAGAGCTACCAGGATGGTGAGCGGACTGCAAAGTATGTCCTACAAAGGGTTAAAGGATCTGGAAATGTTTAACTTCCAAAAAAGGCTAAGAGGAGACTTAAAGGGAACCTGTCATGTCCTTTATAGCATGTAAACTGTCCCCAGTGTGTGCTTAGTGATGCAATGTGCATCACTAATATGTTTTTTTCATTAAAAACGTCAGTCTCAAATCGGCTTTGAAAAATCCCGCACTAGTGCAGTGTTGATTGGGGAGCCGCGCATGTGGTTCCCTTTAATAGTTGTCTACAAATATTTCTGTAGAGCTGTCACAGTGTAGAGGGATCATCATTATTAGAGATGAGTGAATATTTCAATATTCGATTTGGATCACGTTTGCTGAATTTGCAATATTCGCCAATTAATTTGTTGAATCTTCGTTGAACATTACCCAGTGCCATTATAGTCGATGGGAAGCAAAAACAAACGATTGCACAACAACTTAGAACAGCCCCAAATGCTGCCAAAACACATCAAATCAGGGACAGACACCAGGAAAGTGGCCTCAATTCACCCACAATACAAATTGCAGCATGGAACTGCAGCAATCAGTCAGGCATGAGGTATCGGAGTCTGTGACAGCATTTACAGCTTTCCAATGAAAGTCACATTAAGACGAGGTGGGCGAGGGATCCGTGTAGGACCCCTTTGCTTTGAGCCCTGATACAACATGCAACACCTCTACCTGCTTTCATGCTGAGACATACTCAGGTGGCACAAATGTCAGCTTTGTAGAATACCATTGTCAGCAACATTTAAGGATAGTAACACGGGTAGTGTTAGGGTTCGAGTTCCCGCTGCTGCACAAGGGGAGTCTCGAACCAGCCCCGCTGCGGTCTCCCATTCATCTCCGGCCGCAGTGGAGCCTGCTCTGCAGAGACGTCGGTCCAAGCGTCTTGCCCAGTCCAGTACTGTGCAGTGACTTGCTGCTGCCTTTCCTGGATCTGCTATTATAGCCAGTGCTGGAGCAGACGTCTTTGGGACAAAGTCCTGCGTTTTCCCTTCTGAGCATGCCCAGAGTGAGATCTCTCATTGGAGATCAGGGGTCACATGCTCAGGTACTGCAGCAGCTCCTATTGGTCTGCCAGGAAGGTCCTGTGACTACTGTTGTTCTGGAACAAGCTTCATTGGTCCTTGTTTCTGGCAGGTCCTGTAGCTGTTACTATAAAAGGGTAGCATGGCTGGGCCGTCATGCGCTAATATCAACCATTGTATGCTATGCGCCAGTGTGGTCATGTGTGTGTGTGGTTAGGGACCCGGCTGAAATAAGCCACTAGAATACCGACTTAATCGGTGAGGAGTTTGGTGTGCTAGCTGGTCAGGGTCGGCGTCCTAGATGCCCTAGATTACCGGCATAACCGGTGAGGAGTTTTGATTGCCGTATTCAGGGTCTGGCATTCAGACGCCATAGATTGTGGGTGACTCCCGAGAGGACATTAGCACATGCTCACGCTTTATGTACGCTTAGCACTTAACTGTGTACCTGAGAGCCTGACAGGACACAGCACTTTTTCTCAGCGGCCCTGTGACATAACAGGGTTCGCTTTCAACGCTAGACAGCGCCCTAGCGTGTTTTCTTTGCGACTCAGTTGTGTTTAGTGAGTTCGCACACTTCGCCATATAGCGCTGCGGCTCTCCTTCTAGCGGCTCTGTGGAGTAACAGAGTTCGCACTTATTGCCACAGCGCGTTACGGCGTTTATGTTGGCGACTCTGCGGGATAACAGAGTTTGCTTCTTACGCCATTTTACTAGCAGCAGGCTCCGCCTGCACGGTGGACCCCGGGCTGCGAACGCACCTCTCCACATCTTATATTTGGTGCGTTCCGCAGACCCTAACATAATATTAGCGCCAGGGTCTGGCTAGTAAAATGGCGGATGAACAGCGTTTACAGCTGTACATCCAGCAGCTGGAGGGTAGGCTGGCGGCTCTTGAGTGCACAACCTCAGCTGTGGATGTTACCGCAGTCGCTGTTCAGGCTGCTAGCGTAGCTGCAGCCAGTTTGTCCTCTGCCACCTCTGTCCCTACATTGTCCCACCTCCCGCTTCCAGACAAGTTTGCTGGTGACAGCAAGCAATGTCGGGGATTCATGAGTCAGTGCTCCATACACCTCGAGCTTCTGGCTGCACGCTTCCCCACGGATCGGGCATAAGTGGGCTTTGTGATAGCTCTTCTGTCGGGCAGAGCGTTGGAGTGGGCAACGCCGCTGTGGGAGCGCGACGACCGTGTGGTGCGGAGTGCTTCTCGTTTTCTGGAGGCTCTGAAAAAGGTTTTTCTAGGACCTCAGATCACCCACGATACGGCGCTCAAACTGCTGGCAAGTACCCAGGGTTCGGCTTTGGTCAGCCAGTTTGCTGTCCAATTTCGGACTCTGGCCTCGGAATTAGAGTGGCCAGATAAAGTCCTCATTCCCGTGTTCTGGAGAGGACTGGCGGGTCATGTGAAAGACGCCTTGGCTACCAGAGAGATTCCTGCCACACTGGAGAAGCTTATCGCTATTTCCACCCGCGTCGACCTCCGTTTCCACGAGCGGAGGCTGGAACGTGCCCAGTGTAGGCAGAGGGTTCGGTTGGCTCCAACCTTCACCACCCCTCTGGAGTCACCCGTTCAGGCGCCCGACCTTCAGGAGGTTGCTCCTGCAGGATCTAAATCTTGGGTCACTCGTCCATTCCCGATTTGTTATATTTGCCAGCAGCAGGGACATTTTGCCAACCGATGTCCACAGCGGTTGAATAAACGGTCGCGCCCAGTAACCGTAGGAACAGGGTCACTGGACGCCATGAGTTTTGCCCCTAAAGTTCTCCTCAAGGGGATAATTACCCACGGTTCTACCACCCTACCCGTCAAGCTGTGTGTGGATTCTGGGGCAGAGGGGAATTTTATGTCATCCTCCTTTGCTTCTCGCCACACCATGCCTTTGGTGTTGCTGGCTGAACCAGTATCGGTACGGGTGTTGAACGGAGCAATTCTGTCCTCACAAATCACCCATCAGTCTGTCCCACTCACCTTGTCTATGTCTCCTTCCCATCAGGAGAATATATCATTTTTTATCCTCCCTGAGGGTATAGATGAGGTTTTGTTGGGATTACCCTGGCTCCCCCACCACTCTCCCCATATTGAGTGGTCTTCAGGGAGAATTCTGGGTTGGGGTAATTTATGTAAAGGCAGATGCATTAGGGACAGCGTGCAGGTCAACACCACTGAGATACCCATAGACCTCTCTCCTCTTCCCAAGGTCTATTGGTCTTATGCCAACGTTTTCTCGAAGAAGGCTGCGGAGACTCTTCCGCCTCATCGCCCCTATGACTGTCCTATCGACCTCTTGCCTGGAGCTGAGCCTCCTAGAGGAAGGGTTTATCCCCTCTCTCTTCTTGAGACAGAGGCCATGTCCCAATATATTCAGGAGAACTTGGCAAGGGGATTCATTAGGAAGTCGGTGTCACCAGCGGGAGCGGGGTTCTTCTTTGTGCAGAAGAAGAACGGAGAATTACGTCCGTGCATTGATTATAGGGGTCTCAACGCTATCACCATGAAAAATAAATATCCTTTGCCGCTAATCTCTGAGCTCTTTGACAGGCTTCGGGGAGCAAGGGTATTTACTAAGTTAGACCTGCGGGGTGCGTATAACCTGATTCGCATCCGTGAGGGGGACGAATGGAAGACGGCATTTAACACCAGGGATGGGCATTATGAATATCTGGTAATGCCCTTTGGGCTCTGTAACGCCCCAGCTGTCTTCCAAGACTTTGTGAATGACATCTTCCGGGATATGTTGACCACCTCGGTGGTAGTCTATCTGGATGACATTCTCATCTTTTCTCCAGATATGGCCTCCCACCGGAGAGATGTCTGCAAGGTCTTCGACCTCTTGCGAGCAAATTACCTATATGCGAAGTTGGAGAAGTGCATGTTTGAGCAGGAGTCTCTACCTTTCCTGGGCTATATCATCTCCACCCAGGGATTGGCTATGGATCCTACCAAACTACAGGCTGTGATGGATTGGCAAGAACCCCACTCCCTTAAGGCGGTGCAGCGCTTTATGGGGTTCATTAACTACTATCGCCAATTCATTCCCCACTTCTCTACTTTGGTAGCTCCCTTGGTAGCCCTCACCAAGAAGGGAGCTAATCCCAAGTTGTGGTCAGAGGAGGTCACAAAGGTGTTCTCCTCCATCAAGTCGCATTTCGCCAGTGCTCCCATCTTACATCGCCCCGATGTCGATAAACCGTTTATCTTAGAGGTGGATGCCTCTTCTGTTGGTGCTGGAGCAGTCCTCTTTCAAAAGGATGCCCAGGGTCGGAAGCATCCCTGCTTCTTCTTTTCCAAGACCTTTACACCAGCAGAGAGGAATTATTCCATCGGGGACAGGGAGTTACTGGCTATGAAGTTGGCCTTCTCCGAGTGGAGACATCTTCTGGAGGGGGCTCGCTTCCCCTTCCAAGTATTCACGGACCACAAGAACTTGGTGTATTTGCAGACAGCCCAGCGGCTAAATTCCCGTCAGGCCAGATGGTCCTTGTTTTTCTCCCGGTTCCATTTCACCCTCCATTTCCTCTCCGGTGAGAAGAACATTCGCGCAGACGCTCTATCCCGCTCCGTGGTGTCCTCTGAGGAGGTGGAGGAGGAGCCTCGGCTTATTGTCCCCACAGAAAGCCTAAGAACGGTGGCTCCAGTTTCGCTTGAGTCTGTGCCTCCGGGCAAGACTTTTGTGCCCATCAATTTGCGACCAGAAGTACTCTCTTGGGCACATTCGTCCAGGGTGGGTGGACATTTTGGGACAAAAAGGACTTCTGAGTTGCTGGCGAGAACATACTGGTGGCCGCAGATGGCCCGTGACGTCAGGGAATACGTTCAGGCGTGCGTCTCCTGCGCCAATAATAAGTCCCCTCGACAACGGCCAGCTGGGTTACTTTTCCCTTTACCGGTGGCAGACAGGCCTTGGTAGATGGTCGGGATGGATTTTGTGGTGGGCTTACCCAAGTCTCGGGGCTGCACCATCATCTGGGTGATAACCGACCACTTCTCCAAAATGGTGCACTTAGTGCCATTACCACGGTTACCGTCTGCACGGGCCTTGGCAGCATTATTCATTAGGCATTGTGAGACAGTGAAGGAATATGTGGTGAATGAGGTGTATATTTCACCTAAGTACCTTGCTGACTGGTATGAGCGAAATGTGTGGCTTTGTAAACCTGGTGGTAAAGAAAGGTCACTACACCTGCCATTCAGTACACGCTTGCAGCTCAGACCTGAATCCACTCAGGTGTTGATTAGGAAGCCAGAAGTAGGTGCTTGGGAGCACAGTCAGGGAGCTCATTCAGTCTGGACAGGAGTCCAGGCACGGAAGGAGACTCCGGGAGGTGGGCTCTCTCTGTCTGGGTGCTCGAGGTACCCCGGACACAAAGAGGAGACTCTGCGACACTCCATGCTGGTGACTACTGAATAGGAGGTGACCTCTCTCAAGTCTGGATGTTGGAGTTGCCTTCAGACATAAAGAGGAGTGTCTGTGAAACTCCATACTGGTAACAGAGATCATATGTGTTGTTTTGGGCACAGACTGGTAGAGTCTGGGTCCCGGATAGAGAGGGCCATCTATCTAAGTGTAATTAGAGGCTAGACAAGCCCAGGTCTTTTGTTTATGCTTTGTTTTTATCTGTGTGCTGTGGACTTTAATAAAACTGGTTGCGGCCAGTTTTCACCAAACTGCTGTCTGAATGAACTGTTTCGTGCCATTCTGTCTACCCAGACAGCGATCCTAGAGCTAAATACCCCTGGAAATGTTACAATTGGCGGAGAATGCGGGCAGCGCAGTGCCTGATACAGTTAGTGCTGGAGTGTGCATGCAGCACAGTGCGAGAGACAGCATTAAAGGTGAAGTCTATTGAAATAGCAACAGAAAAAAAAGTGTTTTGTCAGCAGAAACGTCTGTTTGGAGCAGTCTTGGAGAGACAGTAGTCCTTGAGATGAGAAAAGACTTTGCAAAGAAAAAAAAAAAAAAAAGGAAAAAAGTGTTTGCACAGCAAGGCTGAATTTTCTGTGGAAAAAAGCTGTGTAGTGTGTATGCCTTGACTGAAGTCTGCCGTTGTAAAGACAGAGATATCTGACAGCATGGAGGCACTGTTTGAACCAATGGCGCAAGTTAATATGCAACATAAGACTGCTGTGATTGAGACAGATAAGTCCGGCAGTATGGAGGAGCTCGTTGAGTACCTGGTCCAGGCCCAGCGAAGCATGCAGCAGAGCATGGAGCAGCAGCGCCTGCAGCACCAGCAGCAAATCCTGCAGCAGCAGCAGGAGTTTAACCGATTGCTGAGGGAGCGGATTGCAGCTCTCAGCACCTTGTTCCCGAGTAATGTTGTGAAGGTACCTGCATTGTCCGCTGTAAAGAAGGCGGTAAGACGGTCCCTGGAAAAGATGACACCTCGTGATGATGTGGAGGTATATCTCACTAGGTTTGAGAGACTGGCAGAGAAGGAGAATCTGCCCCTATCTGAATGGGCCATGATGGTCGCACCCTATCTGATTGGAGAGCCCCAAAGGGCCTATGCTGACCTGAGCGAGCAGGACCGCCAAAACTATGCTAAGATGAAAGTGGGGATTCTTGTCCGGCTGGGTGTTGCGGTGACAGCCCGTGCCAGGGGAGTTCATGACTGGAGATATAGTTGGGAGTCTGCAGTCAGCAGGCCTGATTATGGAGTTGAAAAGGTGATAGTGGACCGCTACACCCAAGCACGTCCTCCTGAGGTACAGCCGTCTGAGAGGTCGTCACTTCAGAGTTCCCGGACGCTGAACTCTCGCGGTAAGAGCGTTCCAGCTGTTGGGGACATGGGGTATGCTGATAAGCGGGTTCAGGCCCAAGGGGACATATGGGAGGGTGATTGTGGTGGACAGTGTTGGAGATGTCGTGAAATTGCAGCCGGCTGTTCACTAGAGGGGGAGCCTATGTGCCGTGATGTTGGCAGGTCCCTCTCTCTCTGCACAGAACCGGTGTGTGTGACCACTGCAGCCGAAGAGACTGGACCACGGGTGTCCCCGGTGGTTGTAAATGGCTGCCCAGCGCAGGCCCTCTTGGACTCAGAGAGTCCAGTGACTTCCGTATGTGACAGCCTGATTGATAGGGACTACATCCCTGATAAGCACCTGAGTATGGTGTGCATCCATGGAGACACCAAAGTCTACCCAGAGACTGCCGTGGACTTGGTCCCTAAACTCGGGGAGGTTTCATGTGAAGTGGGGGTAGTGAAAAACCTGGTGCACCCTGTCGTATTGGGTAATGACTTTCCCCGGTCTAAGGATCTCTGGGGGAAAAATCTTTCTGATGGACAGTGTGATGAAGCTCCTACTGAGGGTGCGCAGTCCCGAGGGGCGGAACACAATGCTAGTGGGCCGTTAAACTTATGTGATAATGATGATGACCATGATAATATTGATAATGATAATGATGATCATGATAATGATGATGACCATGATGCTGATATTGATAATGATGATAATGCTAATCATAATAGTGATGATACTGATGATGACCGTGATAAAGATGAAATTTCTTTGCAGGTGATGTTGGGAGACGAGGATGGCGGTTCTCGGGAACCGAGTGTCCCTGACCTGCTTGGCTCCTGTGACAATTTTGGGAGTGAGCCGGTGCGAGACCCTACTCTTAAAACGGCACAGGAAAATGTAATTGTTCTGAATGAGGTTCCCCAAGAGCCTGGCTCTGAGGAGAGGTTTCCTCATGCTGCCATGAACAATAACCTATTGTATAGGGACACTGAAGTCAGGGAGAGGTCGTAAGTCAGCTCCTGGTATCTGAGCTATATGGAAGTATAGTGCTGGGGTTATCACATAGTCACATACTTGAGGGACCACCTGAGGGAAACCAGGGACCAGATGGGGAAGTTAATGTTGTGGATGACATGTTAACTAAGGTTCCAGATCAAGATGTGAATGAGAATGAATTGTATAACCCTGACAGTGAGCCGGATGTGAATGAAAATGAAGTGTCTAACCCTGGAAGTGAGCCAGATGTGGCTGAGAAAAGGGGGTCAGACAGGGATAGTGGTGGTGATAGTGAGTCATCTGATGACAATAAAGCAACCAGTGCAAGTGAGGAAGGCATGGTAGCAGAGGAGGTTGAGAGTCCTGAGAGGAAGGCTGAGGCTGACCTTGCAGTCGAACGGAGGATGGCATCTGAAGATGTTGTACCGTTGGCCGGTTCCCTGGCGAAGACTAAGGTGAAAGACAGGACTCTGAAACTGAACACAGCACAAGTGGATGCTGTTGAAAATGAGAAGTTATCAATGTATGGTGTGGATCTGCATCAGGCCAAGGACTCGGAAGGTGATGCTGCAGAGGTGGAGAAAGCCATGGAAGTGGTGGACACCAGGCCAGGTGCCTCACCAGAGGCTGAGGTCTCAAGTGAAGCTGTGAGGAACAAGACTGAAGATGTGGGGAATGACTCTGCCCCGGAATATGTTTCTGCTGGAGACAGCGGCGTGGACGGTGTACTGTCCGGATCCGTGGCTGCGACTCGCGAAGCTCGGGCCGGAAGTTCGGCGCCCGGTGCGCCATCGGAGTTCCCGAGCGACCCAAAGGATCTGGATAAATCCCAAGATGAGATTTTGAGACCTCGGGTTGGCCTTGGTGAGCTCAGGCGCATTTTCATGGAGTCTACACTTGAACCACGTCCCAGTGAGTGGGAGGGGCGATGTGTCGCTCCGTTGCCGCTGCAGATACACGGGAGCTCAGATGGGATGCAGAACGTGGTGGAAAAGAAGACTGATGGTAGGGCTTCTGAGCATGTCCTACCAGAAGAGCCTGAAGAAAGGGCCGAAGACGTAAAGGACGTCCAACAACTACAGGAGAAGATGCGTAGCCATGAGGATCTCCTGGAGAAAGAAGTAAGAGCTCTGAGTCTTATGCAAAGTGAGCCTGTACCAGAAGAGGATAAATTATGTGTACTGACCAAGAAAAACGATCAGCTCCCTCTACAGTGCCAATCGTTTGAACAGTGTGGCTCGGAATGGTCAGAGACCATGACAGAGGCGCTTGGGTTCTGTGAGGTAGAATTTATGAATCAACTGATATTTAAGAAAGTAGATGTGCTAAAGAAAGTTCAGGGGAATTAGAGAAGACCCCTATACCTCCTGTGACAGTTGGTGACACAGGGTCAGTGCCCCAAAAACAGGAGGTACGAAAGTTTCTGAGGAAGAATCAGCAGAGCTGTTCTGACGTGCCTGGTCGTACTTATCTGGTGAGCCACTATACCGAGACTGAGGCTGGCACTAAGGTCAAGTTGAAACCGTGCAGGACACCCAAGGCCCGCAGAGAGCATAGGCCTGGGAGGGTACAGGGTAGTGCGGATGCTTCAGATGAAGAGAAAACTGATGTTGGCTATGACAGTGGTGAGGATGAAGCTGATGAGGGCCATGACTGGTCCAGAGTTCACTGTCTCTGTTGGATTGTTGACCAGCCCTCCGGTCTGGATGACCAGCCCTCCGGTCTGGAGAAGAGGGAGGGGATATGTGAGACAGTGAAGGAATATGTGGTGAATGAGGTGTATATTTCACCTAAGTACCTTGCTGACTGGTATGAGCGAAATGTGTGGCTTTGTAAACCTGGTGGTAAAGAAAGGTCACTACACCTGCCATTCAGTACACGCTTGCAGCTCAGACCTGAATCCACTCAGGTGTTGATTAGGAAGCCAGAAGTAGGTGCTTGGGAGCACAGTCAGGGAGCTCATTCAGTCTGGACAGGAGTCCAGGCACGGAAGGAGACTCCGGGAGGTGGGCTCTCTCTGTCTGGGTGCTCGAGGTACCCCGGACACAAAGAGGAGACTCTGCGACACTCCATGCTGGTGACTACTGAATAGGAGGTGACCTCTCTCAAGTCTGGATGTTGGAGTTGCCTTCAGACATAAAGAGGAGTGTCTGTGAAACTCCATACTGGTAACAGAGATCATATGTGTTGTTTTGGGCACAGACTGGTAGAGTCTGGGTCCCGGATAGAGAGGGCCATCTATCTAAGTGTAATTAGAGGCTAGACAAGCCCAGGTCTTTTGTTTATGCTTTGTTTTTATCTGTGTGCTGTGGACTTTAATAAAACTGGTTGCGGCCAGTTTTCACCAAACTGCTGTCTGAATGAACTGTTTCCGTGCCATTCTGTCTACCCAGACAGCGATCCTAGAGCTAAATACCCCTGGAAATGTTACAGCATATTTTCCGCCTTCACGGTATGCCAGACAAAATTGTCAGTGATTGAGGTCCCCAGTTTGCGTCTCGGTTCTGGAGAGAGCTGTGTCGTTTACTCAGCATTGAGTTGAATCTCTCCTCTGCATACCATCCCGAGACGAATGGGTTGGTAGAGAGGGCCAACCAGACCTTGGTCACATACTTGCGACATTTTGTCTCTGCCAGCAGGATGACTGGGCATCTTTGCTACCGTGGGCTGAGTTCGCTCTAAATAATGCTGTGGCTGACTCCACCGGACAGACCCCATTCCTCCTGAACTACGGTCAGCATCCGCAGGTACCAGTGCTCATGCCCGTGTCTTCTGCCGATTCCAGGGTGGCACACTGGGCTGTGGAGGCACGGGACATTTGGGACCGCACACAGGATGCCATTCAGGCCTCCAAAGAGAGGATGAGGTCTTCGGCCGATGCCCATCGGCGCCCCGCCCCTACATTTGCTCCGGGTGACCTAGTGTGGCTTTCTGCCCGAAACATCAGGCTACGTGTAGAGTCCACCAAGTTGGCACCTCGCTTTTTGGGCCCCTTTAAAGTTCTTGAGCAGGTGAACCCGGTGGTTTACCGCCTAGCCCTTCCGCCTCGCCTTGGTATCACTGACACCTTTCACGTGTCCCTCCTGAAACCCGTGGCCATTTCCCGGTTTTCCGAGTCATCTGCCGGGACGTCGGGTTCATCTACCGACGATCATGAGGTGAACGCCATTGTTGGGTACAAGGCAAAAAATTTTATTTGGTGGATTGAAGGGGTTATGGGCCTGAGGATAGGTCCTGGGAGCCTGCCGAGCATGTTCACGCTCCGCAGCTCATCGCTGCCTTTGAGCGCAGCGAGGCCCAAAGAAGGGGGGCCCTAGGAGGGGGGGTAGTTCCCGCTGCTGCATAAGGGGAGTCTCGAACCAGCCCCGCTGCGGTCTCCCATTCATCTCCGGCCGCAGTGGAGCCTGCTCAGCTTAGACATCAGTCCAAGCGTCTTGCCCACTCCAGTACTGTGCAGTGACTTGCTGCTGCCTTTCCTGGATCTGCTATTATAGCCAGTGCTGGAGCAGATGTCTTTGGGACAAAGTCCTACGTTTTCCCTTCTGAGCATGCCCAGAGTGAGATCTCTCATTGGAGATCAGGGGTCACATGCTCAGGTACTGCAGCAGCTCCTATTGGTCTGCCAGGAAGGTCCTGTGACTACTGTTGTTCTGGAACAAGCTTCATTGGTCCTTGTTTCTTGCAGGTCCTGTAGCTGTTACTATAAAAGGGTAGCATGGCTGGGCCGCCATGCGCTAATATCAACCATTGTATGCTATGCGCCAGTGTGGTCATGTGTGTGTGTGTGGTTAGGGACCCGGCTGAAATAAGCCACTAGAATACCGACTTAATCGGTGAGGAGTTTGGTGTGCTAGCTGGTCAGGGTCGGCGTCCTAGATGCCCTAGATTACCGGCATAACCGGTGAGGAGTTTTGATTGCCGTATTCAGGGTCTGGCATTCAGACGCCATAGATTGCGGGTGACTCCCGCAAGGACATTAGCACATGATCACGCTTTATGTACGCTTAGCACTTAACTGTGTACCTGAGAGCCTGACAGGACACAGCACTTTTTCTCAGCGGCCCTGTGACGTAACAGGGTTCGCTTTCAACGCTAGACAGCGCCCTAGCGTGTTTTCTTTGCGACTCAGTTGTGTTTAGTGAGTTCGCACACATCGCCATATAGCGCTGCGGCTCTCCTTCTAGCGGCTCTGTGGAGTAACAGAGTTCGCACTTATTGCCACAGCGCGTTACGGCGTTTATGTTGGCGACTCTGCGGGATAACAGAGTTTGCTTCTTACGCCATTTTACTAGCAGCAGGCTCCGCCTGCACGGTGGACCCCGGGCTGCGAACGCACCTCTCCACATCTTATATTTGGTGCGTTCCGCAGACCCTAACAGGTAGTTGATTGCAATGAAGTGGAGACCTGACGGTCTCGAAGTCTTACTGCTACAGGCAACACAAGAATACCTAAACAAGAATGAAGTGCTTAACCAAAGTCAGCATGGGTTTGTAACTAGTAAGTCATGTCAGACTAATTTAATTTCCTTCTATGACAGAATCACTGACTGGGTGGATCAGGGAAATGCTGTAGATATAGTATATCTTGACTTCAGCAAAGCATTTGACAAAGTATCTCACACAATCCTTATCGAAAAGATGACTAAGTATGGAATGGACAAGGCAACTGTTAGGTGGATTCATAACTGGCTTAGTGATCGGACCCAAAGAGTTGTAGTAAATGGCTGCACATCCAGTTGATGTATCAAGTGGGGTACCACAGGGCTCTGTCTTGGGCCCTGTATTGTTCAACATCTTTATCAATGATTTAGATGAAGGAATTGAGGGTAAACTGATTAAATTTGCTAAAACCAAAAGAAAAAGCTTTGCACACAACCAAATAAAAAGATATAAATTTTATTGAAACACAGAAAACATTAAAAAATGGCAGCAACCACAGAACACAAGAAAGGTGGGAACACCCAGGTAAAATAGTGAAGCTAATTAGATACCATTATGCACCTGATAGTAAACAATGCTACTAATATACTGATGCAAAAGGGACCACATAGTTTATTAATTATTTAGTTTTGTCTATCATATGAACACCACACAATGGTGGTAATAATAAAAAAATATAGAAAAATTACTGAATATAAATTTAGCCCAAGTGGGACCAAAAAATCAATAATGCTGAAAAAAATAAATATAAAAAACTAAATAGAAAAAAACCAAGAACGCAACATTGTTTTGGACGTTTTGGATTGCAGACTTTGATGGAATGGTCTGCGGGCGTCATGTCGCATTTGGAGAGCCCCTGATGTGCCTAGACAGTGGAAACCCCCCACAAGTGACCCTATTTTGGATAATAGAGCCCACAAGGAACTAATCTAGATGTGTGGTGACCATTATGAACCCCCAAGTGCTTCACAGAAGTTTATAATGTACAGCTGTAAAAACAAAAAAATTTTTTTTTTTACAAAAATGATATTTTCACCCCCAATTTTTTATTTTCCCAAGAGTAACAGAAGAAATTGGACTCCAAGAGTTATTGTGCAATTTGTCCTGAGTACGCTGATACCCCATATGTGGAGGTAAACTACTGTTTGGGCGCATGGCAGAGCTCAGAAGTGAAGGAGCAACGTTTGACTTTTTCAACGCAGAACTGGCTGGAATTGAGATCAGACGCCATGTCACATTTGGAGAGCCCCTGATGTGCCTAAACAGCGGAAACCCCCCAATTCTAACTCCAACCCTAACCCCAACACACCCCTAACCCTAGTCCCAACCCTAACCATAACCCTAACCACAAACCTAACCCTAACACACCCCTAACCCTAATCCCAACCCTAACCCTAACCCTAACTTTAGGCGCAACCCTAACCCTAACTTTAGGCGCAACCCTAACCCTAATTGGAAATGGAATAAATTTTTTGATTTATTATTTCTAATAAGGGTGATAAAGGGGTTTGATTTACTATTTAGCGGGTTTTAATGATTGGCAGCTGTCACTGCTAAAAGATTTTATTGCAAATAGTTTTTGCATCACCACATTTTGAGAGCTGTAATTTTTGCATGTTTTGGCCCACAGAGTCATTTGAGGTCTTATTTTTTGCGGTACGAGTTGACGTTTTTATTGGTACCATTTTTGAGCACGTGACATTTTTTGATCGCTTTTTATTTCGATTTTTGGGAGATTAGAATGAACAAAAATCAGCAATTCATGAATTTCTTTTGGGGGGGTCGTTTATACCGTTCCGCGTGTGGTAAAATTGATAAAGCTGTTTTATTCTTCGGGTCAGTACGATTACGGCGATACCTCATTTATATCATTTTTTTTAGGTTTTGGCACTTTTATACAATAAAAACAATTTTATATAAAAAATAATTATTTTGCATCGCTTTATTCTGCGAGCTATAACTTTTTTATTTTTTCACTGATGATGCTGTGTTGTGGCTTGTTTTTGCGGGACAAGATGACGTTTTCAGCGGTACCATGTTTATTTATATCGGTCTTTTTGATCGCGTGTTATTCCACTTTTTGTTCGGCGGTATGATGATAAAGCAGTGATTTTTTGCTTTTTTTTTTTTAGGGGTTCACTAAAGGGGTTAACAAGTGGGACAGTTTCATAGGGGGGGTTGTTACGGATGCTGCAATACCAATATGTGTACTTTTATTGTTTTGTTTTTTTTATTTACAGGAAGAAATGAATTTATTGGGGAATATTTTTTGTTTCCTTTATTTTGAATTTTTTTTTTTACACTTGTGATTTTGATTTTTTTTTAACTTTATTACTTTGTCCCAGGGTGGGACATCATTGTATTTTATCAGATTGCTGGTGTGACAGTTTGCACAGCACTCTGTCACACCAGCGATCGCTCTGGCACTGCTGCAGGCTTCTCAGTGCCTGCTCTCAGCAGACACTGAGGAAGCCGCCTCCCTGCAGGACCCGGCGGCCATCTTGGATCTGGGGTCCTGCAGGGAAGAGGCTTTCAGAACAGCGTGGTCACATCGCGCTGTTCTGAGGGTCTCAGGGGAGCGTGCAGGGAGCCCCCTCCCTGCGCGATGCTCCCCTGTGCCCCTGGTACACCGCGATCTTGTTTGATCGCGGTGTGCCAGGGGTTAATGTGCCGGAAACGGTCCGTGACGGCTCCTGGCACATAGTGCCGGGTGTCAGCTGTGATAATCAGCTGGACCACACGCGGCGATCACTCCCGTCCATGGGCAGATTGGCATGGGTTTTATGGACAGGATAGTACGTCCGATGGCAGAGAGGGGTTAATATTAAGGTCCCTTATTGTATGACATTAATAACAAAGAATTTTTGGGGGGCCTATGGATCAGGCCTCTATAACACACTAGTTGCTACAAACTCTTTTTAAACTCAGGTCCCTTACTGTATGAAGGTAATAAGGAAGAAATTTTTTTTGGACCAAGGATCAAGCCTCTATAACACACTAGATGCTACAAAATTATTTTTCAAGTCAGGTCTCTTACTGTATGACGTTAATAACAGAATAATTTGTTTGTGGCCTATGTATCAGGCCTCTATAACACACAAGATGCTACAAACTCTTTTTAAAATCAGGTCCCTTACTGTATGATGTTAATAACAAAAATTTTTTTTTGGACCAAGGATCAGGCCTCTAAAACACAATAGATGCTACAATCTATTTTTCTAGTCAGGTCCCCTATTGTATGACGTTAATAACAGAAGAATTTTTTTGTGGCCTATGTATCAAGCTACTATAACACACTAGATGCTACAGACTATTTTTCAAGTCAGGTCCCTTACTGTATGACGTTACTAACAGAAGAATTTCTTTGTGGCCTATGGATCAGGCCTCTACAGCTTAATTTCAACCCAAACAAATGACAAAGTGTGCTACAGTGGGATGTCTAACTTTTTGCAACTGAAAAAATATAATTTTCTTTTAATGTGCCTTAGGTCCGCAGACAGGTTATTATCACCGCCACAAAATGACAATGTTGGATAAAGCAGGCTGTTTTATATTTAGCACCTAGAAAAATTATAAAAAAAAAATTTTGTGCAGCACAGTGGCTCAGTGGATAGCATTGCAGCCTTGCAGTGCTGGAGTCCTGGGTTTGAATCCCACCAAGGACAACATCTGCATGGAGTTTGTATGTTCTCCCCATGTTTGCGTGAGTTTCCTCCGTGCCCTCTGGTTTCCTCCCACACTCTAAAAAACATACTGATAGGGAATCTAGATTGTGAACCCCATCGGGGACAGCGACATAATGTGTGCAAACTGTAAAGCGTTACGGAATATGTTAGCGCTATATAAAAATAAAGATTATTATTATGTGCCTTTGGTTTCTAGACAGTTTTATTTCACCACAACACTAAATTACAAGGTGGCATACAGCTGGCTGTTTAATTTTTTTCACTAGCTACATGTGAATTAGAATGCTATACTCGTGCATGGATCACAATAGAAGCAGAGCACAACACACTTGTAGGACATGTGCCCTGCCATCTTTGTCTGAGAACCTCAGTTATTCCCCCCCATAAAAAAAAATCTGGAAAGTACATTTTACAGCCAAATTGAACACTATCTAGCTACACTATCTGACTGATATACAACCGCCTAACTAAATAGCTGAAATTTGGATGCAAACAGTGGCAGCGTCAGGAGCAGAGCAGCCTCTCTGCGCTGTATCAGTGTCAAAATGGCGCTAAAACAAGATGTCCGCTATTTATATGCAGAGGGACATATAATTTCAGCAGCCAATGACACAAAAAAAAATGACTGCTGTGCTGTGCTTTCAAAAACGCCGTGCCTCTGAGCTCTGCAAACCCCCTCCCCTCATCATACACGTGCCAAACGCTCATGATACACCACCATTATCGTTGCTAAAGTGCAGGAAATATTTTTGTGGCAACGCAAATATTTTCCCACACTTTTACCGAATGATACCAATTTTATGTAATTTTGCTCGGGTTCCCGATCACGGATCCGAATGTGCCATATTCGTGCCGAATTTATGTCTGGCGAACATTTGCCGAACAAATTTGCTCATCTCTAATCATTATTCTCATTTGCACATGGAAACACGGAATGAAACTGAAAGGGAGAAGATACAGATTAGATATTGTATTTGGCAAATTGAACTAGTAAAAAAGGTGTGCAAAAATAGATGAACAGTTACATGTCTACATTTTTTAACACTTTTTTTAAAGAATTTAACCCGTGTACTGATGTAAAATTTGAGTAGTAAAACTAATATTTTAAAAAAATTGCAGATGACAAGGACACTTTGTGTGGGAAACAGTCGCAGTTAAATATATGCATTTTGGGAAATATTTTTTAGTATTTTTTAAAATACTATGCAGCAGGACACGTCAGATATACCAGATCCCTGATCAATCACAATGTCTAACATTAATGCTAGCACCTATCCTATCTCTCTGCCCCTAACAATTGAATCTCTGTTTTATTACCAGACTACTGCTCCCATCTTCTTCGCTGCTGCAGCTGTACAACATATTACAGTCCTTACCTCTTTCTATTGCTGAGCCATGAACTTTCTACATTCTCTCACTTTTTCAAATCACCATAAAACAGCTGCTGCATTCCCTGCTTAGGCTTTTGTATAGGCTATGATATACATGGATATAAATTTGACAAATCATGTAAATTTATCAGGGAAATATTGTCTGCATCAAAGTTAGTTGATGTTATTTCAATGTTCCTTATCATGTTTTGTGATTTCTCCAGGCCCCAAGCATATTAAAACTAGGACATAAAAAGGGAAATGAACACTCAATTTGCTGCTCACCTGTCCCTCTGCCATTCCGCAGCCCGCCGTCTGGTCCTTCTGCTCCTCTTTTTTTCATCTTTCCCCATTGAGTGCATTTTCTTATGTCAGACTCATTTTTGGCCACCGTTTCTGGACAAGTAAGCCTCTGACATTCCCGTCATGATGTAAAAATTTTCACTCAGGGTCATACTCAATTTTGTTGCCAACAGTTTAGACTTTAATGGCTATGTGTTGAGTTATTTAGAGAGGACACTAAATTTTCACTGTTACACAAGCTGTACACTGACTACTTCACATTGTATCTAAGTGTCAGATCTTCAGTGTTGTACCATTATAAGATATATTAAAATATTTACAAAAATGTGAGGGATGTACTCAATTTTGTGATATACTGTATATTGTCCAGATATTGCATGACAAAATGGCAGTGAAAAACGGTTACCATCCGTTTACCCACATATGTGGAAATCATTTTGATATTACTAAGGCTGTGATTGTATTACCCAACTTGAAATTACTATTATTGTGAACAGTTGTGCAAGTTGAAGTTGAAATGATCTCTAAAAGGGCTAAAGTTAAAGATGACATATTTCCTTTGTATTTTAAGCAAAACATATATATATATATAATATATATAATATATATATATATATATATTAATCTTTTACAGTTTAAAATTTACAAAATGGAAGATGGGCCGATGCAAAAGATTGGGCACCCTGCATGGTTAATAACTAGTAGCACCCCCTTTTGAAAACAAAACAACTTGTGAAAGCTTTTTGTAGCCAAACAAGATTTTTCAATTCTTGTTTGAGGGATTTTCATCCATTCTTCATTGGAAAGTTCTTCCAGATCTGTGAGATTCCTGGACTTCTTGCATGCACTGCTATTCTGACGTCTAGCCACAGATTTTCAATGATGCTCAGATCAGGGGACTGTGAGGGTTCTAAAACCTTCAACTTGCGTCTTTTGAGGTCATCTATTGTGGATTTTGATCTGTCTTTAGGATCATTATCCATTTGCAGAAGACATCCTCTTTTCAACTTCAGCTTTTTTACAGATGGTGTTATGTTTGCATCAAAAATTTCTTGAAATTTCATTAAATCCTTTCTTCCCTTTACCTGTTAAATGTTCCCCGTACTATTGGCTGCAACACAACCCCAAAGCATGATTGATCCACCTCCATGCTTAATGGTTGGCTAGATGTTCTTTTCATGAAATTCTGTGCCCTGCTTTCTCCACACATGCCTTTGATCATTGTGGCCAAAGAGTTCTATTTTAACTTCATTGGTCCATAGGACTTGTTTCCAAAATGCATCAGACTTGTTTAACTGTTCTTTTGCATACTTCTGATGATGAATTTTATGGTGAAGATGCAGGAGAGGTTTTCTTCTGATAACTCTTCCACGAAAGCCATATTTGTGCAGGTGTCTCTGAAGAGCAGAGCAATGTAACAAAATTCCTGAGTCTGGTAAATCTTTCTGAAGGTCTTTTGCAGTCAAATTGGGATACTGATTTGCCTTTCTAGTAATCCTATGAGCAGCTCTCACTGAAATTTTGCTCAGTTTTCAAGACCTTATCTTGACCTCCACTTTTCCTGTTAACTGCCATTGCTTATTTACATTTCGAACTGAGGAAAGGGCAACTTGAAAATACTTTGATATCATTTTATAACCTTCTCCTACTTAGTGGAACTCCACCATTTTCATTTTCAGAGTGCTAGGCAGCTGCTTAGAACAACTCATGGCTGCTGTTTTTTGGCACATGTTTAGAGGAAGCTGAGTTTTTACAAAGCTGGAAAATGTGCATCACCTGGCCTTTCCTAACGATGATAGTAAACAAGCCATAACCCTAATGGGCTAATTAAGGTCTGAAACCTTGGTCAAAGTTATCTGAGCACATAAATCTCAAAGGATGCCTAGACTTTTACATCAGCCCATATTCCTTTTTGCAATTTTTAAAATGTAAAAAAATGACAATTTATATATATTTTGTTGCCTAAAATACAAAAGAAATGTATAATCTTTAACTTTAGCCCTTTTAGAGATTATTTAATCTTTAACTTGCTTATCTGTTCACAATAACAGTAATTTTGACCAGAGGTACCCAAACTATTATATGCCATTGTAGGTACATTCCTGGAAGCCCTGAGAGCACTTATCCTGAATTTCAGGATCACTAGAGTAATTTTGCTTTGATTTTTTAAAGCAGCCAAAGCTGCAGAAATTAAATTTCAAAAGGTTTGAACATCTGTACGATCTGCTTTTCAGAGAAGTCTGGCCAGAAGTTGTCTTCATATAAGAATTGCAGCCAAAAATCTTTACCTTCAATGTGGAAACAAAGCCAAGTGACTCAACTATGCACAAGAGCATAGGAACTGGGGTGAAGAAAAATGGCAGCAAGTCCTCTGGAGTGAAAGGTCAAAATCTACTATATAATTGTCTAATTCTGTCTGTCTGTAACGGAAATCCCATGTCGCTGATTGGTCGCGACCAATCAGCGACAGGCGCAGTCTGGCCGTGAATTGGCACAGGATTTGAACCACGTACTCCACCGCTATCGTCGGGACATCAGCGGCACTAGCTGCTGATCTCCCGACAGTAGCCGGGGTCATCTCCTGCCTCATGGAGGTCAGCGGCGACGCAGCCGGGAGATGACCGGTGCCAGACGGTCATCTCCTGGCTGCTCGCAGCGGAAGTACCCCGACCAGCGGCCTCCACGTAAACCCTAGCAGCAGCCTCCATGTACACCCCACCAGCAGCAGCCTCTATATACCCCAGCAGCAGCCTCCACATATACCCCAATAGCAGCAGCCCACATATCCCACAGCCTCCAATATACCAGCACAGCAGCCTCCACATATACCCCAGCAGCAGCCTCCATTAACCCCACCAGCAGCACCTCTATTACCCCAGCAGCAGCAGCCTCCACATATACCCCAAGCAAGCCAGCAACCCCTCCACACTATACCCCACAGCAGCAGCCTCCACATATACCCACAGCAGCTCCACATATACCCAGCAGCAGCTCCACATATACCCAGCAGCAGCCTCCACATATACTCAAGCAGCAGCCTCCACGTATACTCCAGCAGCAGCCTCCACGTACACCCCAGCAGCAGCCTCTATATACACCGCAGCAGCCTCTATATACAACCAAATACAGTTAGATATTCATGTAATAGTTTATATATTTTGATGATCTATATCATTCAGTTGTATCAAGTTCTATGAGCAATAACATTTAATGATAATGTATATATTTTACCTGGAAAATCCTGTGTATTCATTGCATTATTCTTAAATCTTCATAAATAAACTACATACATATTCTAGAATACCCGATGCGTTAGAATCGGGCCACATAGAATCATAGAATCATAGAATGGTAGAGTTGGAAGGGACCTCCTGGGTCATCTGGTCCAACCCCCTGCTCAAAGCAGGATTCACTAAATCATCCCAGACAGATGTCTGTCCAGCCTCTGTTTGAAGACTTCCATTGAAGGAGAACTCACCACTAGGGTTGAGCATTCCGATACTTCCGATACCTGAAATCCAATGTAAGTCTATGGGAACAAAATATCGGAAGTACTTCCGATACTTACTTCCGATATTTTGTTCCCATAGACTTACATTGGATTTCAGGTATCGGAAGTATCGGAAGTATCGGAATGCTCAACCCTACTCACCACCTCTCGAGGCAGCCTGTTCCACTCATTGATCACTCTAACTGTCAAAAAGTTTTTTCTAATATCTAATCTGTGTCTCCTCCCATTCAGTTTCATCCCATTGCTTCTAGTCTTTCCGTGTGCAAATGAGAATAAAGATAATCCTTCTACAATGTGACAGCCCTTGAGATATTTGTATACAGCTATTAAGTCACCTCTCAGTCTTCTTTTTTGCAAGCTAAACATTACCAAATCCTGTAACCGTTCCTCATAGGACATGGTTTGCAGACCGAATACCATTCTGGTCGCTCTTCTCTGAACTTGCTCCAGTTTATTGATGTCTTTTTTAAAATGTGGTGCCCAAAACTGGACACAGTATTCCAGATGAGGTCTGACCAAAGAGGAATAGAGGGCAATAATGACTTCACGTGATCTAGACTGTATGCTTCTGTTAATACATCCCAGAATTGTATTTGCCTTTTTTGCTGCTGCAACACACTGTTGACTCATGTTCAGTCTGTGATCTATTAGTATACCCAAGTCTTTTTCATATGTGCTGTTGCTTAGCCTTATTCCTCCCATTCTGTATACGCTTTTTTCATTTTTATTTCCCAGATGAAGTACTTTGCATTTTTCCCTGTTAAAAACCATTCTGTTGGTTGCTGACCACTGTTCCAGTTTATTTATATATTTTTGAATCCTCTCTCTCTCTTCTCTAGTATTAGCTATCCCTCCTAGCTTTGTGTCATCAGCAAATTTAATCAGTTTACCCTCAATTCCTTCATCTAAATCATTGATAAAGATGTTGAACAATGCAGGGCCCAAGACAGAGCCCTGTGGTACCCCACTTGATACATTCTTCCAACTCGATGTGCAGCCATTTACTACCACTCTTTGGGTCCTATCACTAAGCCAGTTATGAATCCACCTAACAGTTGCCTTGTCCATTCCATACTTAGTCATTTTTTCAATAAGGATTGTGTGAGATACTTTGTCAAATGCTTTGCTGAAGTCAACATATAATATATCTACAGCATTTCCCTGATCCACCCAGTCAGTGATTCTGTCATAGAAGGAAATTAAATTAGTCTGACATGACTTATTAGTTACAAACCCATGCTGACTCTGGTTATTCACTTCATACTTGTCCAGGGCCACCATCTAGTTTGAAATAATTGCTGTAACAGAAGGCAGTCTGTTAGCCCAAGTGCTAGAGACCTGTACAATAATGAGTGTCATGGTTATGTGTCTGGGATGCAGTTACTGACAGCTCGGCCGTGCAATCTGGTATAGTGGTGTGTTGAAGCTGTCGGTACCTTGATTGACAGCTTGGCCATCCAATCTGGTACAGGAGTGTGCTGAGACGACTATCCAAACTGATACTGTGAGGCGTCGGCTGTCTCTAGGTGTTCATTATTCTAGGTGATTGCCACGCTTCTTAGCTGAGCTGTCTCCCAGAACTCTGCTAGACGTACATTCAGCTTGTGAAGTTTGTGCTTTCCTGTGCCTTGTATTCTATATGCTTGATCTATTGCCTGACCTTGGACTTCGTTCTGACCGTCCACCTGTTTAACCCCTTCAGCTCTGATCCGTTGTCCTCCCGGTACTCTGACCTCAGAACATTACCTGACTATGCTTTTGTATCTTTCTTCTGTTTATGACGTACCCTCCTGGCTTCTGACCTTGGACTCTTTGACCATGCTGACTCACGGCTTGGCTGTGAGAAGTGACTAGCATCACATTATGTCTTGTCGACACGTTTTTCTTTTTCGCCAGTATGGATCCTGTTCACAAGCTTTGTGACCAGGGAGCGAATTTGATGCAAATGACTCAGGATCTTGCGAAGGATTGCCAGAGTCTGGAGTCATTGCAATATCAGTTGCAGGGTCAGAAAAATAACTTGATCAAGACCCCCATAGCCCCCCACTGCCGGCAGTGGCTGTGACATCAGTACACTCTGATGTACAGTTGTTCTCTCCCGAACCTGTGATATCCCTTCCTGATAAATTTTTGGGAAAGACCAGTTTAGGATATTCAGGGAGACCTGTAAGTTATTTTTTACCTTTCACCACCAGTCGTCATGGGAGGAGTTCCAGCGGGTGGGAATAATCATGTCCCTACTGCGAGGGAGTCCTCAGATATGGGCATTTTCTTTATCCCCACAAGCCCCAGAACCGTTTTCTGTCAATGCCTTTTTTGACAGTTTAGGTCTGATATATGATGGACCCGACAGAATCCAGGTCGCTGAGGCTAAGATCATGAATCTGGCACAGGGGTCGCACACCTGAGGGCCACTTTACTGAGTTCCGGCAGTGGTCCACTGAAGTTTTATGGAGCAATGCTGCTTTCAGGTGCCAGTTCCAAAGAGGCCTTTCCGAGACACTCAAGGGTGCTCTGGTCCTCCATGACGCCCCTTGTTCTCTGATGGAGGCCATGACTCGGGCCATATGATTAGACCACAGAATCTGTGAGAGACATGGTGAACAGCAGGCCGCATGTTATACTTCCCCAGAGCAGGTCCATTTACCCGAGGTTTGAGTTGCCAGTCTTCGTGTTGCAGAGAGAAGACGGAGATAAGATCTCAGACTCTGTCTATACTGTGGTCTCTCTGGACATTCTCTTAAGAATTGCCCAACTCATCATCAAGCTATCAAACTATCGGGAGAACGTCTGAGTCTGGGTGACGGCCGAGGAGGTCACTCAGACTCCCAGGTACCTTTTCCTTCCTCTGATAAAGTACTGATAAATACGATGATTTCCTTTGAGAACCAGGTGTTATCAACATTGGCGTTCATTGACTGTGGGTCTGTCTGCTAACTTTATTGATTCAGGAGTGGTTCTGAAGTTAGGGTTAGGGACAGTGAGTTTAGAAAGACCCATTCAAGCCATTGCCCTTGACAAGACACCATTGACTCACAATTTGGTCAAGAGAGAAATGGTGGATTTCACTCTCCAAGTGGGAGCTCTCCACTCTGAATCCATCTCCTGTTTTGTGTTAGATAATTTACCTGCTGGATTGGTACTGGGGTTTCCATGATTGCAGATTCATAATTCAGTTATTGATTTGTGTCAGAAAGAGATTGTGAAATGGAGCCCCAATTATTACAAGAAATGTCTAAAAAATGTACAAATATGCTCAGCTGGTCTGGAGGGTTCTCCGGGATACCTGAAGGACTTCGGAGATGTGTTCTCGGAAAAACAGACGGAGATACTACCTCCCCATCGTCCCTATGATTGTGCTATTGATCTTATTCCTAGTGCCAAGTTACCAAAAGCTCACTTTTACAATTTGTCGGGGCCTGAACGGACCACCATGAAAGAATATGTTAACGAAAGTTTACAGAAGGGTCATATTCGTCCTTCCTCTTCCCCTATAGCTGCTGGATTTTTCTTTGTTAAAAAGAAAGATGGGGGTCTCAGTCCTTACCTTGATTTCTGAGAACTGAACAAGATCACAGTTAAAAATACTTATCCACTTCCACTCATCCCCAACCTATATAATCAACATAAGGGGGCCAGGGTGTTTTCTAAACTTGATTTTAGAGGGGCTTACAATTTGATATGCATCCAGAAGGGTGATGAGTGGAAAATGGCGTTTTTAAAGTCTGAGGGTCTGTTTGAAAACCTTGTCATGCCTTTTGTTTTATCTAATGCACCTACTGTGTTTCAAACTTTTATGATTGATATTTTCTCTGATTGTGGAGCGCCAACCAGGGCCATGGGGCACTTGAAACCGGGCCGGACAGTTCTTAAAGGGGAAGTCACTGCAGCAGTGACCCGGTCCATGGCCCTGGGCATGAAATGGCAATAAATGTAATAGGAGTAGTTTAAAGGGGAATTAACGTGACGCCACATGCGGTGTTCGGCTATATATGGCCGACGCTGCTGTGGGAGACCGATGGGGCTGATGGTGACGCAGCTAAGATGGTTGTGCTCCTCACAGGTAGAGCTAGGCCCCAGGGCAGTTAAAGGGTTAAAGTCAATGATAGCTACGGTTGTAGTGCAGGACTGAGGGTGCAAGAAATTACTGGAAGACATAGGGACTGTAGTTTCCTTTACTTTTACTGGATGGTTGAAGGTGCAATCCGGGTCACTTACAACAGATGGTAGCAGGAAACCTGGCAGCCTGAGAGCAATTTGGAATCCGCCTAACCCCATAGGCTTTTTTTGCCCAAGAGAGGTGACATTACAGGACAGGGACCCAATTTACGAAGGACACTTTGATGTGATAATTGGGCACACATATATTGGCCAATCTATGTGCTAAGAACCTTCCTTTTTTATAGCATTTTTTACAGATGCATATTTCATATATACACTATATAGCGCTTTTTTCAATTTTTTTCTTCCATTTTCTATGGTGGCAATGCAATTCCTATGCTCTAGAGTAATCATTCTTGGTAAGTTATGGTGCAAGCCTTAATCTTTTTGACTTATATGCTTTTTTTGGTTGGCGCCTATTCACACTAGCTTAGACGTGCAGATTCTTATTTTTGTCTATTTGTGTTACAGAGATTGAGGGAGAACTCTGTTTGCTAAATTAAAGAAATGTGTTTTTTCGGTTCAGGAAATCTATTTCTTGGGGTTTATCTTGTCAGCAGAAGGGTTTAAGATCGACCCTGGTAAGGTGCAGGCCATAATTGATTGGGTTCAATCTCGTGATCTTAAGGCTTTGCAGCGTTTTCTGGGATTCGACAACTATTATAAAAAATTTATCAATGGGTTTTCACAGATTGCTAAACCACGTACTGACTTTACACGTAAGGGGGCGAAACTCAAGGTTTGGTCACCGGGTGCTATCAGGGCTTTTGAAAGATTAAAAGAGTGTTTTATGTTCGCTCCCATTCTAATCCAACCTGATCTTCAAGAACCGTTCATTGTTGAGGTGGATGCTTCGGAGATCGGAGTGGGGGCAGTCTTATCGCAGAGGCCCAAAACTCTGACTAACCTGCATCCATGTGCTTTTCTTTCTAAAAAATTTTCACCGGTGGAGAGAAATTATGATGTTGGGAATCGGGAGTTACTTGCTGTCAAATTGGCCTTAGAGGAATGGAGACATTTTTTTGGAAAGGGCGGTTCATCCAGTTATGTTGATCACGGATCACAAGAATTTAGCTTACATTGAATGGGCTAAAAGGTTAACTCCTAGACAGGCCAGATGGTCCTTATTTTTCTCATGGTTTAATTTTTCTATTACATTCAGGCCAGGGTCTAAGAATGTGGTGAAAGCTGATGCTTTATCTCATAGTCTAGATTCCATTTCTCCTCCAGAAGCTCCAACACTCATTATTCCTCAGGGTATTGTAGTGTCTATGATAACCTCTGAATTGCAAGAGGAAATTCGTAAAGTCCAGTCGTTGGCTCCTTCCACTTCCCCACGGTCCAAATTATTTGTGCCTGTGTACCTAAGATTGCAGGTGTTACAGGAATTTCATGATTCCGTTTCAAGTGGTCATCCTGGTGACCGTCCATGCATAATGATATTAAAGATTTTGTTTCTGCTCGTGAAGTCTGCGCAACCGCCAAAGACAGTCATAGCCAGTTGGCTGGGGAATTGGCTCCATTGCCTATTCCGGAAAGACCATGGACTCATTTGTCCATTGATTTCATTACAGATTTGCCTCTGTCTGATGGGAAAACTGCTATTTGGGTGGTAGTTGATAAATTCAGCAAACAAGCTCATTTTGTTCCTTTGTCATGATTACTTAATGCAGAGACACTCTCCAGATTGTTTATTTCTCATATTGTAAGGTTACATGGGATCCCTCTAAACATTGTGTCTGATAGGGGAGTACAATTTGTCTCTAAATTTTGGAGAGCTTTTTGCAGTAAACTAGGGATTGACTTGTCATTTTCATCTGCTTATCACCCTGAAACCAATGGTCAGACTGAGAGAACAAATCAATCTTTGGAACAAATTTTAAGGTGCTTCATTGCGCCACGACAGGAGGACTTGTCTTCGTTGTTATATCTTGCTCAGTTTGCTTTTAACAGTTGAGTAAATCAATCCACCGGAACCTCACTGTTCTTCTGTAATTATGGTTTTCATCCCCATTTTGATGAATTTTCTAGGATTTAGTTCTGAATGCACTGGGATGGAGGTCACCGTGCAGCGACTTGGGGATGTCTGGAGGGAGGTTCAAAAGAATATTGGGACTGCCCAGATTCGCAAAAAACAAAAGGCCAATAGACGACATTCAGTGGGTCCTGTTTTTAAGATTGGGGATAATGTTTGATTGTTTTCTAGGAACATTAAACTTAAAGTGCCATCGGCAAAGTTGGGTCTAATGTTTTTTGGTCCATATGAGATCCTACAAGTGGTCAATCCTGTGGCATTTAGATTAAAGCTTCCTCCATCTCTTCACATCCCTAACGTTTTCCATAAATCCATATTAAAGGAGTATGTCCCTTTTGTATTGTCTCTTTCATCCTTGCCTCCTCCGCTTTCAGTAGACAGTGGATTGGAGAATGAGGTTCAGAGGGTTGTGGATTCTCGGAGGGTCCATAATTCCCTCCAGTACATCATCCACTGGAAGAGATATGGATCAGAGGAAAGATCCTGGGTCCCATCTCGAGATGTGAAGGCCAATTGGTTAGTCATTGCTTTCCAACTAAAATTTCCTGGGAAGCCAGGGGTCTAGTGGCCCCCCTAGAAGAGGGGGTACTGTCACGGTTCCACCCCTCAGTGTGTCTAAGATGCAGTTACTGACAGCTCGGCCATCCCATCTGGTATAGGGGTGTGCTGGAGCTGTCAGTACCTTGATTGACAGCTTGGTCATCCAATCTGGTGATTGCAATGCTTCTTAACTGAGCTGTATCTCCCAGAATTCTGCCAGACGTACATTCAGCTTGTGAGGTTTGTGCTTTTCTGTGCCTTGAGTTCTCTATGCTTGATCTGTTGCCTGACCTTGGACTTTGTTCTGAGCATTCGCCTGTTTAACCAATTCAGCTCTGATTCGTTATCCTTCCGGCACTCTGACCTCGGAATGTTACCTGACTGTTCTTTTGTATCCACCTTCTATTTATGATGTACCCTCTTGACTTCTGACCTTGGACTCCTTGACTAGAATCACAATGAGGGTCTGCAGGCAGCAGTGCAGCATGGTGGAGGGTCCTGCAAGTTAGGAGCTGCATTTCAGGAAATAGAATTGGGGATTTTGTCAGGATTAATGCTGTCCTCAATGCTGATACATAAAGGCAGCTAATTATCCATGACTCAATACCATCATGGAAACATCTGGTTGGTTACAAATTTATTCTGCAGCACGATAATGGCCGCAAACACCCTATCCAATGACATTAAGATTTAAGAATAATTTTCAGGGTAAAGAACAACAAGGAGTCTTGGAAGTGATGATAAGGCAGAAGCAGAGCCCTGATCTCATCATCATCATCATCATCCAGTCTGTCTGGGATTACATGTAGAGACAGAAGGATTTGCTCAAGTGACATCCACAGAAGATCTGTGGTTAGCTCTCCAAGATGTTTGGAACTACCTCTCCTTCACAAAATGTGTGAAAGTGACAAGTGTACCTAGAAGAAGTGATGCTGCTTTGAAGGCAAAAAACGGTCACATCAAGTATTGATCTGATTTAGACAATTCACTCTGCATTTTGTTTACTGATAAAAATAAATTAACATTTCCATTTTTGAAAGTATTCTTACTTTGAAATATTTTTTCCACACCTGCCTAAACCTTTTCCATGGTAAAATATATGCAATTATTAGCAAAACTAAGTACATCCTATAGGATGTCTATAGATTTAAATTTCATATCAAGACATAATTGGAAAAAAAAATCTTACCCTTAGAAAGTCTTAAAATTGGTAAATAACACCTCAGATGAACAATACATGACAATTTCCACCATGTCTAAACTTAAAGTACTAACAAAAACTCAGCTAAAATTCAGAAGCAGTGTCTGAATATGTAAGTACATCCTTACTGCTTCCATAGGTATTTAGAGGGTAGGCCACAGCCATATACTGCTAATCCATAGTACTTGACTAATTGCTCTTCAGCAAGCCTGACCACCTCTATAAAAACAAAAGGTTTGGCAGTGTGCTAGTCTGAACCATTCATTAACACAATGCCAAGGAAAAAAGATATTATCAATAATATTAGACAATTAATTGTAGCTAGCTGCCTAACACACTGGGAAAGTTTTTAACTTGTATAAGGCCATTTCCAAACAACTTGGAGTCATTCATTCTATAGTGTGAAAGATTATTCACAAGTGGAAAACATTCAAGACAGATGACTATCTTCCCAGGATAGGACATTCCTGCAAATTGTCCCCAAGGTCAGACTGTTCAATGCTCAGAGAAATTGCAAAAATACCCAAGAGCTACAGTTCAAACTCTAAAGGCCTCAGCGTGTTACATACAATTTATCAGTGTGGCTTGTTTAGAAGGGTTAAAAGAAAAAGACAGGTCACTCAAACTTTGAAATGCTGATCCGAACAAACTACAAAAATTTGGTACATTGTGCTTTTGGATACACAACCAAAATGGAGATATTTGGCCATAATCTCCTGGGGCACATTTATTAACAATAACAACAGCTTGTTAGCACAAACACCTAATGCCATCTGTCAGGCACAGAGGTGGGGGGTTAATGATTTGGGATTATTTTTCAGCCACGAGACCTGACCTTCCAGTCAATGAGTCAGCCATGAACTCTTATATATAATGTGTATACATTCATCAGACATAACATTAAAAAAATTACCCTCCTATGGCTTCATTTGCATTACATTAAAAAGTTAGACTGAAACTTTTCAACAATTTATTAATGAATATGGTGGTTTGAAAGTAAAAAAAAACATACTCACCCACTGATCCAGCAAAGCCCATTCATTCTTCTGCCAGTGTCCCTACCGATCTCCTGGCTTTCTCTTCTAACCGGTGGCATAACATGACCACTGCAGTCACTGATTATCTGTAGCTTTGACATTCAGTTGATTGACAGATACCATGTTTTTTGTATCCCAAAGAGAATATCAAGGTTGCAGCTGATCAATGGTTATGTGACACCCCTACCATGTAGAGTGCTGGCAGCAGAATGAATGAGTGGCATCAGCCTGAAGTGAACGAGCATGTTTGTTTTTTAGCTTTTGAACCATCCTTAATACCCAATAGTAAGATAAGCATCAGAGCTAATATTTAATATTATATTACTTCACAATAGGGTGACGTAATATTGTAGTAAGTTAAGTTGGTGGAACTCCAAATAGCCCACCAGCCTTTCAGTTATTTACTGTATGTCAGAAAGTCAAGTGAAACTTACCACCATTGACTTTCAGTTTTAACATGAAAAGGCAAGGCAAACAATGAGATTCTATTATTCGTCTAGTACAAGAAAACAATAAAATTTAATTTTGGATGGTCCCACTATCCCCTTTGTACAATTAAGGCCAGCCATAGACATTAGATGGCTATCAGCTGACAGCCATCTCGGCCAGCCCTTCCATACGCAGGAGCATTCCTGTGTTCTCCATAAGAAAGCCATCACCAATCATTTCTGACGATGGACTATCTCTGGGAGACCAAAGATATTGGCTGTCCGAAATTGGACATGCCCGATCTGTAACTCTAAAGATGATCAGTGGTCTGTGCCCTCACAGTGAGGTAATTAACAATCGTGCAGCCTCTTTAACACGGGACTATTTCGGGATACTGTCAAATTCAGCAAAGCAAAATATCATATTTGTTAACAAACTAAAAAGATCACGTTTATTAAAAAACATAGCAAATCTCCTAACAGAACACCTCATGTGAATGATTCTTGTTGAATACTTTTATACTAGACAGGGAACCTTTGTAGAAAAAAAAAATGTTTAATTCATTAAATGTTCTTACATGCAGATGAATATCAAAGGAAGTAAGATCTCTCTTTGGAGAAATGAGACTGTTTGCTGTACTTGAAAATACAATTCACTACTTCATTTTCCCCACTAATTCCAGGCAATGACAATATCTTTTCTGATTTTAAATTATGAGCAGTCATGTCACAGAACACAATGTTCTTCACAAGTCTCCGTCCTATTTATCTGCCGCTCCCATTATCTATTCACTAATTGCTACCCAGGAATCCCATTAAAAATGATGTACCATTTATACTTCTCGAGTAAATCAAAAAACGACTTTTCTCTAGCTGCTTTGACGGAGAAAAAAAATTAAAGGAAGAGAAAGCAGGGAGAAAGAAGAATAGGGAGAGAAAAGAGGAAAAAGACATCAAAACTGCTGAATAACAAAAAAGGAAAAAAAAATAGTTGAAAAAGGAAAATGAGGAAGAAATAAAATGACAAAAATAAACAAATTAAAAATTATATTTTATATTACATTGCATTTCCAATGATTAAGGGTAAAAAGAGGACAATATAGCGCCTGCTGGAAATCATTAAACTACAAAGCGTAGGGAGGAGTAAAAAAAAAAAAGAAAAAAGTTTCCATTTTCTAAAATGTAAATCAAAAACATATTCATTAGTATCGCAAAACAAACATGCAAATCTTCACCACTTGAAAAGCCCCAGCCAAATGTGTACAAGAACGCAACCCAAAAATACATCTGGTCCTCGGTTACGGAACTCTCTATTTTGGTTTTTATCTGAAGAGCTCCTCTGTCCTCTGGGTTGGCTCCTTGGATTATTGCAATTTATTATAAGCCTTTTAGCTCGGGATGAAATAAACAGAGATAAAGTCTCCATCATAGACTTAAAGTGTCCAGATGGGACAATTTGCCATGTGTTTTGGTTCACAAAAATGTCCATTAATCATTACTTCCAGGGTTCCAACAGTTTGTTGGACATTGTGAGTGGTTTTAATTTGCAGTTTGTATAATCAATGTACACCTTGTTAATACTATTCTATATTCCGGGCCCCATCTTTTATTTTTTTTTCTTTTCGAGCTTTTAGTTTTTACTTTGCCAGCTGATCAAGGACGGTTTTGTGCCCAAATTTGGATACAGTATCAGTGGGGCGGAATGTGGTACATCATAACAATGACAATGTGGGTACAGCTGGCGATATTGGATTCATCATTGCGAGCATGATTTACTTAGTGTCTGGCAAGCTGCTTTTCGCGTGATATTTGTTTCTCATAAACAGTTTTAAAATGGGAGAGCCTGGTGTCAAGATAACAGTTGTATCATCAGTCAAGTCCGGACCTCTGGAGATCCTGCCAAGAAAATGAGTCTATGTTATCTGTGCTTGCTGCAACTGCCTGTTTCTGACTTTGCTTTGGATCTTGCTCACTTACGGATCTATGTTTGGTATTCTTGAGAATTTGTAGTCCACTGAACCTGTAAATGGCTAATCAAAATATTGCACTAGTTCCTAAAAGTTTTTATCATTTTTTTCTGAAATTTTCATTGAGTTATATGACTCTTATGATGTTTTATATATTTGAAAATGAAAAAGCACAGTTTAAGAAATATTTAAAAAATTATATAATCCTTTTTTTAAAGTTTATACTCAGTATTCTCTCACCTAGCCTGACTGGAAGCACATCAGTGTTTCGCCTCCCTGCTGCTGAATCTCCCCAGTTAGCTTAATGGAGATCTTCTCAGTGTACCTCCTCCATGCTGCGGTTGACATCTCACACTGCTCAGTACAACCTGCAGCTGTCAGTCAGGCTGGGTGGACAGAGACTGAATACACTTGGACTCATAAGCTCTCTCACTCTTTAGCTGGACTCATGAATGCTCATTTTAATATCAGAATTATGTAACACCACTGCCTGCGTCCCTGCATAGCTTCCCACCCCCACCATTCAGGGACACTGACTTACTCACATCCCTGGCCATGCTGTAAGCTCCTTGTCCTCTGCTTCCTGTGCATGTTTCCCGGGAGCATGCTTAGGGGCACATGTGGGTACTTCCTGGTTCTTAAAGAGACAGTGCTTGCACTCCTAATGTGTCCTCAGCCAATTGCTGGGAGGCATTTAGTACTTAAGGCACCTCCACCTGTTGAGAAGTGCCTGAGCAATATTCTCCTTTAGTGTTGGTGCAGCTACTAAGCAGCCAGGTCCTGTCCCGTTTCTGTCTCTGAACACTGAAACTGCTTCCCTGGGCCTGTATGGCACAGGCCTGAACTCAGAACCTGTACCTATATCTGATTTTGTCTGAACTTGTTTCCCAGGGTTTGTGTGGCCTAGGCCTGAACTCTGAACCTGTATCTTGTTTCTTTCCATCCCTAAAACAAATTATATATAGTAATAAAAATGAACGAAGCTTAGATTAGCCCAAACTTTTCAACACCACCAGATGACAAAAGCACATACATTTTTTTTAATGTTCAATATTTGAAAGAGGCCCACCAGTTGCTGCTTTCAAGAGTGTATGGATGGCTGGATGACCCTACTTATAATTTTTTCCTGGTTTTGCATTTTGTGCAAAGCCTTTATAAATGTACTAGTACATCAACTACACTTTCAAAATATTGTAATGAGGCCCTCCAATCGTTACCTTCAAGGGTGTGTAGATGACCCTGTTTGCAATTTTGTGCACAGAACTTTTATGAGTGTAGGAGTGCTATATTTTGCTCACAATATTTGAATGAGGTACTACAGTTGGTGCCTTCAAGGATGTATGAATGACCCTACTTGTAATTTGTGGAAGGCTTTGCACTTCGTGCATAGCTTTAATGAGTCTAGGAGTATCACTAGATGACAATTTGAACAGAATGTGTACTAGGCCCTCCGCTATTTCTCATACAGGGCATATTTGAGTCCCTCTTACATCACATTTTTTAGCAGTTCTTGCTTCCTTCTTAAATTATAATTTCCAATTTTTTAATAAAATTTCAATTTTGGTTTACTTAAATTATATTTTTTTAAAAATCCTTATTGAATTTTGGCTTATATAAAAGTCTTCACACAGGAAAGAATGTTTATTAACATTTTTTTCATGTAAACTCCAATTTCTTGCCAATTTTGAATGTTTTATTGTCAGTCCTTAAAGTGGAGTATACGTGTGACACCATTGTTCTCAGCAGTATCTGGGAGTCAGAGATGCTTCCAGGGGTCTTCCTCATGCTGTTCTCCTTCCATTCAGCACTTTTTCCATCCATTTCAACAGCTTCACTGCCCCCCTCTTTGTATGGTCTGCCAGAAAAATGTTTGGATTTCCCTGTGACTCCCATTATACTCGTTATTTGAAAAGAGCATCGTTGCATTAGGAATTGATCAGTTCGAGTAACGAGCATCTGAGCATTTTAATGCTCACTCAAACAGTGAAAAAAATGATTTGCAGAAATTAACTCCATGGATGAGTTCTCACATTTTTTTTTACAAATAACACGTGACATATTTCCAATTTCGGGATTTGAAGCATCACTCCAGTGGGTTTTCTAATTTCACTGCTGGAGTGGTGCTTAAAGGGAACCTGTCAGCAGGGTTGTGCATAGTAACCTACCCACAGTGCCAGGTTGGTGCCGTTATACTGAATAAAATGATACCTTAGTTGATGAAATCCGTCTTGTGGCTGTTTCTTAATCTTTATTTTCAGTTTTGTGTTAATGATGTGCTCGTGTCCTAAGGTTTTGCTGGGGTGTGTAGTGTTCTGATTAGATATTCATAATGCAGACTGCTGACAGGTCACTGATCCCTCATTGACCTGCCCCCTAGTTTGCATAATGAATACCATCACATACTGAATAAAAATAAAAAGCTTCTGATGCTATATATGTAAATATAATGGTCCTACTTATGGGCCAAATTTCATATTAGAAAGGCCAGATTTGCATCTGTGAGACATTTATGGCTTATTCAATAGATATACTATATGTGTTGAAGATAAGAATTTCCTATTTAAAGGGGTTGTCCCAGAGTTGTAGTCAGCACCCATCGTCTATGAATAGCACGCATGAAATGAATAAATACATTTTAAAAAAAGTTGTGGGGTCCCCTTAATTTTAATATCCAACTGAGGGAAAGCAGACAGCTGGGGGCTGGTATTATTATTCTGGAAAGGTTCCCAGCCTACTACTAACAGTTCACAGGTATCTGCGAAGCCTTTACTGGTTATTCAAAGTGTGAAAACCCCAAAAAAATGATGTGGGGTCCTCCCTATTTTTAATAACCAGCAAAGGCTAAACAGACAGCATTGGGCTGATCTTAATAGGAAGGGAAGGGGCCATGGATATTAGTCCCCTCCCAGACTAATAACACCAGCCCTCAGGTGCCCCAGAAATTCTGACACTTAGCCTCAGCTCTTCCCGCTTTCCCTGGTGCATTGGCAAGCTGGGTGATGGTTTTGGGTTGATGTCAACTGTGTAATGTCAGTTAGTATCAATCCCAGGGGTAAGTAATGGGAAGGTGTCTATAAGATACCCACATTACTAACCCAGTAGTCAAAATTAATAAACACACAGGAGAAAAGAACTTTATTTGTAAACATCACTCTCCGATAGTGTTGAGCGATACGATAATGTAAATATCGGCTATCGGCCGATATTAGCTCTATCGGCCTTTCGATAATTCGTTTCGATATTTTCGTCTTATCGAATACCGGAATCGGATTTGTCACTGTCACTGTCTGTGTCCGTCGGTCGGGTCTGTCACTGTCAGTGTCCGTCGGTCGGGTCTGTCAGGAGTCAGCGGCACTTACCTGGCAGAAGATCTCCGGCGGTCACGTACTGGACTGCTTCATGGCCGCCATCCTCTTCTCCCCGGCGGTCACATGCAGTTTCTCGCGATAACTGCAGTGACTGCTGGGTAATCCCGGCCGTAAAGCAGTCAGTCCGATGACGTCACCGCCGGGGAAGCAGGTAATCAGCTGTGCTGCGCCGGGATGTCAGGCTCTGCCTGTCATTGCGATGTAGCAGAGCTGGATCGTCGTGGGACTGTAGTTACTATGGACTGCGTCGGACAGGTGGTATACTGTTGGTTTGTTTTTTTTCATTTTTTTACAGGAGATCGATGGCGTCGCAGGAATGAGAGAGTAATAAAAGAAATGAAAACTGTGTTGTCTCTTTTATTTCATTAAAATACTTTTTTCTTGCTTTGTCTTTTTTTTATGCATTTAATAACTTTGGGATTAATAATGGATCGGTGTCTTATTGACGCCTCTCCATTATTAACCGGGCTTATTGTCACCGTGCAATCAACAGTGACATTAACCCCTTATTACCCAGCTTGCCACCGCTACAGGGCAAGTGGGAAGAGCCGGGTAAAGTGCCACAATTGGCACATCTTTTGATGCGCCAAATGTGGGGCTGCTGTAGCCTGGTATTATCAGGCTGTTGAGGGCCAAAATCCATGGGCCTTGACAGTCTTTTAATACCAGGCCGCAGCAGTCTGCATTTTACTTGGCTGGTTAACAAAAATAGGGGGACCCCTACGCCATTTTTTTTTCGAGGGGATCCCCTATTTTTGTCAACCAGCCAAGCTAAGCAGACTGCTGTGGCCTGGTATTATCAGGCTTGCAAGGTCCATGGATATTGGATCCTTACCAGCCTGAAAAACCAGGCCTCAGCGGTCTGCTTCATCTGGCTGGTTAACAAAAATAGGGGGGACCCCACGCCAATTTTTTTCGAGGGGATCCCCTATTTTTGTTAATCAGCCAAGATATGCAGACTGCTGTGGCCTGGTATTATCAGGCTTGCAAGGTCCATGGATATTGGATCCTTACCAGCCTGAAAAACCAGGCCTCAGCGGTCTGCTTCATCTGGCTGGTTAACAAAAATAGGGGGGACCCCACGCCATTTTTTTTCGAGGGGATCCCCTATTTTTGTTAACCAGTTCCCTCTGACGTCACTGATTGTGTCCCTGGCTGACCTGAAGTGAAAGTGGAAAGCAATCAATTAAGCTTTCCACTTCCTCTCCTGTCAGCCAGGAGAGGAACTCATTCATTTGGGGGTTTACTGTGAGGCTGCAGCATTAGCTGCGGTCCCTGCAGTAAACATTAACCCTTTCTGATGGATTACACCGTGGGACCTGACTGTACATCGGATTGGTAAGAATAATTTTGCTTTATTATTTTATTTTTATTACAGGAAATGGTTTTAGCAGGTAAATAAAATATGGTCAAAAACTGTGTGATTATTTCATTAAACTTCTTTTTTATTAAAGTGTGTGTGTTTGATTTTTCTTTCATACAATAGGATTAATAATTGATAGTTGTCTGATTGACAGCTCTCAATTATTAACCTGGCTTAAAGTGACCTTTCAATTGCAAGGTCATTTTAACCCCTTATTAACCCATTCGCCACCGCTACACGGCAATGGGAATAGACGGGCAAAGTGCCAGAAAGGGCAAATCTAATTAGAGATTTGCCCTTTCTGGGGTGTCTGGGGGCAGATGTTAGTAGCCGGGGGGGCCAAAAATAATGGTCCCTCTCTGGGCTATTATTATCTGCCCCCACTCACTGGCTTTGTCTGTCTGGTTGCGAAAATAGGGCGGGAGCCCACGCATTTTTTTTCAGCAATTTTACACCTCATATATATATATACATGTCATTGAGTTTGTGACACATATATATATATATATATATATATATTTATAGCTCATACACTTCTACATAGTATAATAGCCGCTAATTCAATTGACGGCTTTTGTGAAAATGCAGAACCCGACATGAAATGACACTTGCTGTACATAGTGTTAACCATGTCTTTTCATGTCCTTTGCTATCTGATTTGCACAAACAATTACATCAGTCTATGTGTGCAAAATTTCACACCTGTAGGGGTTAATTAAAGGTGTAAATTCGTAGCAAAAAAGTCCATTTTTTTACAACGAATTTACACCTTTAATTAACCCCTACAGGTGTGAAATTTTGCACACATAGACTGATGTAATTGTTTGTGCAAATCAGATTGCAAACTACATGAAAAGACATGGTTAACCCTATGTACACCAAGTGTCATTTCATGTCGGGTGCTTCTGTCTTTTCACAGAAGCCGGCTTTACCCGGCAATTGAATCAGAGGATATTTTACTATGTAGAAGTGTATAAACTATACATATATGTATATATATATATGTCACAATGACATGTGTATATATATATATATATATATATATATATGTATTCTATGTGTGTATATTTAGTGTTTACAAGGAAATAAAGGTTTTCTTAGTTGCGATATTTTGTTCCCATAGACTTACATTGGACTTCCGGTATCGAAATCGGATATCGACGATATTTAGTGCTATCGGCGATACAATTTCAATACGATATTTTTAGATATCGAGCACTATCGCTCAACACTACTCTCCGATCCTCTTTTAACTATTTATTACCACACCAAAAAATGACAATCCAACGTGGTCCACCATAAATCCATCTCACATCCCAAAACAATCCCCGACTCTGCTACATGTGGAAGCGTGACATCAGTAAGATTATCGCAGGTCACACATGGCCAGCCCACACAGCAGTTACCGTGAGAACCGTCGCCTGTGAACTGCGGTAACCTTAATTGCATCACTGCTAATCACTGCAGCCGCGTTCTCACGTTACTTTCGGTGTGTTCCAGCAGCTGTGCTGAGCGGTCACATTACTGCTTTCACCACTCAGCACAGCATCCAGAAGCAGCAGAATTGAGGATTGTCGTGAGACGAGGGATGGATTTTGTATCACATTGACATATTTCTATCTATCTATTATCTATCTTCTATCTATATTCCATCTATCTTCCATCTATCTATCTATTATCTATCGATCTATCTTCTATCTATCTTCTATCTTCCATCTATTTTTCACTTATGTATCTATTTAACCCATATCTATCTATCTATCCACATCCATCTATATATCTATTTATCTATTATCTATCTTCTATCTATCTTTCATCTACCTTCCATCTATCTATCTATCCCATATCTATCTACCTATGTTCCTCATCACTATCTATCTCTATCTTTGAACATTTTTATATATAACACTCTTTAATTTCTATGCTGTATTTCATTCGATACGTGTCACACGTCACACTGACAGCACACAGACACACAGATAGCACATGGATGTTACATACGTACACACAGATAGCACACTGACACGGACCACGGATCTCACCATTACTGATTTTTCCAGTACCGGAAACACCCGGACATGTAAAGGAAACCCAAGAGAGAAGCTCTGGGGAGGGACAGAAATAGGGCAATACCATCTGCTAAAGGACAAGTGAAAGCGATGGTAGCACTCACCTGAAGGTCTTATGTGCAGGCACAAGACCTATAAAAGCATGGAATGCTGCTGCCCCATGTCTGGAGGAAACAGTTTGCCAGATGTATGATGGCAAAAATGGAAACTGTCACGTTTAGGCAGGCTGTGCTGTG
>JARQOD010000006.1:418387246-418466991 GCA_033576555.1 Oophaga sylvatica | reverse complement strand
CCCAAAAATGATTTTTAGTCCAAAATTTTTTTGAATTTTCCAAAAATTACCCCAAAAGTTGGTCCAATTTTCCTGAACGCTAAACCCCCATAGTGGGGGTGGAAAACTTTTTGGGGGCCACCGGGGCTTGGAAGGAAGATAACGTTTGGAATCAGACGTTGGGGGGGTCATTTTCCTTTGCAGTGCCCCAATGACCAAAACAGGGGAAAATCCCCCCAAAGTGCCCCCTTTTTGGAAATAACCCCCTAAGGAATTACAGATTTGGTGAGCCTTTGAACCCCCAATGCTTAAAACAAGTTAAAACCCCGGGGCATAAAAAAAAATCCTTTTTTTTTTCCCACAAAAATTTCTTTTAGTCACTAATTTTTTATTTCCCAAGGGTATCAGGAAAAAAGGACCACATAAGTTTTCCCCAATTTGTCCGAGTACGTGATGCCCCATATGTGGGGGGAACCACTGTTTGGGCCACGGCAGAGCTGGAAGGGAAGGGAGCACCATTGACTTTTTCCAAACCCAAAAAATGGGCTGGATTGAGTTTGGGACCCATTTTGCATTTGGAGACCCCCCTGATGTGCCAAACAGTGGAAACCCCCACAATGACCCCATTGGGAAAAAAACCCCCTAAGGAACTTATCTAGTCTTTGTGGCAATTTGAACCCTCAAGTGCTTCACACAATTTTTAACGTAGCCGTAAATTAAAAAATCATTTTTTTTCCACAAAAATTTCTTTTCCCCGAATTTTTTTTTTTTCCAAGGTAAAAGACTCCAAAAGTTATTGTGAAATTTTGTCCAAGTACACTATACCCCATATGGGGGGGTAACCACTGTTTTGGGTGCTGGCAAAAATTTGGAAGGGAAGGAGCCCGCTCATTTTTTCAACGCAAATTGGGGGGACGCCATGGGTTTTTGGAGAGCCCTGACTCCTAAACAGTGGAAACCCCCCACAAATGACCCCAAATTTTTGGAAAAGACCCCTAAAGGAACTTATCTATTTTGGGGGGTTGGGAGAATTTTAAAACCCCCAGGTGTTTCACAAAGTTTAAAGTACGCCTTAAAAAATAAAAAACCCTTTTTTTTTTTTTACAAAAAGTTTTTTTTCGCCCCCAATTTTTTTATTTTCACAAGGTAACAAAAAACTGGAACCCAAAAGTTGTTGTCCAATTTGTCCTGAGTACGCTGATACCCAATATGTAGGAGAAAACTACTGTATGGGTGCACGTCAGGGCTCGGAAGGGAAGTAGTGACGTTTTGGATTGCAGACTTTGATGGAATGGTCTGGGGGCGTCATGTCGCATTTGGAGAGCCCCTGATACGCCTAAACAGTGGAAACCCCCCACAAGTGACCCCATTTTGGAAAATAGACCCCACAAGGAACTTATCTAGATGTGTGGTGAGCACTTTGAACCCCGAAGTGCTTCACAGAAGTTTATAACGCACAGCCGTAAAAATAAAAAATCCTTTTTTTTTTTACAAAAATGATTTTTTCGCCCCCAATATTTTATTTTCACAAGGGTAACAGGAGAAATTGGACCCCAAAAGTTGTTGTCCAATTTGTCCTGAGTACGCGGATACCCAATATGTGGGAGAAAACTACTGTATGGGCGCATGTCAGGGCTCGGAAAGGGAAGTAGTGACGTTTTGGATTGCAGACTTTGATGGAATGGTCTGGGGGCGTCATGTCGCATTTGGAGAGCCCCTGATGCGCCTAAACAGTGGAAACCCCCCACAAGTGACCCCATTTTGGAAAATAGACCCCACAAGGAACTTACCTAGATGTGTGGTGAGCACTTTGAACCCGAAGTGCTTCACAGAAGTTTATAACGCACAGCCGTAAAAATAAAAAATCCTTTTTTTTTTTACAAAAATGATTTTTTCGCCCCCAATATTTTATTTTCACAAGGGTAACAGGAGAAATTGGACCCCAAAAGTTGTTGTCCAATTTGTCCTGAGTACGCTGATACCCAATATGTGGGAGAAAACTACTGTATGGGCGCATGTCAGGGCTCGGAAAGGGAAGTAGTGACGTTTTGGATTGCAGACTTTGATGGAATGGTCTGGGGGCGTCATGTCGCATTTGGAGAGCCCCTGATGCGCCTAAACAGTGGAAATCCCCAACAAGTGACCCCATTTTGGAAAATAGACCCCACAAGGAACTTATTTAGATGTGTGGTGAGCGCTATGAAGCCCCAAGTGCTTCACAGAATTTATAATGTACAGCCGTAAAAACAAAAAAATCTTATTTTTTTTACAAAAATAATATTTTCGCCCCAGTTTTTTATTTTCCCAAGGGTAACAGAAGAAATAGGACAAATTTCACAATAACTCTTGGGTCCAGAGTACGCTGATACCCCATATGTGGGGATAAACTACTGTTTGGACGCATGGCAGAGCTCAGAAGTGAAGGAACACCGTTGACTTTTTCAAAGCAGAATTGGCTGGAATGGAGATCAGACGCCATGTCACATTTGGAGAGCCCCTGATGTGCCTAAACAGCGGAAACCCCCCAATTCTAACTCCAACCCTAACCCCACACACCCCTAACCCTAGTCCCAACCCTAATCCCAACCCTAACCCTAATCCAAACTCTAACCCTAATCCTAACTTTAGCGCCAACCCTAACCCTAACTTTAGCCGAAACCCTAACCCTAACCCTAATGGGAAAATGGAAATAAATACATTTTTTTTATTTTATTATTTTTCCCTAACTAAGGGGTGATAAAGGGGGGTTTGATTTATTATTTATAGCGGTTTTTATGATTGGCAGCTGTCACGCTAAAAGATGCTTTTTATTGCAAAAAGTAGTTTTTTGCATCGCCACATTTTGAGAGCTATAATTTTTTCATATTTTGGCCCACAATGTCATGTGAGGTCTTAATTTTTGCGGGACGAGGTGACGCTTTTATTGGTACCATTTTTGAGCACGTGACATTTTTTGATCGCTTTTTATTTCGATTTTTGGGAGGTTAGAATGAACAAAAATCAGCAATTCATGAATTTCTTTTGGGTGAGGCGTTTTTATTGTTCCGCGTGTGGTAAAATCGATAAAGCAGTTTTATTCTTCGGGTCAGTACGATTACGGCGATACCTCATTTATATCATTTTTTTATGTTTTGGCGCTTTTATAGAATAAAAACAATTTTATATAAAAAATAATTATTTTTGCATCGCTTTATTCTGCGAGCTATAACTTTTTTATTTTTTTGCTGATGATGCTGTGTGATGGCTCGTTTTTTCGGGACAAGATGACGTTTTCAGCGGTACCATGTTTATTTATATCGGTCTTTTTGATCGCGTGTTATTCCACTTTTTGTTCAGCGGTTATGATGATAAAGCACTGATTTTTTGCTTCGTTTTATTTTTTATTTTTTAAGGGGTTCACAAAAGGGGTTAACTAGTGGGACATTTTTATAGGGGGGGTCGTTACGGACGCGGCGATACCATATATGTGTACTTTTATTGTTTTATTTTTTTTATTTACAATAAGTAATGAATTTATTGGGGAATATTTTTTTTTTTTTTTGGATTTTTTTTTACACATGTTTATTTTTACTTTTTTTTACTTTTTTACTTTGTTCCAGGGTGGGACATCACTGTATTTCATCAGATCGCTGGTGTGACAGTGTGCACAGCACTCTGTCACACCAGCGATGTGACAGGCAGTGCAGGACGCTTCCTCATGCCTGCTCTCGGCAGGCACTGAGGAAGCCGCCTCCCTCCAGGACCCCAGCGCCATCTTGGATCCGGGTCCTGGGAGGGAGGAAGCCCTCAGAGCAGCGCGATCACATCGCGCTGCTCTGAGGGTCTCAGGGGGGCGCGCAGGGAGCCCCCACCCTGCGCGATCCTCCCCTGTGCCCCCAGTACACCGCGATCATGTTTGATCGCGGTGTGCAAGGGGTTAATGTGCCGGGAGCGGTCCGTGACCGCTCCTGACACACAGTCATGGGTGTCAGCTGTGATAATCAGCTGACACCCGGCGGCGATTAGCTGCGCTCCCTCCGGGAGCGCAGCTAATCGCCTATGACGTACTATCCCGTCCATGGTCAGAATGGCACGGGTTTTATGGACGGGATAGTACGTCTAATGTCAGAGAGGGGTTAATATAGGGTTTTCTTTGTCTCGTGGCATTTCATCTAGCATTTTATTTTCCACCGTGAATACTGAGGAGAAGAAGGTGTTTAATATTCTAGCTTTTTCCTGGTCATCTACAACCATTCTTTCTTCACAATTTAAGGGGCCTACACTTTCATGTTTGATTCTTTTACTATTGATATAGTTAAAGAACAGTTTGGGATTAGTTTTACTCTCCTTAGCAATGTGCTTCTCTGTTTCCTTTTGGGCAGCTTTAATTAGTTTTTTAGATAAAGTATTTTTCTCCCTATAGTTTTTTAGAGCTTCAATGGTGCCATCCTGCTTTAGTAGTTTAAATGCTTTTTTTACTGTTAATTGCCTCTCTTACTTCTTTGTTTAGCAACATTGGGTTTTTCCTACTTGTTGTCCCTTTTATTCCCGCACGGTATAAACCGCTTACAGTGCCTATTTAGGATGTTCTTAAACATTTCCCATTTATTATCTGTATTCTTATTTCTGAGGACACTGACCCAGTCAACCAGATTAATGGCATCTCTAAGCTGGTCAAACTTTGCCTTCCTAAAGTTCAGTGTTTTTGTGACTCCCTGACAAGTCCCCCTAGTCAAAGACAAATGAAACTGTACAATATTGTGGTCGCTATTTCCTAGATGCCCGACCACCTGAAGATTTGTTATTCTGTCAGGTCTATTTGATAGTATTAGGTCTAATAGTGCTGCTCTCCTGGTTGGATTCTGCACCAATTGTGAAAGATAATTTTTCTTGGTTATTAGCTGAAACCTGTGTTGCCTTTATGGGTTTTGCAGGTCTCGTTTTCCCAGTTAAAATCTGGGTAGTTAATTACCCCATAACAAGGACCTCATTATGGGTTGCAGCTTCATCTATCTGCCTTATTAGTAGACTTTCCATAATTTCTGTTATATTTGGGGGTTTGTAACAGACCCCAATGAGAATTTTGTTATTATTTTTCCCTCCATGTATTTTGATCCATATGGACTCCACATCCTCATTCCCTTCGCTAATATCCTCCCTTAAAGTGGACTTTAGACAAGACTCTACATAAAGACAAACCCCTCCTCCTCTCCTATGTTTACGATCCTTTCTAAACAGACTGTAACCCTGTATGTTTCCATGTGGCGTATTGGCAGCGCTTTGGACGCAGCTCCACCCAAAGCGCAATGAACACATGTGGAATCACCGCATCCAATACGTAGACTGTGTTATTTATCTTACAGAGACTGAGCGTCTCCGCAAGATAAATAGACATGCTGCGGTCTAGAAAGACGCGCGGCATATGCGTGTGCGTGGGTGTGTCACCTGTGTGTTTGAACGCAGAGTGGAGATGGGATTTCATAAAAATAGGAAACTGAATAAAATGATAACTTGACATATGCGATCTGATATCTTATTACTGAGAAATTCACGTATTTGTTAGTATGTAAATGAGCTGTTAGGATCTTTGGGCGGAACATAAATCTCCCTGAGAATCTGCCTCGAGCTTATTTTAAATGAAAGGTGGCATTACCAGAGAGAGACATGTAATGACTAAGGCTGTGTTTCCATGATCAGGAAACACAGCGCATTTGACGGAGTGGAAATTCCGCTCCGTCCTAAGCCCCGCCCCCTTTCTGACGCGCGTTCTTTCCAGAGGTGTTCAGGACACCTCCGGAACACCTCTGGAAAGAATGCAGGGCTACATAGTCCTGTGTTAAATTCCGTTGCGGCGACGCAGCGTCGCCGCAATACGCTAGGACATGCTGCGGTCTGAAAAGACGCGCCGCATGTCCGGAAACGCAGGTCTTCCGCCTGCGTGTTGTTACGCATAGTGGAGACGGGATTTCTTGAACTCCCCTCCACTATGCTGTAACATCTGGACGCTGCGTGTTTGGCGCTGCGCCAACGCACAGCGCCAAACACGCAGCATTTCCTGATGTAATACTGATCGTGGAAACTCACCCTCAAAGTCTGCTCTCCTGATATGAATGTCTCACACTAGTAATGCTTCCTTTCACTTAAAGAGAAGCTGTTAAAAGGTTTTTGCTATGTAATCTGGGAGCAACATGATGCAGGGACAGAGATCCTGATTCCAGCGATGTGCGACTTACTCACCTGCTTGGTGCAATTTTGAAAGAATCCATTTATTATCTGCTGTTGATGTAGCAGTGCGCTGAATGCTAGGCTCTGTACAACTCCGCCCACATCTCTGATTGGCAGTTTCCAGTGTACACTGTCCAGTGTAAGCAAGCTGACAATCAGTGGTGGGAGCTGGTTTACACAGATTAGCCTGACTGGTCTGCATGTGAAACCTAGTCAGGTAGTAATAATATTCTGTTGATAAAACATTGATTGTATTAAAACCACAGCATACTGCCCAATAAGTGACACATCTCTGGAATCAAGATCTCTTTCCCTATATCAGATTTTCTCTGAAATTCCAAGGTGTTTCGTAAAAAAACATATCTTACTGCAGTCATGCAGACAGGTTAGTGATTTAGGTAGAATGAATTGAGTGGCAGGTCCCTATAAAAAAATAAAACTTAATGTTAGACAGACACAGTTGATTCTGTGAATGACAACTATGTAGATACATAATACATAATTAGTGAGTTGCATGAATATTGTTAAATTGGGCAGATTTGCTAAATACAAGAGGGAAATTCGATATGCTAATTGATTAATCTGGGAAAGGATTAAAAACTTCATTCTCTCTATACACACACATTGGAGAGACACGTTAATCACCTGGAGGACCAAACTTGCGGGGGCATCGCTAGACTAATCTTGTCTTTCCCATGTGTGAACATTGGGTCTCTACTTCATATAGGAGAGACCTGTCAATCACCTGGAGGACCAAACTGGCTGGGGCATTGCCAGACTACTCTTGTCTTTCCTATGTGTGCAAATAGAGTCTCTACTTCATATGGGAGAGACCTGTAATCAACTGGAGGACCAAACTGGCTGGGGCATCATCAGACTAATGTTGTCTTTCCCATGTGTGAACATTGGGTCTCTACTTCATATAGGAGAGACCAGTCAATCAACTGGAGGACCAAACTGGCTGGGGCATTGCCAGACTACTCTTGTCTTTCCCATGTGTGCACATAACGTCTCTACTTCATATGGGAGAGACCTGTAATCACCTGGAGGACCAAACTGGCTGGGGCATCGTCAGACTAATCTTGTCTTTCCCATGTGTGCACATAGGATCTCTACTTCACATGGGAGAGACCTGTCAATCACCTGGAGGACCATACTGGCTTCTGTGTTTAAAACACAAAAGATTCATTTTCTTCAACTTCTCAACTTTTTTTTAACTTCTCAAGTTATTATCACTTAGGTCAGTAAATTAGGAATAACAAATTAAGTTATTGAATAGAATTACTGTATCTTAAAATGTATGTGGTATGTATGGTAAAAATTGAATATAACAATGATGTTAACCTCTGATATAAATCACAGATGCAGCCATTCCTTATATGTGTTGACAGATAGATCTTTTTATGGTTTTTTTTTTGCTATTTTTTTATGTATAGATTCCAGGACATTCAGCATTCTGGCACTTATTTTCACAATATAAGTTTACTTAGCACATCACTGATGTTGGCCCAGATTGCAAAATAGAAAATAGAAGTTGGCATTGTATTTACACTATATGAATAAATGTTCTTTTTATAGCTAATTTACCAAGTGCTGTTGAATTATGCATTAGTATAATGAGCAGCAGAAATGCAAATATTACTGTTTTGTAAACTATAAAGTATAGTTATATATACGGCTTTAATAAAGATTGTATTTGTTTATAAACTTTTATCCATAAAGGTGCAGTAGGGATTTCTTATCTAATTATGTCTTCTAGGACTTGTTCTTCATGCTTCCTGGGCAGCACTGCGGCTCAGTGGATAGCACTACAGCCTTGCAGCGCTGGAGTCCTGGGTTCAAATCCCACCTAGGACAACATCTGCAAGGAGTTTGTATGTTCTCCCCGTGTTTGCGTGGGTTTCCTCCAGGTTCTCCGATTTCCTCCCACACTCCAAAAACATACTGATAGGGAATCTAGATTGTGAGCTCCATCAGGGACAGTGACGATAATGTGTACAAACTGTAAAGCGCTGCGGAATATGTTAGCGCTATATAAAGATTATTATTTATTTTATTTAAACCAGTTGATGAGCTCCACCTATTACACTTCTGTGATAAAGCACTGAATACTCCACTTCTCAGCATTCTCCATGGTCGCACTGACTCAGGCCCTCTAAGGCGGAGTTAAGGTGTGGTGAGACATCTGATTGGTCCAGATTTGTGAACATCACTATGAGTACAGCCATTCAGCAGAATATATTTTTGAAAAAGCTACAGCAGCTGGAGAGAGATGAAGGCATCAGTTCCCACAGGTCTGCTCTAAATCCATAAACTCAAAATCAACTGTCTAGCTCACAAAGTAAGTGTTATTAAAAATTTTCATTGTTTTCCACCCTTTTTTTCTCACAATTCTTTGTTGTAAAAGTCCAATAATAAATCAGTATATTGCCCCCGAATACAGCGGTCTGTTGCAGGTGCTCGATTTTGGAATGTGAATTTAGCAAGCTTTTTTCTTATTTTGAAAACTGCTGGGGAAGTAAAAAAAAAATTTTGTTTAGAAATCTTTTATATAACAGACAAATTTTAATTTTCGGATGCCTATTTTATTAGTTCAACTTCTGAAATGTAGAAACAATGACCATAATGCAAGATGATGAAATATTTTAATTTCCAGGTGAGAGCCTACTGTACTTGCAGCTACTTTGCAATGTAGCATTTTGGGCTACATTGTAATTTGTGAGGAGGTGATGTCATCAGAGGTGTAGGGTGTTGGCCTCGGTGGAAAGGTCTGTTGACGGTGGTGACTAATCATAGGTGCAGACTAGTGATGAACGAACGTGCACGGTAATGCTCGTTACTCGTCCGAGCATCGCTGTACTCGGGGTACTCGGAGAGCACCGAGCATTTCCGGGATTGCTCGCGGGAGTTCTGGTGCACGCCCGGCATTTTTGGTGCTCTTTAGCGCACCAATCAACATGCAGGGATTGTCTGCCACACACTGTTATGCCGCAGCCATCTTTGTTCTTGTATTACAGGAAGCTCATGCGAGAAGATGTGGATGTTTGTTGTGCCACAATTTCAGCTTGCCCACGGCCTCGGCCTCTGCATGCACCATCTCCATCACGTCCACTTCCCCGTCCTTTGCCATGCGCCTTACCCATTTTAAATGGAGTACAATATTTTCCACGTTCACTACAAATGGCTGAATTGGGAGCAAACTTAGATGTGATCCGTGTGTGGGAAAAACACACTTTAAAATTTCTCTACTGTAACATTTTTTTTTAGCAAAGTGGTGTCAATAACTAGGGCAAGACACAGCAAAAACAGTGGAATGGAGGCATGAAATGCTACAATTTGTAGCCCACAGATAGATGAGGCATCTGACGGAGATACCACACTCTTCAATATGTGGCCTGTATTTTTTTATTTTTTACCCCAAAATAGTGTATTAAACTAGGGTAACAGACAGCAGAAACAGTGGAATGGAGGCCTGAAATGCTACAATTTGTGGCACACAGATAGATGAGGCGTCTGACAGAGAAAGCCCACTTTCAAATATCTGGCCTATATATTCGTTTTTTTCCTGCACAATAGTGTATGGAACTATGGTAAGACACAACAAAAACAGTTTGATGTAGGCCTGAAATGCCACAATTTGTAGCCCACAGATAGATGAGACTTGTGACGGAGATAGCCCACTGTAAAATATCTGGCCTGTATTTTTTTTTTTTGGCCCTGCTAAATTGTGTCAACAAGTTGGCTATGCCACAACAAAAAAATTCTATGGAGGACTAAAATGGCACAATTTTGAGCGCACTAATATGCGATCCATGTGGCGGACAAAACACGGTGTAAAATATTTGCCCTATACCTAGATATTTTTTTGGCAGCTAAATATTTTTTGGCAAGCAAAATAGTATCTAGAAATTATATAACACACTCTAAAAAAATTTAAAAGTGCCACAAAAATGTCAGAAATTTTTGCGCACTCAGATGTGATGGATGGGACGGCCAAAAACGTTTAAAATATGGATTTTCTCGCTGTACTATCAAAATAATCTGGCTGTATTCTGCAGTGTCAACAAGCAAATGGAGAAAAAAAGAGGGCTCTGGATTGCTGTGGAATAAAATAATCAGGATTAAGATGCAAAAAGAATTTGCTGCCCACTGAGACCTAGGGTGGTGTATATACGGTCAATATATATAATAGGCAGAAGCAGACAGTAATGGAATGGACCCTCTTGATGTATGCAATGAAGTATGCCACATACGATGCCTGCCTGCTATTGAGATCTATATACAGACATACACTCCCTGCCTACCTAGCACTGCACTGCAATACCCATAATTAGTCCTTAGAAGGAGTGTTGATTTTGCTGGGTTTGTGTATTATTTGATGGTATACCCACACTACCTTATAAACCCCCAAATCTGACCTTATCTCGGCAGCAGCTCTCCCTACACTTGCTGATTCCAGAGCAGACTGTGACAAGCATGGCAGCGCCAGGTCTCTTATACACTTGTTGACGCTGTGCGGCCAGCCAATTAAGTCCGAATTCCTAGGGGAACGCCAAACAGCACTACTGAAACCAGAGCAGTGTCAAAAGGTAGTTGGTTGGATAGTGGATAATGCTTCCAGTCAGTTTGGCACCACCACCAGCACCCTGTCTTCCACACGGTCAAGTCTGAGTAGCCGTGAGTCTGGACTGCATATTCCTCACCCTGATCCTCTTTCCTTCTGCCATGCCGAGTGCCCGGAGACAACTGATCCCACACTTGGACACTCCGAAGAGCTGTTCACTTTTCCATTTATAGATTTGGCCTCTCGCCTGGTCCACTTGAACAGTGTGGCAGTACCTAAAGAAAAATGTGAACTTGGTTTTCCTATGGCCATCTAGTACCAGGGTTCAAAGGCTTATTGGGGTGCATGTGACTTTGTGGCAGGGCAGGCCTTGCATTCAATGCATAGGCTAACAGTATGGGAGTACCAAAAGAATAATGTGAACTTGGTTTTCCTGTGGCCATCCAGTACGTGGGTTCAAAGGCTTATTGGGGTGCTTGTTACTTTGGTGCATGGCAGGTCTTGCATTCAATGCATAGGTTAACACTATGGGAGACCCATTTTCTTATAATTGGAACATTTTTTCATGAGGCCCTCCTGTACGTCTCGTCAAAGGGGTATTGGGGTGCGCCCTAATTTTTGGCAGCCCAGCCACTCAATGCATAGCCAATAACAGTATAGGAGACCCACTGTGTAATAATGGCCCTTTAAGAATAATAATGCCTCCTGATGCCCCTATAAAAATTGGCTTTGTGACTTTCAGAGTCCCTCCTTCATAAATGAAACAGGATGTGTCTGATGATGTGTCATATACCAGGTTGTTAAATGTTAAAATGACATTTCCCAGTGAGTGTATTTGTATTGGTTGAAAGCAATGCTAAAGTTGAAAAATGCATCAAAAACGCCACATGTGAACATAGCCCAAGTGGTGGAGGTATTTATTTGGGGGTTATTTCATTTGCCTTACATACAAATTATTACCCTGGAAAGGATGTTCCTTAACATATTTCCCTGGAAAATCCATTTTGGTTTCGTTTTTGTATGTTTTAGTGCGTGCCTGTAAAAGTGGCATCACACTCTGACAACATTGTTCACAGCTGTGACCTGGGAGTCAGAAATGATTCCAGGGTCTTCCCCATGATGTTCCCATGTCATTTGAGCACTGTTCCCATCGATTTCAGATGTTTTTAGACCCTAAAAGGACCCCCGGGGGTATTGCGGCAAAAATGCTCGATTTTCCCATAGACTTACATTGTGCTCGCTGCTCGGGTCGAGTACCCGAGTATTCCAATTTGCTCGACCCGAACAACGAGCACCAGAGAATTTTAATGCTCGCTCATCACTAGTGCAGACATCTCATGAGCGGTTATCTCATATAAACTCGCTAGCATATTTTTTTAGACTGAACGCAAGTGTTGAAAAATTTCCTAAATCTTTTACACTTAACTTAAAGATCACTTATGCCTTAGAAGTAATCTAAATCAGCCAAGCAAATAATTTCTCATAAGTAATTATAAAAACAAACTTGTCTCAGATCTTAGATTCCTGATAACAAAAAAGAAATCTGTAAAACAACAAAATTACTTTTTGGAAAATAAAATGTTGCAAACAAAAAGAAATATAAAACTCAGAAACAGTATTAACCCATTAGGGATAAGAGGTATTTTTGTTTTTGCATTTTCATTTTTTGCTCCCCTTCTTCCCAGAGCCATAACATTTTTATTTTTTGGTCAAAATGGCCAGGTGGGGACTTGTTTTTTGCAGGATGAGTTGTAGTTTTGCAAAACACCATGCTTCATAGTTGCGATGTTCTTTTGGTTGTACTCATCCATCTTCTTCCTCCAAACACAGCAAGTGGAGTTGAAACCAAAATGTTCCATTTTGGACTTCTCTGACTACATGACCTTCTCCAATGCCTCCTCTGTATCATCCAGATGATCATTTGCAAGCTTCAAATGGGCCTGGACATTTGCTGGTGTGAGCAGGGGGACCTAGTGTGCCCTGCAGGATTTTAATCAATGCCGGAGTAGTGTGTTACTAATGGAAATGTCTAAGACTGTGGTCCCAGCTGTCTTCAGTTCATTGACCAGGTTCTCCCATGTAGTACTGGGCTGATTTATGACCTTTCTCAGAATCATCCTTACCCCAGGAGGCAAGACCTTGCATGAAGCCTCAGAATGAGAAAAACTGACAGTCATCTTGCATTTCTTCCATCTATTTATATAATTTCCTTGTAATGTTTTCATTTCCTGTTCTGTCCAGATGTCACCGTATCCCAGAATTCCAAGCGGAGGAAGTTCACCGACCGCCATATTGGGACACCCAAGTGATGGATGTCTCAATATGGAAACTGCTGCTGATATCAACCTATTGCACGGTACCACCAGCGGAACACCGTCGCACCACAAACACACATACACACACACTGTATATGCCGTACACACCACACACACACACTCACACATACTCACACACACTCTCACACACTCACAATCACACTCTGACAGTCACACTCACGCTCATACTGACACACACACACACTCACATTCAAACTCACACTCCACACACACTCACACGCACACTCACACACTCACACACTCACACATTCAAACTCACACACACTCATACACTCACACACACACTCACACAATCACACTCACACGCACACACCCACTCACTCACGTACACACACACACACTCAAACTCACACTAAAACTCACACTCACACACACACTCACACATTCACACTCACACACACACTCACACTAAAACTCACACTCACACACACACTCACACATTCACACTCACACTCACATTCACACTCATACACACACTCACATTCGTATGCACATTCACTCTCACACACTCACACTGACACTCACACTCAAACACTCACACACTCGTACTCACACCCACACACTCACATTCACACTCATACTCACACACACACTCACATTCACTCTCACCCTCTCAGACTCACACACTCACATTCATACTCTCACACTCACACACACTCACATTCACACTCACACTCAAACACACTCACACTTATAGACTCACACACTTACATAATGACACTCACACTCATACACACACGCACACACTCACATTCATTCACACTCATACACTCACACAGTCACACTCACACACTCACTCACACACTCACATTCACACACTCACACACTCATGCAGCCTCTTGCGCAGTACCACCAGCGGAACACCGTGGCAAACATGCTGCCGTGGGGATCAGCCTAATGATTCACTGACTGCCGCCATCTTTGTACAGGAGGAGCGCATGCACAATTTTAATGTGACTGCCGCTATCTGTCTGCACAAAAGATGGCGGCGGTCTGATTTACTGAGTCTGTGTGAATTCCGTGCCGGCGCAGTGAATCATTGAGCTGATCCGGGCGACAGGTGTGCAACGTGTCTGCAGGCAGAGGAAGCCGGTCACATTAAAGGGGTTTTCCCACAAACGAAAGTTCATTTTAAAAATTGTTTGTTTCTGACCGTGTACGGAGCATACCACATCTCCTGGGCAGGGGAGGAAGCAAAAGACAATACTGACATTACAGCAGGGGATCACAGAGGATACATTTTGTGAGGTAAAATATTTCACTGACTGTTTTCAAACAATATTTTACCTCATAAAATGTATCCTCTACAATTTCCTGCTGTAATGTCAGTATTGTCTTTTGCTTCCTCCCATGCCCAGGAGCTGTGGTATGTTCTGTACATGGTCAGACACAGACAATTTTTAAAATGAACTTTAGTTCATGGGAAACTCCTTTAAAAAGCAAATATCAATGCCAGCATTTCTCCTCCTAAAAAGTATGCCATGACAATGAAAGGAAAGCAGCAAAGGCACAACATCGTCGACAACAATGGGCAAATGAGACTCTTGAAAAGCAACAGCATCGCTGGGCAAAAACAATGCATATAAGTGTAGGCATCAAGCACAAGAGTCCCCTGATACAAAATTAGATTATCACAGGATTCCATTAGGCAACAACAGCGTCGCAAACAGAAATCTGCAGTCTTAACAGCAATACCATGCTCACAAGATGAACCATTGGAACCAGCACAACACACCACCAAGTCTACAACTTCAAAGTGTATGAGGTTAACGAAGAAGGCACATGGGGTAGACAGGTCAAAGAAGAGAGCACAGACGGGAGAAGTCAGCACATGGGGAAAGAGAGAGTGGATAGGTGGGTGAGCAAATGAGGGGGAGAGATTCTGAACGCTACAAAGCCTGCCCCATCGTGACATTACCGCCCTCCCGATGCAATAACATCGGGCCTCCATCTAGTTTTAAAATAATTGTCGAAAAAGATGTTGCCTTCTTATCAAGCTTCTTGCCTATTGTCCTGTAGCCCATCACAGTTTTGTTCAGGTCTACAATTTTGTCCCTGGTGTCCTTAGACAGCTCTTTTGTCTTGGCCATGGTGGAGAGGTTGGAGTGTGATTGATTGTGTGTGTGGACAGGTGTCTTTTATACAGGTAATGAGTTCAAACAGCTGCAATTAATACAGCTACGGGTCCCAAACTTTACAGTTCGAGTTCACCCATCCCTAGTTATTAAGGATGTCCTCTAATATGGTGCAATTGGTAAGTACAACTCTTCCTGCAAAAAAAAAAGCTCTGATATGCTTATGTAAGAAAAAGTTAAAATGTTAGGGCTTTTTGAATGCGACACTAAAAAAAATAATAAAAAAGAATAAAACATGAATGCTTCACCCTGAATGTTCAAAATAGGTCAGTCCTGGAGGAGATGAAATCATTTTCTTCTTACATTTATCTGTTGTTAACATCCTCTAAATTAACACAATAAGCGGATTCTACTCTACAAAAATGTAATGTATTGTTTTAATATATTTCAGGTTCCCCAAAAGTAGTTTAATCTGTTATAATTTGTATTGATTGCCAGCAGCACCTCAGCTAACATTTCATTTTCTAGATTCATGCACTATTTTTTCTTAAACTTGATGATCATATCTACAAGCAAAGCATAGAAATAATTGTATAGTTTAACTGGGTGGCTAAACATAAAATGTCATGTGATAATTCACCCCTTCTTTCATAGATAATAAATTCAGATATTCAAATATTTTTAAACCATGGCTTCACATGAGGGGCTCTTAACCTTCTGAAGGTGGAGGGTCACTTTGAAATGAGTCTTGTGAAGTATTAATATAAAACTCTAATTAAATGTATCGTGAATTGATATGATTCTCACCCAAGTGTGGCTCATCATGTACAGTAGTCTGAAAGAAGCACTCCCATCAATTGTTTTTATCCCCTTAATACAGTAGGGAAAAGTTTTCCCACCTACAAAGAATGTAGAGATCTGTAATTTTTATCTTAGGCACACTTCACCTGTGAGAGACAGCATCTAAAAATTAAAAAACATAAAATCACATTGTATGTACATTTTTACATAATTAAATTGCATTTTATTGCATTAAATAAGTATTTGATCACCTGCTAACCAACAAGAATTCTGGCTCTCACAGACCTGTTTGAATTTTTTACCTGTATAAAAGACACCTGTCCACATATTCAATCACACTCCAACCTCTCCACCATAGTCAAGACCAAACAGCTGTGTAAGAACACCAGGGACACAATTGTAGACCTGCACAAGGCTGGAATGGGCTACTGCACAATAGGCAAGCAGCCTAGTGAGAAGGCAACAATTATTGACTCATTTATTAGAAAATGGAAGAAACACAAGATGACTGTCAATCCTCCTTGTTCTGGGGCTCCATGCAAGGTTTTACCTCATGGTGTAAGGATGATTGATTCTGAGAAAGGTCAGGAATCATCACAAAACTACATGGGAGGAACTGGTCAATGACCTGAAGAGAGCTGGGACTACAGTCTCAAACATTACAGTTAGTAACACACTACGCCCTCATGGATTAAAATCCTGCAGGGCACAAGGTCCCCTGCTCACACCAGCACATGTCCAGGCCCATTTGCAGTTTACCAATGACCATCTGGATGATCTACAGGAGGCATGGGAGAATGTTATCTGGTCAGATGAGACCAAAATAGAACGTTTCAGTATCTGCTCCACTCGCCGTATTTGGAGGAAGAAGAAGGATGAATAGAACCCAAAAAACACTGGCCCAACTGTGAAGCATAATGGTAGAAACATTATACCTTGGGTGCTTTTTGGCAAAGGAGACAGGACAACTGCACTGTATTGAAGTGAGGATGGATGGGGTCATGTATCATGAGATTTTGGCCAACAACCTTTGTCCCTCAGTAAGAGCATTGAAGATGGGTCATGGCTGGGTCTTCTAGCATAACAATTACCTGAAACACACAGATAAAGCAACTAAGGTGTGGCTCTGTAAGAAGCATTTCAAGGTCCTGTAGTGACCTAGCCATTCTCCAGACCTGAACCCAATAGAAAATCTTTGGAAAGAGCTGAAACTCAATGCTGCCTAACGACCTGAAATATCTGGAGAAGATCTGTATGGAGGAGTGGTCCAAACTCCCTGCTGCAGTGTGCGCACACTTGGTCCATAACTACAGGAAATGTCTGACCTGTGTAATTGCAAACTAAGGTTTCTGTGTCAAATATTAAGTTCTGTTTTTTTTATTGTATCAAATACTTATTTCATGCAATAAAATGCAAATTAATTATTTAAAAATCATACAATGTGATTTTCTGGATTTTATTTTTAGATTCTGTCTCTCACAGTAAAAATGTACCCACGATAAAAATTACAGACCTCTCCATCCTTTGTAGGTGTGAAAACTTCCAAAATCGGCAGTGTATCAAATACTTATTTTCCCCACTGTATGTATTTCCAAATTGATTTCCCCATTTTTTTTAAGCTGTGAATAGTAGAGTAGTGAAAAGATTCCAAACATCAAGATGCAAAATTTACTCAACAGTTTAGTTCAATATTTAAAAATATATATTTGACATTTCAATAAAATATTTGTTTTTAGCCTTTAATATGAATATATTTGATTATAGACTGCTCTCATCCTAAATCATAGATCTGTCAAACATAAGTTAAAATTGTATAAGAGACTTACTGTGCTCGTGTTCTTACCTTACTTAATATTGATACTTTTTTTAGTCATCCTAGAGGACGTGAACTTGTAATTCCTTGTACTTCAGTATATACTGCAATAAAGCAATAAAACATTATAGCAATATATAGTGAAGTTAACAGTCTCCTATGAAGATCACTTGCAGGTTGGACTTCATAGAAGTACAAAGGTAAAAGTAATGGGGACATCCTCTAAGCCCTCAGCTGCAATGGCAACCTATTAAAACTCGTGATTCTGTTGTGTAGGGCCGATGGGTGCCTGAATGAACACCCCACCAATATGTCACCATGTCAATGCCACTGCTATAATTCGACAGCAGCATTTCAGTGGTTAAACAGCAGCAATTGGAGGTAGCTCATACTGCTGCTAATAGATTTAGGTGCCAGCTGGATAAAAGAGCTGCCACCTGCTGTGTATGGTTGGGGTTAAAAGAGGTAGTCTGGCTCCTAAAGAGCATTTTCTAAATATCTATCTTTACCCTAACCACTTTTGTAATTTATACACCTACATAAATCCCATATGGTGGTCATCAAGCGAAAAAGCATGATAAACAACCAAAAGGAAAAGCTTGACATGAGACCAAGATACTAAAAGATATAAATTTTATTGAACAAACATAGTAAAAACAAGGCAGATACCACAAAACACATGAAAAAAGATGGGTGACCCAGGAATAATGCACAAAGCAGTTTTTATACCATAATACATAATAAGATGATATGGGCCATATTCCTGCCAAAATGATAAATTAAACTGCCAATAAGCTGACATAGATGCCACAAAGTGACTGCAACAATAAAAGTGAACCTAAATAGGATCAAAAAATGGAGTCGGGCATATATATTAATTAATGCAGGGAAAGGGCCACATATATATAGAACAACCACATATAATATGTATATACTCACAGTGTTATAAAGAAAAGTGGTGTGTTGGTAATTAGACCACTATATACAAATCATGATACAGAGCCACATATCTGACAAGACAAGATAAACCCAAGTGGGTTTATGTGGCCCTTTCCCTGCATTAATTAATATATATGCCCGACTCCATTTCTTGATCCTATTTAGGATTCACTTCTATTGTTGCAGTCACTTTGTGGCATCTATGTCAGCTTATTGGCAGTTTAATTTCTCATTTTGGCAGGAATACGGCCCATATCATCTTATTATGTATTATGGTATAAAAACTGCTTTGTGCATTATTCCTGGGTCACCCACCTTTTTTCATGTGTTTTGTGGTATCTGCCTTGTTTTTACTGTTTGCTCAATAAAATTTATATCTTTTAGTATCTTGCTCTCACTTTTGTAATTTGCTTTACTATGCAATATTTTATATTTTTCGCTATCTACTTTCTGTGACGTTTTGTCGTACATAGCGCTGCTGCCAAATGAAGTTCACCATTTTCTCTATATTCTCTACAATCTGAGTTTGAAATAGGCCCATATCATAGGGCCAAAATATTACTAGTTTTTGGATTGGCTTATAAATTGAAATATATTCTTCATGAAAAAAATGTATATTCTTTTTGAATGTTGAGTGCCAAGTATATCATAGACATATTGATACAGGGTGGAACCCTTACTTGAGCACCACATTCTGAGTGGCATATATTCAGCAACAATAATACTACTTCCTGTGACGTTACGTTTGATGTTTGAGAAGAGCCTCAAACGTGACTTCACAGGAGACTGGGGCAGCACTCACTCTCCGCAGTTTTCATCGCCCCTCTTGGTACAGAATGTCATCAGGGAACAGTGCTGCAGTTACTCTCTAGTTTCTTGCAACGATGTCCTGGATCCTGGTTGATGGACGCTGTGGCAGATGCGAGTGCAGCACCGGCTCTCTGCTTCTGTCTCTGTCGCTGTCGTTGCTTCTCTGAAAGAAAATGTCATCAGGGTGCAGAGATAGATGCAGTGACTGACATCAGCCCTGCTCCACAGCTTCTAGAACAGGGTTAGGGCAAGCAAGTATAATTATTTTCAGGGCCTTTTCTGCCCTCAAAAGAATCCAGTAAAATAGCGGCCACCTAGCCAATGTTTTTCTGAATTTGGGACAAACAAATCTGACTTTACCCCCAGAGTACAAGTTGGACTTCAGAAAGGCAGATTATAATGGACTCAGAAACAGTGTAGGAAAGTTCTAATGGTTTGATGGTCTAAAGGACAGAGATGTCCAAGAAAGATGGGAGATTTTATTAAATTAAATTCTCACTGCACAATCAGTAACAATCCTGAAAAGAAGGAAGAATTGGAAGCATTTAAAGAGACTAGGATGGATAAACACAGAATTTAAACACTTCTGGAAAAGGAAAAAATGTACATTAAATGTAAAGAGGGGAGCATATCTAAAAAAGAATATAATGCACTAAAAAAGACATTGAAAAACTGGAGCAAGTTCAGAGAAGAGCTACCAGGATGGTGAGTGGATTGCAAAGTGAGTCATACGAGGAATGGTTAAAGCATCTTGGGAATGTGTAGCTTGCAAAAAAGAAGGCTATGAGGAGATTTAATGCCTGTCTACAAATATCTGAAGGGATGTCACAGTGTAGCGGGATCATCCTTATTATCATTTGCACATGGAAAAATGAGAATCAATAGAATGAAACTGAAAGGGAGTAGAGATGGGTGGACCCCTGGATGTTCAGGTCCGGTGGGTTCAGCTGAACAGTTAAAAAAAGTTCGGGTTTTGGTAACAGAACAGTACCCGACCCGGACCCCATTCACATGAATGGGGGGCCCGAACATCCACGTGACAGTGTGGCAAACACTGCCTCTGATCGGCGGTAAAATCCCATCAACCTACACCTGCTGACGCTAATAACAGCGAGAGCAGGCAGTGGCTGATGGGAGCATTCATCAGCCGGCAACTGCACTCTAAATAAATAAAGTAAAAAAAATGGTGTGGGTTTTCCCTGTATTTTTGATAACCAGCCAGCCAAAACTGACAGTTCCAGGCAACGCCCAGCTGTTAGCATTAGAAAGGCTGGTTATGAAGAATGGAGGGGTCCACAATTAAATAATGTAAAAAAAATGGCATGGGATTAGTGATGAGCGAGTATACTCGTTGCTCTGGTTTTCCTGAGCATGCTCGGGTATTTTGGCGTGCTCGGAGATTTAGTTTTTGTCGCCACAGCTGCATGATTTGCGACTGCTAGACAGCCTTAATGCATGTGGGGATTCCCTAACAAACAGGCAATCTCCACATGTATTCAGGCTGTCTAGCAGCCGCAAATCATGCAGCTGCGTCAACAAAAACGAAATCTCCGAGCACGCTAAAATACTCAGAGGACACTCGAGCATATTCGGCAAAACCTGAGCAACGAGTATACTCGATTATCACTGCATGGGATCTCTCCCATTTTTGACAACCAGTCAAGCTAAAGTTGACTGCTGGGGGCTGATATTTTCAAGCTGGTAAGTGGCTATTAGATACACCAATTCTGACTCTTTGCCCAGCTCTTCCCACTTGCCCTGTGGTGGCAAGTGGGGTTCATATTTGTGGGGTTGATGTCACCTTTGCATTGTTCGATGACATCAAGCCCTTGGGTTAGTAATGGACATGTGTCTATAAGACACCTATCCATTATTAATCCTATAGTTATATTGTAAATAAGCACACAGCAAGAATAAAGTCCTTTATTTGAAATAAAAAAGCACACTTTTACATTTTTATTTAAACATAACATATACAGTTTTACTCACCTAACGCCCTTTCCACTGAAGCCCTCATCTCCTTCAAAAAGCATAAAATAAGAAACAAATATGAACCCCACCTGCCACCATCACAGGGCAAGTGGGAAGAACTGAGAAAAGCGCCAGAATTGGTGCATCTAAAAGATGCGCCTTTCTGGGCGGCTGTGGGCTGCTATTTTTAGGCCGGGGCCAATATCCATGGCCCCTTACCAGCATAAGAATACTAGCCCCCAGCTGTCTGCTTTAGCTTGGCTGGTTGTAAAAAAATCGTGGGACCTCAAGCCTTTTTTTAAATTATTTATTTAAATAATAATAAAAAATGGTGTGGAGGCCCCTCTATTCTTGATAAATAGCCTTGCTAATGCTGACAGTTGAGGGTTTCAGCCCACAGCTGTCAGTTTTGCCTTACTGGTTGACAAAAATACAGAGGACTCCATGTCGTTTTTTTTTTAAATTATTTATTTAGAACACAGGTTCTGGCTGATTGGATACTCCAATCAGCTGCCACATGCTCTCGCTGCTATTAACGGCAGTAGGCCTAGGCTTATCGAAGTAGTAGTCCCATCAGCTGACACCAGTGACCGGAGGTAAACTTTTTACCTCTGATCTCAGCTGCCGGCTCACGCTGTCATTTGTCAACATGAGAACCGTTGCTGTCTGACCGATGGTAATGATTTTACCGCCAATCAAAAGCACATGACAGTGCGAGAAGCACCAGATGTTCGGGCTGCTGAACCCAAACAGTAACACGGACTTCCTGATGAAGTCTATGTTCGTAAAGTAACGTAAAGTAACTTTACTGTTCGGGTTCGCCCATCTCTAAGAGGGAAAAGACACAGATTAGATATCGTAAAAATCTTTTTGACAGTGAGGGTGATCAATGAGTGGGAAAGGTTGCCATGAGAGTTGGCGAGTTCTCCTTCAATGGAAGTCTTCAAACAGAGGCTGGACAGACATCTATCTGAGATAATTTAGTGAATCCGGCATTGCGCAGGGGGGTTGGACATGATGACCCTTGCGGTCCCTTCCAACTCTATGAAGATGAAAACTTATTCATAAAACCATCAATAGCTAAGTACCTTTGCTCTAACGCAGTGTTTCTCAACTCCAGTCCTCAGGACCCACCAACAGGTCATGTTTTCAGGATTTCCTTTGTATTGCAAAAGTGATGGAATTAATGCTTGAGCAGGTGATAAAATTATCACCTGTGCAATACTAAGGAAATCCTGAAAACATGACCTGTTGGTGGATCCTGAGGACTGGAGTTGAGAAACACTGATCTAATGAGTATTCTCCCTGATCATATAGGAACCACAAAATGGTACTGAAATACACAGATCTTTATATATATATAAAGTGATGGTAAAAATCACTTTAAGGTTGAACCAATAAAAGGAAAATGAATAAAGAATTCCCATAATACAACCAAATACGCAAAAAAGGGGAATATTAAAGTAGCAAACAATTCAGGTCACAGCAATAAGTATATGCACCAAATTGAAAAAGCAGTATAAATCTCAGGAAAAAAACTGTAATAAAATGTATATCATATTGCAACACCTGGGGTAGAGGTCAAATCAACCTGCAAATGGTAAATAAAAAATGAGAATAAAATATGTGAACCAACCTGATTAGATTACCCTAACAATATAACATATGTGTCAATGTGATACAAGTCACAGAGAGCATCCTCACATATCCATAAGGGTGTGTGCACATGTTGCAGATTCGCTGCAGATCAACAAGTGATTTACAGTACAATGTTATTCTATGGGGAAAAAAAACGCTGTGCACATGCTGCAGAAAAATCCGCGCAGTAACGCAGCGGTTTTTTTTCTGCCGCATGTCAATTCTTTGTGCGGATTTCGCAGCGTTTTTACACCCATTCCATTATAGGAATCCGTAGGTGTAAAAACGCATGCCAAATCCGCAATAAATCTGCAGGAAATCCGCATAAAAAACACGCGGATTTTGACTTGAGGATTCTGCAAAGAGATGCAGAATCCGAGCGGGAAAATCCGCACAGCAATCCGCAACGTGTGCCCATACCCTAAAGATAAATGCTGATCTACTGTACACTGATGATGTAGGTAATTAACCCACTCACCGCTGTAGAGTCTAGCAGAATTAAGCAAATAAGCAAGATCTGATATAAATCACAGCGAAAGGAAACAGTAGCAAAATATATACAATGTAGAGTAACATACAGTACAGACCAAAAGTTTGGACACACCTTCTCATTCAATGATTTTTCTGTATTTTCATAACTAAAAATTGTAGAATCACACATGAAGGCATCAAAACTATGAATTAACACATGTGGAATTATACATTACACTTTACAAAAAAGTGTGAAACAACTGAAAATATGTCTTATATTCTAGGTTCTTCAAAGTAGCCACCTTTTGCTTTGATTACTGCTTTGCACGCAGAAAAGGTGAACGGATGGACTCTACATGCCTGGTTCCCACCGTGAAGCATGGAGGAGGTGGTGTGATGGTGTGGGGTGCTTTGCTGGTGACACTGTTGGGGATTATTCAAAATTGAAGGCATACTGAACCAGCATGGCTACCACAGCATCTTGCAGCAGCATGCTATTCCATCCGGTTTGCGTTTAGTTGGACCATCATTTATTTTTCAACAGGACAATGACCCCAAACACACCTCCAGGCTGTGTAAGGCTATTTGACCAAGAAGGAGAGTGATGGGGTGCTACGCCAGATGACCTAGCCTCCACAGTCACCAGACCTGGACCCAATGAGATGGTTTGGGGTGAGCTGGACCGCTCACCGCTTCAATTTTGAATAAATCCCCAACAGTGTCACCAGCAAAGCACCCCCACACCATCACACCACCTCCTCCATGCTTCACGGTGGGAACCAGGCATGTAGAATCCATCCGTTCACCTTTTCTGCGTGCAAAGCAGTAATCAAAGCAAAAGGTGGCTACTTTGAAGAACCTAGAATAACAGACATATTTTCAAGCTGCAGATGGTGAATAGAAGGTAAAAATACAAAATTGGAAGCAGCCTGATAAGATTCACCCTTACAATACAGCATGCAGTGATGTACACATTAAAACAAACAGCTTTGCCATACATTGGGTGAAAAACTGTTTGCCCCTTCCTGATTTTTTATTCTGTTGCATGTGTAGCCTTTCCGGGGGGTTTAGCTCTAGGATCGCTGTCTGGGTAGACAGAATGGCACGGAAACAGTTCATTCAGACAGCAGTTTGGTGAAAACTGGCCGCAACCAGTTTTATTAAAGTCCACAGCACACAGATAAAAACAAAGCATAAACAGAAAACCTGGCTTGTCTAGCCTCTAATTACACTTAGATAGATGGCCCTCTCTATCCGGGACCCAGACTCTACCAGTCTGTGCCCAAAACAACACATATGATATATGTTACCAGTGTGGAGTTTCACAGACACTCCTCTTTATGTCTGAAGGCAACTCCAATGTCCAGACTTGAGAGAGGTCACCTCCTATTCAGTCGCTATTCGCACGGATTCTCACTGCGACTACTCCTGTGTCCGGGGTACTTCCTGCACCCAGACTGAGATAGCTCACACTCTTAGAGACTGCTTCCTTGTGCCAGGACACCACCCTGTGTCCGGGCTAAAGACAGCTCCCACACTCTTGGAGACACCTTCTGTGCCTGGACCCCTTGTCCAGACTGAATGAGCTCTCTGACTGTGCTCCCAAGCACCTACTTCTGGCTTCCTAATCAACACCTGAGTGGATTCAGGTCTGAGCTGCAAGCGTGTACTGAATGGCAGGTGTAGTGACCTTTCTTTACCACCAGGTTTACAAAGCCACACATTTCGCTCATACCAGTCAGCAAGGTACTTAGGTGAAATATACACCTCATTCACCACATATTCCTTCACTGTCTCACATATCCCCTCCCTCTTCTCCAGACCGGAGGGCTGGTCATCCAGACCGGAGGGCTGGTCAACAATCCAACAGAGACAGTGAACTCTGGACCAGTCATGGCCCTCCTCAGCTTCATCCTCACCACTGTCATAGCCAACATCAGTTTTCTCTTCATCTGAAGCATCCGCACTACCCTGTACCCTCCCAGGCCTATACTCTCTGCGGGCCTCGGGTATCCTGCACGGTTTCATCTTGACTTTAGTGCCAGCCTCAGTCTCGGTATAGTGGCTCACCAGATAAGTACGACCAGGCACGTCAGAACAGCTCTGCTGATTCTGCCTCAGAAACTTTCGTACCTCCTGTTTTTGGGGCACTGACCCTGTGTCACCAACTGTCACAGGAGGTATAGGGGTTTTCTCTAATTCCCCCTGAACTTTCTTTAGCACATCTACTTTCTTAAATATCAGTTGATTCATAAATTCTACCTCACAGAACCCAAGCGCCTCTGTCATGGTCTCTGACCATTCCGAGCCACACTGTTCAAACGATTGGCACTGTAGAGGGAGCTGATCGTTTTTCTTGGTCGGTACACATAATTTATCCTCTTCTGGTACAGGCTCACTTTGCATCAGACTCAGAGCTCTTACTTCTTTCTCCAGGAGATCCTCATGGCTACGCATCTTCTCCTGTAGTTGTTGGACGTCCTTTACGTCTTCGGCCCTTTCTTCAGGCTCTTCTGGTAGGACATGCTCAGAAGCCCTACCATCAGTCTTCTTTTCCACCACGTTCTGCATCCCATCTGAGCTCCCGTGTATCTGCAGCGGCAACGGAGCGACACATCGCCCCTCCCACTCACTGGGACGTGGTTCAAGTGTAGACTCCATGAAAATGCGCCTGAGCTCACCAAGGCCAACCCGAGGTCTCAAAATCTCATCTTGGGATTTATCCAGATCCTTTGGGTCGCTCGGGAACTCCGATGGCGCACCGGGCGCCGAATTTCCGGCCCGAGCTTCGCGAGTCGCAGCCACGGATCCGGACAGTACACCGTCCACGCCGCTGTCTCCGGCAGAAACATATTCCGGGGCAGAGTCATTCCCCACATCTTCAGTCTTGTTCCTCACAGCTTCACTTGAGACATCAGCCTCTGGTGAGGCACCTGGCCTGGTGTCCACCACTTCCATGGCTTTCTCCACCTCTGCAGCATCACCTTCAGAGTCCTTGGCCTGATGCAGATCCACACCATACATTGATAACTTCTCATTTTCAACAGCATCCACTTGTGCTGTGTTCAGTTTCAGAGTCCTGTCTTTCACCTTAGTCTTCGCCAGGGAACCGGTCAACTGTACAACATCTTCAGATGCCATCCTCCGTCCTACTGCAAGGTCAGCCTCAGCCTTCCTCTCAGGACTCTCAATCTCCTCTGCTACCATGCCTTCCTCACTTGCACTGGTTGCTTTATTGTCATCAGATGACTCACTATCACCACCACTATCCCTGTCTGACCCCCTTTTCTCAGCCACATCTGGCTCACTTCCAGGGTTAGACACTTCATTTTCATTCACATCCGGCTCACTGTCAGGGTTATACAATTCATTCTCATTCACATCTTGATCTGGAACCTTAGTTAACATGTCATCCACAACATTAACTTCACCATCTGGTCCCTGGTTTCCCTCAGGTGGTCCCTCAAGTATGTGACTATGTGATAACCCCAGCACTATACTTCCATATAGCTCAGATACCAGGAGCTGACTTACGACCTCTCCCTGGACTTCAGTGTCCCTATACAATAGGTTATTGTTCATGGCAGCATGAGGAAACCTCTCCTCAGAGCCAGGCTCTTGGGGAACCTCATTCAGAACAATTACATTTTCCTGTGCCGTTTTAAGAGTGGGGTCTCGCACCGGCTCACTCCCAAAATTGTCACAGGAGCCAGGCAGGTCAGGGACACTCGGTTCCCGAGAACCACCATCCTCGTCTCCCAACATCACCTGCAAAGAAATGTCATCTTTATCACGGTCATCATCAGTATCATCACTATTATGATTAGCATTATCATCATTATCAATATTAGCATCCTCATCATGGTCATCATCATTATCATGATCATCATTATCATTATCAATATTATCATGGTCATCATCATTATCACATAAGTTTAACGGCCCACTAGCATTGTGTTCCGCCCCTCGGGACTGCGCACCCTCAGCAGGAGCCCCATCACACTGTCCATCAGAAACATTTTTCCCCCAGAGATCCTTAGACCGGGGAAAGTCATTACCCAATATAACGGGGTGCACCAGGGTCTTCACTACCCCCACTTCATATGAAACCTCCCCGAGTTTGGGGACCAAGTCCACGGCAGTCTCTGGGTAGACTTTGGTGTCTTCATGGATGTACACCACACTCAGGTGCTTATCAGGGATGAAGTCCCTATCACTCAGGCTGTCACATACGGAAGTCACTGGACTCTCTGAGTCCAAGAGGGCCTGTGCTGGGCAGTCACTTACAACCACCGGGGACCCCTGTGGTCCAGTCTCTTCGGCTGAGGTGGACACACACACAGGCTCTGCGCAGGGAGAGAGGGATCTGCCATCACAACACATAGGCTCCCCCTCTATTGGACAGTTGGCTGCAATTTCACGCCAGCTCCAACACTGTCCATCACACTCTCCCACCCACATGTCCCCTCGGGCCTGAACCCGCTTATCAGCATACCCCATGTCCCCAACAGCTGGAACGCTCTTACCGCGAGAGTTCAGCGTCGGGAACTCCGAAGTGATGACCTCTCAGACGGCTGTACCTCAGGAGGACGTGCTTGGGTGTAGCGGTCCACTATCACCTTTTCAACTCCATAATCAGGCCTGCTGACTGCAGACTCCCAACTGTATCTCCAGTCACGAACTCCCCTGGCACGGGCTGTCACCGTAACACCCAGCCGGGTAAGAATCGCCGCTTTCAACTTGGCATAGTCTTCGCTGTCCTGCTTGCTCAGGTCAGCCCAGACTTTTTGGGGTTCCCCAATCAGATAGGGTACGACCGCCATGGCCCATTCAGATAGTGGCAGATTCTCCTTCTCTGCCAGTCTCTCAAACCTAGTAAGATATACCTCCACATCATCACGAGGTGTCATTTTTCTCAAGGACCGTCTTACCGCCTTCTTTATAGCGGACAACGCCGGTGCCTTCACAACATTATTTCGGGACGCGGCACCGAAATCCTTTTTTGGTGCTGTCATCTGCTCAACAAATAACCGGTTATTCTCCTGCTGCTGCTGCAGGAATTGCTGCTGGGCCTGCTGCATGCGCTGCTGGTGCTGCAGGCGCTGCTGCTCCATGCTCTGCTCCATGCTTCGCTGGGCCTGGGCCAGGTACTCAATGAGCTCCTCCATACTGCCGGACTCATCTGTCTCAACCACGGCAGTTTTATGTTGCACATTAACTTGTGCCATTTGTTCAAACAGCGCCTCCATGCTGTCATCCATGCTGTCAGACTTCTCTGTCTTAACAACGGCAGTCTTCACTCAAGACATACACACTACACAGCTTTTTTTCCACAGAAAATTCAGCCTTGCTGTGCAACCACTTTTTTTTTTTTTTTTTTTCTTTTGCAAAGTCTATTAGGGCTACTGTCTCTTTAAGACTGCTCCACAAACTTTTCTTTTGCTGCTGCACATTCCACAGTCATTTTCACAACAAGTTCAGCTTTGCTGTGCATACATTTTCTCTCTGCTATTTCAATAGACTTCACCTTTAATGCTGTCTCTCGCCACTGTGCCGCACGCACACTCCAGCACTAACTGTATCAGGCCCTGCGCTGCCCCAGCATTCTCCGCCAATTGTAGCCTTTCCGGGGGTTTAGCTCTAGGATCGCTGTCTGGGTAGACAGAATGGCACGGAAACAGTTCATTCAGACAGCAGTTTGGTGAAAACTGGCCGCAACCAGTTTTATTAAAGTCCACAGCACACAGATAAAAACAAATCATAAACAGAAAACCTGGGCTTGTCTAGCCTCTAATTACACTTAGATAGATGGCCCTCTCTATCCGGGACCCAGACTCTACCAGTCTGTGCCCAAAACAACACATATGATATATGTTACCAGTGTGGAGTTTCACAGACACTCCTCTTTATGTCTGAAGGCAACTCCAATGTCCAGACTTGAGAGAGGTCACCTCCTATTCAGTCGCTATTCGCACGGATTCTCACTGCGACTACTCCTGTGTCCGGGGTACTTCCTGCACCCAGACTGAGATAGCTCACACTCTTAGAGACTGCTTCCTTGTGCCAGGACACCACCCTGTGTCCGGGCTAAAGACAGCTCCCACACTCTTGGAGACACCTTCTGTGCCTGGACCCCTTGTCCAGACTGAATGAGCTCTCTGACTGTGCTCCCAAGCACCTACTTCTGGCTTCCTAATCAACACCTGAGTGGATTCAGGTCTGAGCTGCAAGCGTGTACTGAATGGCAGGTGTAGTGACCTTTCTTTACCACCAGGTTTACAAAGCCACACATTTCGCTCATACCAGTCAGCAAGGTACTTAGGTGAAATATACACCTCATTCACCACATATTCCTTCACTGTCTCACACATGTTTGTCACATTTAAAGGTTTCAGGTCACCAAACAAATGTAAATATGGTTGATTTGACCTCTACCCCAGGTGGTGCAATATAATATAAATTTTATTACTATTTTCTGCTGTGACTTTTATTGCTTTTTCAATTTTGTGCATATGCACGTACTTATTGCTATGACCTGTATTGTTTACTACTTTAATGTTTCCCTTTTATTGCATATTTGGTTGTATTGTGGGAATTTTTTTGTAAATTTTCCTTGTTTTGGTTTATCCTTATTTAGAATTTTTACCATCACTTTCTGTATATAATCTATGTATTTCATTATCATTGTTTGTTTCTATATTGTTTTGTGGAATACTCATTAGCGCAAAAGTACTTACCTATTGATGGGTTTCTGAATATGTTCTTGCACTTGCACATGGTTGACAGGATCTGCATATACCTTTTTGCAGCTTTGCCTTTTTTCTCCCATTGTCTGTTATTTGAACAGTGATAACGCAGGTGTCTCCCAATAGTGTTTGTCACAAGATGAAAACTGATTTCACCAAAACAGAAAGTTTGTGCTCATAGGAAGTTGGAAAACTGTAACATTGGACAGTAGTTCATATATTTAAATCTATTGGATTGAAAATGTAAAAAAAAAACAAGAAAGTGTCAAGAAAAAAATATAGTTAACCCCTTTCCGACATCGGGCGTAATAGTACGCCGATGTCGGACTCCCTCCCTTTGATGTGGGCTCCAGCAGTGAATGCATATCTTTCCAGGGACATGTCAGCTGTTTTGAACAGCTGATGTGTGCCCGCAATAGCCACGGGTGGCATCGCGATCCACCTGTGGCTGTTAACTAGTTAAATGCCGCTGTCAAACTCTGACAGCGGCATTTAACTCGCGCTTCAGGCCATCGGGTGACCCGCATCATATGGTTCATTGGCATGACAACCGGGAGGTCTCCTTGCTGTGTCGCCACACAGTGGTTGGCAGTCATAGCAAGTGAGCAATTCTGCTATATAGAGGCGATCTGAATATCGCCTCTATGTAGCAGAGGAGATCGGGTTGTAGCAGCTTCTAGTCTCCCATGGAGACTATTAAAGCATTCCAAAAGTAAAAAAAAAATGTTTTTAAAAATATAAAAAAATTAAAAAAAAATAAAAGTTCTAATCACCCCCCTTTCGCCCCATTCAAAATAAAACAATATAAAAAAATCAAGCATACACATATTTGGTATTGCCACGTTCAGAATTGCCCGATCTATCAATAAAATTTTGGTCGACGTGATATTGCATTAAAATGCAGTAACGGGCGATCAAAAGATCGTATCTGCACCAAAATGGTATAATTAAAAATGTCAAGTCAGCATGCAAAAAATAAACCCTCACCCAACCCGAGATCACGAACAATGGATACACTATCGTGCAATTTTTTTTTTTTTAACAAAATTTGGATTTTTTTTTTCACCACTTAGATAAAAGAGAACCTAGACATGTTTAGTGTCTATGAACTTGTAATGACCTGGAGAATCATAATTGCAGGTCAGTTTTAGCATTTAGTGAATCTAGCAAAAAAGTCAAGAAAAAAACAGTGTGGGATTGCACTTTTTTTGCAATTTCATCGCATTTGGAATTTTTTTCCTGTTTTCTAGTACATGACATGGTAAAACCAATGGTGTCCATCAAAAGTACAACTCGTCCCACAAAAAACAAGCCATATTAACTAAAAAATAAACAAGTTATGGCTCTGGGAAGAAGGGGAACGAAAAACGAAAATGCAAAACCGAAAAAAGATCCAGGGGTTAAGGGGTTAAAATAAAAACGTGTTGACAAAATGTTGATTTATTTTTTAACTATAAATTCAAAGTAAAGCTTTAACTTTAGAGTTAACAGTTAGGATAATTAATTCTGGTATTAATAGAATATAACTAAACTTCAGAGTTTCCTTTTTTTTGGAACGTTGAGTGACCACATCATTCCCGTAATCCCCATATTATGCTACATTCTGTGTATGAATTGGCATTCATGCAGATGATTTGACCGTCAGAGAAGTTTCCATCACTGGCATAAAATAATATCAATACTGAATAAATAGCAATTTAAAATAAAAAATAAATTAGAGCCAGTTTCCTTTTTTTAAAATAACCCATCCACTATGTTTCTTTTTTTACATAAGCATAATATCAAAATTCGAACTAAACAAATAAAATAAAACACTTATTGATAAAGTCATAAACTTTCCATTTTTCGTGCTGTTTGGTTGCCGTGGTAACTTTTAAATAGAACTTTTACTCCTAAATAAATATGGCTTTTAAATGCCAGTAAAAATGTGTGAAGAGCAGCAGAAGTTGTAGATTTACTTTTAACTCAGTACTGTATGTGCTTAAGAAAATTTTTCCGAACATTCCAGTAAGTCATAGAGCAGGAATGATACTTTTTAAAGATTGTGTGGAAGGAATAGCAGCAAAACATGAAAGTAGCTTCCAGTAATTGACTGTTTGTCGATTGTGCAGAGTCAGATTTGTACAGAGTTCAAATGTGAGTATGTTCCCAAGATAAATAGACATCTGTTTCTCCTGCTCCAGCCGAGAAAGTCTTGTCAATTTTAGAAAGCTTAAAAACCCCACTCTAAGCAAACATACAAATATTTTCAGCATACTGTCTGGCTCATATAATACAATAATATTAATGCTAGTAGCAAAAGTAATAAAACATATAAATGAATCCCTTAAAGGGGTTTTTCACTTTTAGAAAGAATTACATACTAGTGAAAGTACTACAGATAGTACTCAGCCTTCCCAGGTTAAAGGGGTTAGAATCATAGAATCATAGAATGGTAGAGTTGGAAGGGACCTCCTGGGTCATCTGGTCCAACCCCCTGCTCAAAGGAGGATTCTCTAAATCATCCCAGACAGATGTCTGTCCAGCCTCTGTTTGAAGACTTCCATTGAAGGAGAACTCACCACCTCTCGTGGCAGCCTGTTCCACTCATTGATCACCCTGTCAAAAAGTTTTTTCTAATATCTAATCTGTGTCTCCTCCCATTCAGTTTCATCCCATTGCTTCTAGTCTTTCCTTCTAGGTTGTCCGGTCCAAATTGATAAGTCTGCCGACACTCTGTATGACTGCAACCTTATGAATCCTTCCAGTGCATGCACTGTGAGCTGCAGGGATTAGAAGGTTTCTGACCGGGAGCGGAGGGTGTCTATGTGTTAGGCAGGGATCACACATGTGAGGAATACGGCCATAGCAATACATGGAGCCGCACGCTCCGCTCCCGAGGCCGGCAGCAGTACCGGGAATTAACATGCTAGACTCGGCCGTATTCCTTGCATGTGTGATCCCGGCCTTATACATACTCCCGACCAGAGCCCATCTAGTAGGTGTTGCATCACTTCCACACACTTGTATTGAGCCAATGCCGTGCCCCGCCTAGTGACATGGCAGGGCAGTGGGTGTGGCCACCCAGAGGGCGCGACCGTGCTCTTTACAAGTGTATGGAAGTGAGGCCACGCCCACTATCCGGAGTATGTATAACTCATACATACCGTCTGGTCACGGGTCAGAAACAAAGTGACTGCAGACTTATCAATTTGGACTGGACAACCCCTTTAAGTACTAGATGTTTGCTGCTGCTCTACTTCAAGCCAGGTTAACAATGCACATTACCGCTGCTGCCAATCCCTAAACGCAGCAGCTTGGCTGATGTAGATGGCGAGCCACTAAGCTCAGTTTTTGTACACTGTCAATGTAATTTCACCATTACAGCCAAAACAAATAGACAGAACCAGCGACAGGGAACCAGCGCTGGACCGAAGGAAGATGAGTAATATCAGTATTTGTTTTTTACTGTTATTTGATCATTTAGGGACCCCTTTTTTAAAGTGGAAAAGTCCTTTAGTGGACAGAGTGCTTGGCTTTTAAAAGACAGACAGACAGCTGGCTTGTGTAATTTATACTTTTTTTCATAATCTATTTTGTACATTTTTAGAAGACAAATAGGTTTGTCTTTCTGTATTTTTTTGAGCAACATTTCTTTTAGAATATTTATAGAGTTAAATGTGCAAAAAAGTCTAAAAATATTTAAAATTTTTAACATTAATATTAGAAAGGCAAAATGAGCAATTGTAAGTAGACAGTGCTGTATAATATGATTATTGCACTATAGTAAGAGGATAAAAACTGTTGTCCTGATCTGTCAGCCAATCACAAGTGCCCTGCTTTTAGTTTTATATGTGTTGATACTGGTGATACTGAATGACGGGTGAGCAATGCACATAGTCGCACAGCCTGTCTCAGGCCTTAGATTGCTACCCTGTTTTCTGCCTCATTATCTATTTTCATGTCATCTGCCTGACTTTGACCATCAGTTGTGTATGATAAGTGTTTCATAACTAAATTAATGTGGATCAATATGTGTCACAATACAAACTGAATGAATTATTGAATATATATTTTCAAATTTTTGTCAGAATCATTGTAGACTGTGCTTCATGAGAGCACAAATACTGTGGCAGTATGAGACTTCAGTAGGCTCAGAGCCGCCATTGAAAACTGTCGACATATGATTGCATCATGAGCAGCAACCATTTAACCGTTGCTGTCAGAGATCGGTTACACAGGAGATCAGCGCTAGCTCCAGTCGCTGGTGTTAGATGCTGGCTGTATAGCACAGCGAGCTCCCACTGTGCATGTTCCTGGGCCTTCTCCATATTTCCTCATGTAAATCCTATATTGGTAACGGGTTACTAAAGTATGCCACTTATATTATAAAATATGGTGACAGACTCACTTTAAAGGGGTTATCCTGGATTTTCGATAGCTTTTCATATAGGGTTAAAAACTTATAGGCACTTACATCTGCATTAATTTCATATGCAAAGCTATGGAAATGTATATTTGGAGTTTTCTAGTTTTTATTGTCACCCCCATTTCCCTTCCCTTCACTTCTCCTAATTGTACCTCCCTCCCCCTCTTCCTAAAACCTTACCTTTCCCTCCTCACTCCTCCCCTTATTAAAACTTCCAAATCAATAAACACAGTTAAATAAAAACTGATAGGCAGGTAGTTGCTAACTACTTGCCTGTTCGGCTCGCCGCTGAACTCTGCCAGCTCCTACTGGTCACCTACTGCTTTTGCCGGTGATTCTGCGGCTTCTGTTGACATAAAGTTGATAGTGAAGCATTTTTTTTCTACTCTGCTCTGTTGACAAGATGACTCTGCTGATGTCACGCAGATTGAAAGCCAGCTCCCTGCTACCTAACTGCGGGTAGACAACTGTCCATGAGCATGACGTCTGCAGTGGCATCCCAATGACTATGCAGACTGAAAGAGGAAGAGTTGCTCTGTTAATGAAAGGAGAAATGAAGCAAGGAAATCGCTAGATGAGCCCCAGTGCAAAACAGGCAAGAACTTAACAATTACCTGCCTGTTAGTTGTTAGCCCCATATACAAAAATAATAAATATCATAGCTAGCCCCTTTGACCTCTTTCCGACATGATCCGTAATAATGAGTCCCTGTGCCCTGGCACTTATTGACGCTGGATGGATTATTATGTTCACACTATCGTGTGCGCTCACAGACTGTTGACAGCTGACACCCGGTACTAAGTATCATGGAACTTTAACCCCCTAAATGCTGCAATCAAACTCAATTGCAGCATTTCGGGAGCCGGGAGTGGCATGACAGCCGCTCTGCCCCTTGAATTGGAGACCCTGTTTCATCACCTGGGGTCCTGATCATTGCCAGGGTGACCCGATGATGTCATGATGACATTGGGGTCACCAAAGCTAAGAAAACTGCTTGCTCATGGGCAGTGCATGATCAGCAACTTTGTCATTGCAGAGCTGACAGTTTGTAGAGCATAGGGATGCTGCTGCATCTCAATGCTATACAAGCGATCAGCCTGCAAAAAATGATAGTCCCATAGTGGAACAAAGTAAAAACAATTAAAAAAGTTAAACTTTTTTAAAATAATTTTAAAAATATTTACAAAAATATCAAAAAATAATAATAAAAAATCAAAAGATATTGTACCCATAAATAAATATTTGTATGAAAAAAAAAAGTAATTAAAAGTACACATATTTGGTATTGCGGCATCTGGAACGAACTGACCTATAAAACTATCCCACTAGTTAATCCCTTTATTGAATACCATAAAAAATAAATAAAAAACAAGGCAAAAAGCAATGCTTTAACATCATACCGATGAACAGAAAGTGAAATAAAACGTGATAAAGAAAGCAGATAGAAATAAACATGGTACCACTGAAAATGTAATCTTGCCCTGCAAAAAAAAAGCTGCCATATAGCTCCATCAGCGTAAAAATAAAAAAGCTCTTAGAATAAAGAGATGCAAAAATAATTATTTTTTCAATAAAATAGTTTTTAATGTGTAAAAGTGCCAAAACATAAAAAGATATAAATGTTTTGCATTGCTATAATAGTACTGACCCAAGAAATAAAACTGCCTTATTAATTTTACCACACGTGGAATGACATAACTCCCCTCCAAAACCCCTCCAAAAAATTCCTGAATTGCTGGTTTTTGTTCATTCTGCCTCCCAAAAATTGGTATAAAAAGCAGTCAAAAATGTCATGTGACTAAAAATGGTAGTAATAAAAGCGTCAAATCGTCCCACAAAAAACAAGCACCCACATGACTCTGTGGGCAAAATATGGAAAAGTTATAGCTCTCAAAATATGGTGATGCAAAAAACTAGTTTTTGCAATAAAAAGCATCTTTTAGTGCGTAACAGCAGCCAAACATAAAAACCCAATATAAATCTGGTATCTCTTTAATCACACCGACCCAAAGAAAAAAGTTGCCTAATCATTTATATATACTGCCTGAGGAACAGCGTAAAAAATAAATAAAACCAATTCGTCACCTGCTGTTGATTTTTTCACAGTAAGGCTCAGCGCACATTTATCTTGTGCTCTGCACTGAGCAATTACACCGGGATTTCCATGTAAATCTCTGAAATACGTGATTCTGATGGAATCCTTGGTGGAAGATTCCCTGTAATGAGCGAGATGAAGGAACTGTGCACGCCGTCTGACCTGTGATCCGGCTGTGTCCATCTTTTTAGGGTGGCATAAAAGTGTAGTCGGCCACAGTCTTGTGCACTTCTGAAAAGTACACCGCTGAACAAGGCCAGACGGGGTCCAGAGTAAATCTGCTGCCTCTTTATAGTGAATGGATCCTTTGAGTGTTTCATCTGTCACATCACTCAGAGATTTAGATGGAAACCCCAACGTAAGTGCTCAGCGTACAGCGCCGGATTAATGTGATCCCAAACGTTATGTAACATGTTCCCAATAAAAGCTTCAACTCAATCCACAAAAAAGCAAGTCCCAATTCAGTTCCATCATCTGTTAATGGAAATATAGGGGGCTTTCAGATTACTGCTAGCAGAAAGGCTCTGGAAAACCTAAATTGCTCCTCTGCTCCCCCAAAAGAAATTCAGCAAATTAGCTAACAAATCAAAATGCCCCCTTGCTTCTGAGCCTCACAATGTACCTAAACCACATATAGCGTCCACATGTTTGGCATTTCTCAAGTGATGAGAGCCCGCCTAACTTAAGGGTGCATGTCTCCAGAAGCACGGGCTGTCACTACAGCGTACTGGTCACTACAACTGCAGTTTGCAATTTTCACTCTGCGATATTCATTGCTGCTTGTTTGTGGAAAATACCCATGGAGTCAAAATCGTCACTACACCTGTAGATAAATTCCCAAAGGTGTATAATTTCCAAAATGGGGTCAATTAAGGAGAGATTCTGCTCTTCTAGCAATTAGGGGCTCTGTATATAGAGTCCGCAAACGCTTCTAAGAAAATCTGCTCACCAGGAGGCAAATAGCGCTCCAGTCCGCCCGAGTTTCTCCATATGGCTAAGTAGTACTGTACAGCCACATATGGGGTATTGCCACATTCAGTAGAAATTGTGGGAAAAATTATGGGGCCATTTTTACCCACTTCTTGTGTGAAAATGTAAAATCTGGGGCTAAAACAAATTTTGGTGGTAAAATTGTAGTTATTTTTTCTTCACTACCCAATGGTATAAAATTCTGTGACACACCCATGGTATCAATATGATCACTGCACCCCTAGATGAATTCATTTAGAAGTCTAATTTGTGAAATGGGGTCGCTTATAGGGGGTTCTGCTGTTCTAGCAGCTCATGGGCTCTCCCAGTGGGTCATGGCACCAGCAAACCATAACAGTAAAATCTGGCACTCCTTGCCTTCTCAGCTTTGCACTGTGCCTGAAAAAATATTTCCTGATTACATGTAGAATATTGGTGCACTCAGAAAAAAATTAACTTCAGTTTGTTGTCAAAAAATTTCCTATTAGCCCTTAGAAAAATTAAAAACTTGGGGCTAAAACAACATTTTAGTGGTAAAAATGTAATTTATTCTTTCTTACCTGCTCAATGGTATAAAATTCTGTGAGACACATGTGGTGTCAATATGACCACTGCACCCCTAGATGAATTCGTTGGAGGAGCGTAGTTTGTAAAATGAATTCACATGTTTTTTTTGTTGTTCTGGTACCTCAGGGGCTCTGCCAATGTGACATGGCAAGCTCAAACCATTCCAGCAAAATCTAACTCCAATATTGCGCTTCTTCCCTTCTGGGCTTTGTAGTGTGCCTCAAAAGTAGTATTCCCCCACATATGGGGTATCAGCATGCTCAGGAGAAATTGCACAACAAATTGTATAGTGCAATTTCTTCTGTTACCCTTATAAAAATACAAAATTTGGGGCCAAAATAACATTTTTGTGGGGAAAATGTGATAGTTTTATTTTCACGGCTCAACGTTATAAACTTCTGTGAAACACCTGGGGTTCAAGGTGCTCACCACACATCTAAATACATTCCTTGAGGGGTCTAGTTTACAAAATGGAGTCACTTGTTGGGGTTTCCACTGTTTAGGAACATCAGGGACTCTCCAAATGGGACTTGATGTCTACTAATGATTCCAGAAAATGTTGCATTCAAAAAGTCAAGTGACCCTCCTTCAATTCCGAGCCCTGCTGTGTGCACAAACAGTAGTTTTCTCCCTCATATGGGGTTTATGCATGCTCAGGAGAAATTACGCAACACATTTTGGGGGCCATTTTTTCCTGTTACCTTCATATTGGGTATCAGAGTACTCAACAAGTTGTATGGTGCATTTTCTCCTGTTACCCTTATGAAAATGCAACATTTGTGTCTAGAAACATATTTGTGGAGAAAACGTGACTTTTTGATTTTTACGGCTCAATGTTATAAACTTCTGTGAAGCACCTGAGGCTTCAGCATGCTCACCACGCATCTAGATCAGTTCCCTGAATGGTGTCACTTGTGGAGGATTTTCCCTGTTTAGGCACATCAAAAACTCTCCAAATGTGACATGGAATCTGCCAATTGTAACGAATGGAACCGGAGGCGCAGGTGGTGAAGTTCACATTCATTTATTGCTTTATAAGTGGAACCTCGGGACCACGGTCCGGGAGCTTCGAAGTGGACTTGACTAAGTGAGCCCCAGGCACCCATAGTAAAACCCTCAAGCAGGGTCAGAATGGAATGCCTGGGGGACACAGGTGCTACCTCCAGTTAGACCCCGGACACATGGCAGCTATCCCAGGGGGACAGACGGAGAGACAGTATTAACGGATATGATGGAGCTGACCGGCGGATTCCAGGTATTCGGTAGAAGCTGGCACTGGTGGTAACCAGTAGGTTCAGGGTATTCAGGTGGAAGCTGGCTCTTGTGGTACTGGCGTTGTCCAGAAGTTCGGATGGAGACGGAACTGAGGCAGAAGGTACAGAAGTCATCTTGGACAGCCGGATAACAGGTAACTGATAGTCTGTGGAAACAAAAAGTATAAGTGGAGCACTTGGCAGAACACTGCAGAAGCACAGACAGCGGAACCGAACTGGCAAGAGTGGATACTCGTTGCTCCGGCGCCCTCTCTATGGCAGAGGGGCCAGAAGTAGTGCACACAGAGAAATAATTGGTTAATTACTTTTTAAAAAATGCATGCTGTTTCTTTAAAAGACCTAGAGACCGCGCGCACGCGGTTTTAATCTCATACCAGGGGAAGTGCTGGCTGTGCGCTAGGAAGCAGGGAAGGAGCAGGACAGCAGGTCATGGACTGAGGGCGAAGGCCCCGCCGTGGGTCTCGCTGAGGTACTGCCCTCACAGCATAAGAACGAGAACCCTGCCAGAGGTCTCGCTGAGGTATGGGCACAGATGTAACACCAATTGTTCCAGCAAATTTTGCATTCAAAAAGTCAAATGGCAATCCTTGCCTTCCTGCGCTGCCATACACCCAAACAGTGTTTTTTTCCCCTCATATGGGGTATAGTCATGCTCAGGAGAAATTACACAACAAATTTTGGGAGCCATGTTTTCCTGTTACCCTTGTCAAAATAAAAAATTTGGATCTGAATTACATTTTTTGTGAAAAAAAGTTAAATGTTCATTTTTTTTTCCACATTCCAAAAATTCCTGTGAAGCACCTGAAGGTTTAATAAACTTCTTGAATGTGATTATGAGCACCTAGAGGGGTGCAATTTTTAGAATGGTGTCACTTTTGGGTATTTTCTATCATATAGACTCTTCAAAGTGACTTCAAATGTGTAGATATGTGGGAAATGTTATTTAATTATTAACTATTTTTTGTGACATCTCTGTGATTTAAGGACATGAAAATTCAAAGTTTGAAAATTGCAAAATTTTCAAAATTTTCTCCAAATTTCCATTCTTTTCTCAAATAAACGCAAGTCATATCGAAGAAATTTTACCACTATCATGAAGGACAATATGTCATGAAAAAACAATTTCAGAATCACTGGATCTGTTGAAGCATTCGAGAGTTATTACCTCATAAATTGACAGTGGTCAGAATTGCAAATATTGGTCTGGTCATTAACGTGCAAACCACCTTCGGGATAAAGGGGTTAAATCTTTCATTTATTGAGGGTTTTTTTTTCAGTAAATCATACATTTGATATTTCTTTAACAGACTGTCTTCAAATTTCTTCTACAGTCAAAGACACATACTTGCATTGAAATGAATGTTAATATTAGGAAAATAAGTGTGTATGCTCAGAAACAGTGACTGATTACACATAATTCTATGCATTAACATACCACGTTGTCACCATATACATTTACCATTTATGTTTCCAGGAGTCAGCACTGGATGTCCTGTTGTTGTCCGGCTATTTTTGTAAGGTATATTTTTTTTAATTCTAATTGACTATAAATGGCTTTTGCTTAACTGGATGACATTTGACTATTCACATTGGCGCCGCAGGTCTACTTTTTAGTATAATTTTAACCACAGCATAGTTTTATGGGTTTACGATGTTCAAAAAAATAATTCTAACTTCATGTAATTCTTGTGGAAATCAAAAATGTTTAACCTTGCTGTTCTGCATTAAAATGTGTATGATGACCAGAAACCTAGTGGACTTCTGCAAAATATTTAGCTTTTTTATTAGCCATACTGTGTTATTTTTGTTGAGACTTTTTTAGTATCTTACCTTATTTTGGCGATAGTGTTGAAAGATAACTATTAGAATAATGATCACTCCCTCCACACTAAACTTGTCTTCAGCAAACGCTCCCGAATGCAATAATCAAGCTCATAGATAGAATACATGTTCCACTTATTACTCATACTCACAAATCTCTCCATAGTGCTGCATCACTCTAAACCTCCATCCTCATCTTGGTTTATCAACCTAACCATCCTCTTCATCTGCTTGTGATCTAAGACTTGCATGAAAAATGGGGAACCAAAAAGAAGCATCCACAGGTTGAAGAGCCGGTACAGTGCCAAATAGGAATTCATGGATCACCTGCATTGCTGATGAAAATCCAAAGAAAAATTCCAGGAAACGGGATAGCTAACGATGCAGTGTATTATCAATGCATTTCAAAGTCATCCAACTTCTTTATCAAAAAGAAACCCTCAATCTTGTTTCGTGGAATTTTCCTTTGGATTTTCTTCAACAGTGCAGGTGACCCATTTATTCCTACTTAGCAATAATCTAAGATAAGCACCCTCCATTACTCCATGCTTTACTCACTACCTATTCCTGTTTTACCTCTTCAAAGTTGGCTCGGAAAAACATATGACCCGTGCAATAAGTCAATGGCTGCGGGCGGTGGGTCGGAGACATGCCCATTTAGACCCAACAGAAAATACAGAAACTGGTAAGGGTCCTACACAGGCTTGAAAGAGAAGTATTGGTGATGGGCAAAGTAGATATATTTTATTTTAAAACATGGTATACTTTTTTATTACAAAAAATTTAGTCATTAAAAAAGTTTTTTAAACAAATATTTTTTAAGATTTTCTGAGTTACGACAATAATATCTAATAGCAAACTAAGGTTTTTTCTCAAAACTAAAAGATATATGGAAACCAAACTCCAGTATTTGCCAAAGAAAAGCCAAACTATTTCTACAAATAGTGATCATTCATGAAATTTCCAGGCACATGAAACTTAGAAAGAACACAGATGACATGCTACCTTCAACTGAATGTCTGATACCATGTTGTGCTCTTAGATGAAAATAAATCGAAAGTATTAGATTTGAGCTTTGCTGAAGGTTTCACTGAGCTTTGATAAAGTTAACAAAACCAAAGCACACAATACCGAGAGCGGTGGATTAATGACCTGCATGCTGCTTTTCAAGATGAAGAGAATAGTATTTTTTCCAATTTTGGTGTGAGGAAGCTTGAAAAAAGCTCAACGCTGAATGATCCACCCAGGAGTCCTCTTTATGCTTCTTCTGTTCTCCTCCATCTCTTGGTACAGGAATAAGCTGCCCTGGTGAGCACAATGAAACACAAAGGAAGATATATTCTATAGAGTGGCAAGTCAATCACATAATGTTGAGCACCATTTTCTGACCGAAAAAACAGGCAGGTATTGCAAAGATAAAGTTGTTTTTGGAAGCTGAATTGCTTAGTTTTGTAGTTGGGTAACTTTAAGAACGTTATCAGTTATCCATAAAGTTGTTGCTTGGTTTGGACAATGTAATTTTAGTAGATTTCCTTTTTTCTTAAAGATTAGCTGAAAATATACAATAGAAAGTGCTCCTAGTGTGGATCAAGAGGGGCTAGATCGCTGGTAAGGTAAGCGTGATTACTACCTGGGGTGTTGTGCAGAGTCAGGCACAACACTGAAAGCACAAGACAGGTCTCTCCCACTACTGCAGCTACACTAACTGGATCTCGGATGAAAATTTTCCAGGACTGAAGTATTGGAACAGATAAAGTTCCTGAGCTACAAAGACCGCATAGTATATACCTGAGGAAGGAGCTGGAACAGGTGCAAAACATGTAGTTTTATTACAGATGTTTTCTAACCATTTGGAATCTCTGTTATTTGGCAGTGTTCTTTGCAGCCCAGGAACTTTGTTTATCGCTTCCAATACTAATGATTAGCTGATCACAGGATGTTTTGCTTCTTAGATTCTTAGAACTTCACTGTAACTGTGGGGGAACCAGCAAGTACAGTGCTTCCACAGGGAAATAAATCATTACCCAATCTATAGATGTTCCTTTTGATGCATGGATGTGCAGTCTCCTTCAAAGTGAGAAACATCAGTGGACATTTATTAAAAAAGCTGTTCTTTAAAGTTACGTTCCCACTATGAGTTTTTGGTAAGTTTTTCATGCTGCCTATTTTTTAATAAAATGCAAATAACCTATTTTACTTAAATGGTGCATGGTGATTTTCTGCAACATCAAAATCTCGCCAAGAGCTCATCATGGGAACATAGCCTAAGTCGGTCTCAATATAAAGCATGCCGGTGTAATTTGAGCTTGGTTAAGGCCAAATTGACAAATTCAGTAGGTCAGTAGTCATAATTAAAAAGAGAGAAGTGGACTTTTTGCAATGGCTAGGTCAATTTTTTATCATAAAAGAATAGCAAACAATGGAGAGAGCCATAATAATGTCATAATGGGCATGGGCAGAGCTTAGCAGAAGGGTTTGACGGTCCCAGAGGGGCAATTAATCATTACTTAGTTTTTAAAATGAATTGATTGTCCTTTTAATGGATGGATGTGGGTTGGCTTCTTTAAAGTCAGAGACACTGGTGGAGACTTATGAAAACAGCCGTACTTTACATCAGACTCAGTAGAAGGCACAATGGTGCAAGATGCGCTTCATTAAGGCCAAATTCAGATATCAGTGTGTCACAATCTGAGTAGGTCATTAGTATATTAGTTATAAGTAGTAAGATATTCATTATTTTAATCGCTATGTAACATTTTTGGCATAAAAAATCACAAACCATGGAGCACGCCATAAGCGTGTCATAATCTGGAACATTTTTCCACTGCTTGCGCCACTGGTCTAAAAACTGTACAGAGCTTAGCAAAAGGGTTCACGGCTACAAGCTGCCCGAAAAATATGTTATAAATTATGCCAGAAAGTGGCGTAAAATTGCACGTGGTTGATATTGTTCTTAGGGTAAAAGACTAGGTTAAAATTACTGTTGTCACTTTAATAAGTTGTAATACTCTGTTAGTGACATCCAATGTGCGAATAACATAATCTGATGACATTTAATTGTATTACAAGTTGTTTTTCTGTAAAGCTGTCAATTGCATTATGGGAAAAAAACAGTGCATGTTGGGTAAGAAGGTCCTGGTGAAGCAGTCACTTTGTAAGAAGCAGTCTAGCAGAACAGCTGTGTAAAACTTTTTCCTGCATTAAGTTACTAAAACTCCATTATCCTGGATAAAGTATATCTGGTAAGGGTATCTCTGTTCTGTGACATTGTGTATTTAGAACTGTTTTTAAATCATTTGATGATTGTTACTAAGTCATCTGTTGACATGTACAATCACCATGTTGCTGTCTGTGTGCTTTCACTGTTAATTGTAAATGTAATAGTTATGTGATATTCTAAGCGGAATACCTTTTATTTGTATTCTTGAAGTTTTACCACATCCACATACATTTCGATTCATATACATCAACCTTTTGAGCAATAAACAAGTTAGACTACAGAGAATGATCTCCTTGTTTTGGAAGACGTAAGGTTTATACTGTATGTTAGATTGCACACCGTGAGAACGTGTAAGAAGACAGAACAGATATAGATATTATTTTTTGGTAAGTGGTAGACCAAATTTATTAAGAAATTATACTGCCAAATTCAAATGTTCGTGTATTGCAGTTACAAATATATATATAAGGCTGTCAAGATCAGGTCAGCAGACCCACGGCCAATCTGTTTATTGCGTTCTGTACTTGGACCCTAAATTTGGTCTTATTATGGCATAATAATGGCGTGCTCTAGTTTGTACCCAAAAATTGACAAAGCGATAATAATAAACCCGCCTCTTTTTTCTCCCTATAATAGATTTATGACCTAAAACATTTTCAATTGAAACCACATATTACAAATGGGCTTCAAACTAGACAACAGTCAGGGATATTCAAGACTTGTAAAAATGGCTGTTTGCTTCCATAAAAAGTACACCAGGCCTGTCCACAGATTGTGCTTGATATTTCATCTCTACTCTACTTGATGAATTTACTACTCTTGTTATATCAAATTAGAACCACCAGGTATACTATCCAGGTAACCCCTATTTTATGTTCTAGTAGGTGGACTTTCCTTTTGAAATTCCAGGTGCTATTGATTATAATCAAATTTTAGTATTTGATATCGGAAAGTTTCCATATTGCTTTTTTTAAAGTTTTTTTTTAACCTACTTTGTTAATAACATTTGCTTTTTTCATCTTTTATTTATTGCATTTTTGAAAATTGTTAGGATTGCCATTACACATTATTTAATACCTTATACAGTATACTGGCTGTTATAACCTGCTGATTTTTTTATATTTATAATAGTGCTAAGGAAAAGTTTACTATAATATGGTAAGGTCTGAAGCTTATTTGCATCCATTCTACTGTACTGTTAGAGTTGGCGGATTGCACTAAATAAAATATAAAAATAAAGTGCAATCGCAACCCGGGGTCCACTGTGCTGAAATGAATCTGCTGCTAGCGGGAATAATGATGGAGCAAAACAGAGAGCATTACCTTAAGCACACTGGGTTAACACCACACAGTGTGAACGGAACACAAAGTACCAAGCTCTGTTACTCCACAGAGAGGTACTGCTTGGAGAATGCTAAATACTATACACTGTTAATATCACAGGGATGTTAGAACGTGGATAGCACGCTGTATTATCACCACACAGTGTGAACAAAATGCTGAGTGCCAAGCTCAGTTACTTCACAGAGAGGTACTGCCCTAAGAATGCTAAGTACTACACCCTGTTAAATGTCACAGGGATGTTAGCACGTGGATAGCTTGCTCTGCGGCTAAACTGTGCTAACTGCACATACGAATGGCACAGATGCTGTGCCAAGAGCAAGAACTCTTATGACACTAGATACACTATCCTGTCGCCTTTACTGAGAGGAGCATAAGGGTTGAGCTTGCTCTGTAAACTGAACTGTGCTAACCGCACACATGAATGAAACAGATGCTAAGCCAAGCGGTAGTTACCCCTGTCCTGACGCCACTGAATTTGTGCCTGACCGGCACCCTAAGCATGTAGCCAACTAGAGACTCAGACGTTGTGTTACCTGCCTGCCAAGTGTACAGTCTTTGAGCACAGACAGACACTAGAAAACATGCAGAGTATCCAACCACACACACCAAAACTAAAATGACACTAGCGCACCCGCTTGCGCCACTGGGAACCTTTTATACGCTAGGCTGCACCCCAAACACTAAAGTTCAATTGGCCGAGACATCGCCTGAGGGCCAATCCAGAACTGCCACCTCACCAGAGTAGCTAACGCCCGACCGCCAATGAGAAGATTCCACATCATGGACATGCTCAGTGAGGTGATCTCTGGACTTAGACTCCAGAGCGCAAGGCTGCACCTGCATATCACTGGTTACCATAGACTTGGCTGGAGAGCCAGCAATCACCAAATGTATACCACAAGCCTGAGCAAGATACTGGGACCGACGTCCGTGCTGAGCAGCGATCGCAGCAGCCGGACTCAAATGGGAGACCACAGTACCAGATAATGCTTGGGATCTATCCCGCGCAGTGGGAGAATCCCGACGCCTAACATCTACTTTTACTGTTTATACTTTTCTAAAAAAAATTCAATACTTTTTTTAATTTGTAGATGATTATTCAGAAACCTTCCATTTTCACATTCTTCGTTCTGCCGACAGATCAAAGATATCTTTAAAAATATGGTTAAGGAATGATCAAATCAAAACCTTGTCTATTTTGAAGCCTTTCACAATGAATATTTTATAAAACAGATGGTCAACATATTTATATGTAGTTTTGTGTAAAAGATTCAGGATAATTTGTAACTTATACACTTAAATCTGATCCTTTTTTGAATAGGAGTCCAGTGGGTAGTCTTAAGGAACAGTGACAAAATATTTCAATATAAGGAAGATATTTTTTTAAATGGCCTTTATCTCGATCTCGTGCCATGGCGCCTTGATAGATGAACGCTTTATAGGAAGATTGACCCTGTGCAAGCCTTGATAGGTCCAACAAAGTTTCTTCCGCCATTACCTTAATAGTATCAAGCCGCTGAGTTGACGGTCTTCCTCTACACCTTGTTCCTTCTACTCTTCTGACCATGATGTCCTTCTCCAATGATTTTTCTCTTTGTATGATGTGTCCAAAATAGGCAAGTTGTAGCTTCGTTATCCTTGCATCCAGTGACATGTCTGTCACTTTCCAAAATTGATTTGTTTTTTCTTCTTGCCATTCATATAAGGTATAATAAGATACTTTAAACTCTAGAATTACCTAACAATTAAATAGATCCAACCTATATTTTAAGGAAAATACAAATTTCATTTTACACTGAAATGTTTTCCTATTTCAAATGTCATTTAGTTAAGCTAATACTAAATAGTGAATTTTTGGTTCTCTAACATTTTAGAAATTCTGCAGAGGGAAATGGTCACTCTCGATCATGCAGCAGTAACTATGGTTTTTATGTGTTGATCCACAATGACAAGCGTAGAAAGTCTTAGATCTGCTCTGTAATATTTTTCTTGGACTGACCATCAGTGATATGCGTACAATATGGAATTCTTCAGGGATACGAAAACATTTCATAATGTATTCCCATCTTGTCACTGAGACAATTTGTTCTTGCTGACCTAAACGGTTGGCTTCATTTGAAGGTTTACTGAACAATCCCACTGGCTTCTGGTTGAGGCATCTGGTTAAGGCACATCTCCCACAGTGAAATAATTTATTTTCCAGCATGTGGTAAAAATCATTTAGTAAGCAGAAGAAGTGACCAAAACATTCCCTGCAGCTGTGCAGAATTCATACATAACCCATCTTAATCTAAATAGTAGAGATATGAACCAATCTCCATGACTTGGGTGGCCATAAGCAAACTTCTATACACCACCTACACTGCGGTAACAGCTGGTCACTACCACACTGGCTACAATTAGCTACCCATGGTTTACTTCCAACTTGTCAGATATGAATGCCATATTTTTTTAACACAGCGGGGTAAAGCTCTTCTTATGCTAAAATTCAGTATGGCGATACTTCTTACATAAAAACTCCACAGGGTGCAACATTTCTTGCATAAAAAGAATGGTTCAGTGTTAGCAGTAGCTGAATCTTGGGTTTGAATTCAACCTTTTTTACCATCTATTTTATAGTTTACACTTTACTTTTGGTTGTTTATCAATTTTGTTTAGGTTCTGCCTTTATACACATTATTTCCTCATTTATATATTTTACATATACTAAAAATGCATAAGGCAGCAAAATACTCCAAAAAAACATACGCTGCTGTATGCCTAGTCCATCGCTTGAAGGGATATCGCATGAATTTCTGCATGATGCTCCACCCCTGAGGAGCCACTCTTGGAAATACATAGTGTTTCTGCTTTACATGTTTAATATTCAGTTACCTTATCTAAACTAATATAGATATTCCAAAATGTTATTGTGCTTTCAATTTTCTATTTAAATTTTTTTATTCTGTATTGTATAATACAAGTCAATTCTTCATTATGAATTTACTTACACTTGGTATTTTCATCATTATCACAGAAAATAAAAATATAAAAACAAAACTATTAAATGTGAAATATTATTTTAGTATCACTCAAGCGTCTAAATGTCTAAGAGGAGTAGAAATGGCTTCCGAAATGAGCGCAATCAATGGACTGAAACCCTTGGATGACACTCTTTGGCATCCTAATGGCTATAAAATGACCACGCAGTTCCTGAAATGCACAGATAGGTTTGGAGAATTGGTTACTGTCACACATCAGTGCTTAACATCTAGCAGTAGGAAACACCATGACAATTATTCTGCCAATGCAGGAGGAAACTTTTTAAGAAACATTTTATGTAGTTTGAGTAGTAAACTGAACTTCCAAGAGAATGTTAGAGAAAACAATAGAAGTGTGTTTCGCCATTTGTCCCATTCTAAATTGATCAATTATTTTTGCATTTTTTATGTTTTGGATGACCTGTTGAGCAGCTTCGAAGATGTTGCAATGTCTCACATGTTTGTTCCATGATTGACAGCTTATGTATGAATGGAAAAATAAAATACAGTATGTACTTAAAAAAAAATGTTTCCTTAGATTTAAACTTAGAGAGGATCATTTAGATATTTTCTAACTCTATCCAGTGGCTGTGTAAAGTGATTTTGAAAATTGTACATAAATACTGTGTCCTATACTTAAAGATAATTTGTGCGGAATACGAAAACTTCCTGAATTTCATGTCTTGGGTTCAGAGTAAAAATTTACAAAATGTGAGCTACATTGAGAATAAGATTTTTTTGAATGACAGAATATTGCTGTACGTATGTATTAACAAATTTTTTCAGTAAACTACTTAAAAAATGTAAACTCTTGTCAAATCTTCCTACATATGCACCAATATTGGGATGATACATGCACCAATGCATTATTTAGCAAAAAACACAATGAGTAAAGCAATAGGATATAATGGAAGACAATGCGTAGGTGACTAATTGGTAGGAAGTTTTAATCAGGGAGTGGACGAAGGACTTGATCCGAAACGCACGTCGGGGTGCGTTACTGCACTCAACATACGACCTTTCAGGTAACCACCCCCATACAGTCAGCTACCACATGTGTCTGCCTACCCATGTACTTGCAACCCTGCTTTCCACCTATTTCCACAGACAGCTTATTCTCTTACCTGCAGTCCTTGTGCAAGTGTTTTACTGGTCCTACGCTATCCTACTAGCTGTGGGCACCCCTACACAGCTATCTCTTGTACCAACTATATACCTTATCACCTAACTACCATTGCTAGACTGATGTATGCCCCTTGTGCCCACAGCTCGTTTTACCTCTTTTCTCTATCCATTCCCCCACAGTGCACCCCCACTTTCATTGCTGTCCTTGGTCCATCAGATCATCCTCTTTTCATAGGCACATTTCACATGTTCATCTCTGATGGACCAACATCCTGTCCTTCAGAAACATACATATACCTCTTGCATCTGATATTATTTATGTTGTATTTTATCTCCAAACAATTTTTTTGCCTTAATCAGGTTATTTCCTCCCTACCTACAAATACATCATTTAGTAGACCTTCCATTCAGGTGAAATGCTATTTCTCCCCTTATTGCCTCAAGCTTAGGTTTGCCACCTGCATATTACACTGACAGGTGTAGTACACTGCAATGTTTTACAGTGGATTGCTGAAGTCCTAAAAGCAATTCCCTAGTGGAAAAAAAAAGTATTATTTCTTCTTTCTTGTTAAGTAAAACTTATGCATTCCAAAATGGTACTAATGAAAACTACTACTCAAGTGACAAAAATTGAAGTAATTTTTGATGGGAAAAAAAAGATATATGAACGCAAAATATATTATTTCAAGAGATTTTATAGTAAAAGTACGGTATAACAGACTAAAAAAAGTGAAATGAAAATTATTTATCCTTCACAAAAAAATTTATAAAAATAAGTTCTGTATACCCCAATCAGTACCAAAAAACAATTGTCTCACAAAAAATAAGCCTTTTGTTATTGTAAAAAACAAGGATGAGTAAATTCAGTGCAAATGATTTAAATTAGTTTACAATTTCCCAAAATTTGAATATTTTCGCAAATCAGATTTTTTCCGGATTCGATTTGCAAAAATCCAGTAAAATGGTAACCAGTAGGCTGTCATTTGTCTGGATTCATATGGGTTAGGAAGGGATTATTAACAATATAATATCACAATCACCTCGCCTCTCCCTGCCAGTCCTCTGCTTGCTCGATTAGGCACCACCTCTGCCACCAGTTTTCTTTTTAGTATTTGCAGTCACTTCTGTTGCCAACTAGGCCTTGACACCCTATGAAGTCCTGATGCTAAAGCTTGCATCACCCCATGTTGTCATGTGGCGTGACATGACCACATGGGCAACCAATGCCATGTGAAGAGTGAAGAGAAGACTGGAGTCGGAGCTGGTGTCTTAGGAAGCAAGCGGAGAATCAATAGGGAGCTGTTAAGGCAGAGACAGGCAAAAGGTTAGTTGACTATGACATTTTATTAGTTTTAAACCTTTCCCGGGCTCATCTATTTATTATACTTTGGGGTTGGGAGAAGTCAGAAAATAGTGAATGTTTTTTTTAACACCTTAACCTGAAATGACAGACAGAGTCCGTCATTGGACGCCTCCCCATTTGGTGCGGGCTCCGGCGATGAGCATGCACCTTTTCTGGCATATGACAGCTGATCTGATCAGTTGACATGTGCCCGGAACAGCCGCAGGTGAAATCACGATTCACCCACGGCTGTTAAAATGTTAAATACTGCTGTCAAACTCTGGCAGGGATATTTAACATGCACGAGTAGGAAGCACGTCATTACCTCCTCCCATTGGCGCCCGTGTCACATGACTGCGGGTCGCTGATGGGTTGGCATGACAATCCGGGGTCAGCAGGAGACCTCTGTGGTTGTCATAGCTGGATAGCTATGAGCGCTGCCCAGCAGTCGGCGCTCATAGCAAGTGAGCAGATCTGCTACATAGAGCAGGGCTGCAGCCCTGCTCTATGTAGCACAAGTGATCGTATGATCACAGCTTCAAGTCTCCCATGGAGACTATTGAAGCAAGTAAAAAAAAATGTTTTTAAAAAATATAAAAAATAAAAAACTATAAAAGTTCACCCCCTTTTGCCCCCTTCAAAATAAAACAATAAAAAAAATCAAATATACACATATTTGGTATCATCACATTCAGAATCGCGTGATCTATTAATATATAGAAATAATTATATCCAATCCAATTCCAGAATTACATTTTTTTGGTTGCTGCAAAATTGCAATAGAATGCAATAACAGGAGAGCAAAAGATCATATACACATCAAAATGGTATTAATAAAAACGTCAAATCGGCACGCAAAAAATAAGCCCTCACCCAGTCCCAGATCATGAAAAATGGTGACGCTACGAGTCTTGGAAAATGGCAGCTTTTTTTTTTTTTACAAAGTTTGGAATTTTTTTCAACACTTAAATAAAAAGAATCTAGACATGTTTGGTAGCTGAATTCGTAACGACCTGGCGAATCATAATGGCAGGTCAGTTTTAGCAGTTAGTGAACATGGTAAAAAAAATCCTAAAAACAATTGTGAAATTGCACTTTTTTTTGCAATTTCACATTGGGAATTTTTTTCTCATTTTCCAGTACATGATATGGTAAAATTGAAGGTGCTGTTCAAAAGTACAACTCATTCCGTAAAAAGCAAGCACTCACAAGGCCATATTGACGGAAAAGTAAAAAAGTTATGGCCATGGGAAGAAGGGGAGCAAATAATGGAAACGCAAAATCGGAAATACCCCTGGCCCTTAAGGGGTTAAATGACAATTATGGCCCATTCTGTTTGTATATACTACGTTTGAATTTCAGAAGATTCACTCATCCTAAAATAAATTATGGCAACACAAAACAAATATAAAAATAATGAATAGTCAAAAAACAGAACAATCTAAATTTGTGATCCCTGTAATCATTCTGAACTGCACATTAAACTTAACGGGAATCAAACCATGTTTAGCATGACTCAAAGCCAAGCTGCATGACTGCAGACAAGTATATATTTGTCTGAAATGCTCAGGTTTTTCCTAGAATATATTCTTTAAAGATAAGGCTATGGATCATAGCGGGAGGTGAGACGTGCTTGGCTCTGCCCACGGCCGGCTCTTCCCTGCGCTGCTAGAGGTGATTGAAAGTTTTCTTCCATATCGAGAGACCTTTCAATCACTACTAGCAGAGGTGGCAAAAGCCAACTGAGGGCAACACTGGACTGGTCTCATTCTTTAACCTTCAATTTCACTGCAAGATTAATGATGTAAAAACATAACCCCCAAAAACGGTAGCAGAAATACTTTTTTCCGTTCCCCTTCCCCTACCCCCAAAAAATATATATAAAATTTCAATTTACTATAAGTAGATTAATATTTTACCTTTAAAAAAGATCACTTGATCCCTTAATAACACACAAAAAAAGCAATTATGCGTATGTATAACGTAATTCTCGATACCCAAAATAACTCTGTCCATGGGAGGTTAATTTTTTCACCCATTAACTCTCATTTGAAATTGTATTTTTCAAAGCCAAAAAATTTAACAATTTAAATGTTTTCTAAAAGTGTTCTTGAAAAGCGTTCAATTTACTGAACAAATGGAAAAAAAAGCTTTCCGGGTTTCTACAATGCAATGTTATTGATACGTTAATTATTATTTTCTTAAACGTAATCTAAGTTTGAGTCATTGCTTTCATACGTGCTGTAACTTTGCTCGATACTTACAGACCATTTGTTAAAATCACATCCTCTGGTACTGAATTCTGTAACAGGATTACTCAGTATAAATTAACTGCACCCAGCTTCGAAAGTTCATGTTTTTAACAATTTAACAAGCTATGCACTGGAATTCCATTAATAGTCCCAGTGGATGTTCATACTATTTTATTTCTTCACTACATAAATTTCAGAGCGAGAAGAATCTACTGAACAAGTGATAATATAGATGTACAGACTGACTTTAAATACAATTCCTCAATATTTCTTCTATTATACCAGCCAGAAATAATTCATAGATGATTTATAATGGGCTTCAGTTGTCTTAGGCTAGGTGTAGACTGCATTTGTTCCCACTGTCAGGTGCATTCTGCGCGTGAAATCCACTCTCTTCTATGCCTTATGAACTCCAAATATTAAAATTTGTTCAAAAGATCTGGGGAAATCAGACAGCACAGCCTTAGGATGGGGTACTAAAGAAACTACTGACCTTCCCAGTGGACTGGAATCCTGGAAGTCGATTCTCCCATCTCCATTCATGAGATATGGCTACAGTCAGGATGGATTCATAGGCATCCATCCACCATAGATGACCACTGAAAATAAAGCATAATGCGTGATATATGTTTCTTTGCACTATCAAAGAGTATAGGAAAGCATAGGCTACTGCGCTTTCCTATGCAGTAAAACCAATGATATACTACTGACTAATACTGGCCAGACAGAGACTGAGAGGACACTTATTTGGCCTCCGACTGGTTAATGGGGGTCTATGGAAATGTTACAAGATACTTTGGGATAAGAATGTGGCAACAGTTCTACAACACCATGACTTAAACAAGTCAGATAGATTGCAGTCTACAGTGCTAGAATTGTTTGTGAACTGGATTCTTGAATCTAGAATGCTACAAGGGGTAACATCTGACCAAGGTAGGGTCCAAGGTCTAAATTCTGCATCTGGCCCATCAGACTCTCAGTACACCACCGTTCAATTCTTCTGCTACAATAGTAGAAAAAAAATCGCAATGATGCTGCAACATGTCAACATTTTGCCAATCATTGATAATAGGCACATCGCTTGTCCCACTGTATTTTATGGTGGATGGCTTGAAACCTTTTAGCTTTTAAGACCTATGGACCGGACATTTATCTCCCTGAGAATCTGCCTCCAGAGCTTATTGTAAATGAAAGGGGTGTTACCAGTGTGAGACATGTAGATCAGAGCGTTTGTCATAGGCAAAAAGTCAAATGAACAGCGCTCCATCCAGGTGTATAGTGTAGAAAAAATTCTTTATTCAGACGTAAAAACACGACGTTTCAACCACAACTGGTCTTTGTCAAGTATATTATCATATACTTGACAAAGACCAGTTGTCAAAACGTCATGTTTTTATGGCTGAATAAATAATTTTTTCTACACTATACACCTGGATGGAGCGTTGTTCTTTTGACTTTTTGCCTACTGCGATTTCCAAGTGGGTTCCTTGGTCCTGGACTTGCGCCCCCAACTTGTGAGTGCTGTCAACTTGCCTCCCTTTCTCTGACAGAGCGTTTGTCATGTCTCACACTGGCAACATCCCCTTTCATCTAAAATAATCTCCGGAGGCAGATTCTTGGAGAGATCTATGTCCGGCCCATAGATCTTAACAGCATCTTTGCTTATTAAGAAAATCGTGGATTTCTCTGGAATAAAATATCAAATCACACATCTCAAGGTATCATTTTATTCCAATTCTTATGTCTTTCGTGTCCATATAGACGGCTCAGGAGGATTGATGCTACTGACAGATTCCCTTTACTGCATCGATGCTAAAAGACTTAGCTGCAGATTTAGTACCTGCACTACTCGGCATCAAAAGACAGCGGGTAGTCATTAAAGGGTTAAATTAAATCTATATATGCCCTTTTATATATGAGCAGTGTGCACCAACGTTATTAAATAAGAGATATAACGTTAGCAATGTAACAAGGCATCTTATCTACGGGGTGTGCTCACATATTGTAATAGAATGGTGACAAAGACAACGTTTTCATTATGTCAGATACGCTCATATAACATCATTATCCGCAATTCTAAGCTCTTCTTTGCTCCAGAAGCTCAATGATAATAATTTATTGTAAGAGAAGCTAATCATTTCAAGAGAGAATAGTAATGCAAAGATTGTCGGGTCAGTAATGATGGTGATATCGTGACATCATTAATCTTATTGCACATAATTACACCTGCTTGCAATTCCTCTTCTTCACAGATGAGTTACTGAAAACTTAAGAAATCGAGTTTTCCCAAAGGCATGTGCGAGAATTTTGTCAAGGAACCATAATTGCAATTTTAATAGTTTCTATTACTTTTCTTTGTCAAAATATTTAATACTTTAAGTAATTAGCCTCTTACCATCTCATTAAACTCTTTAATCTAAAAATTAAGAGGACTGCGTCATCAGAAAATGACCGATTATTTAAATTAGTCTTTCTATTGTTTTTTAATTTCTTATATATATATATACTGTATATATTATATATATTTATTTTCTATATCACTACCTATATTTAAGACACAATTAAGAATCATATAATTTTTACATAGGCCATAGTACTTAAAGGGAACCTGTCAGCTGATTCATGCTACCCGAACCATGAACAGTATGAATCATACACAAGTTCCATTATTGCAGCCTTGTATGTATTGCAGTATTTCACTGAAGACATATTTAAAAAAAAAAACAGCGGTGAATTATGTGTTTAGGGTGACTAGTCCAAGGCTGGTCCTCACCCTGCTCCTTTAGACTATGTATATAGTGAGAGAACTCTTTTTTTCTGTAATTTATTATGCAACTATTAAGCGGCTTCTTCGCTGAAGCCAAGTGTAGAATGAGCATGTTACATCTTTCAATAGCTTGATGGTTTTCAAACCCTAAAGCAGGTAAAAAGGTAACAAAAGACTGTACACATGCACAGAGATTTTGTATTCACATTGCTGTGCATTATATTCACTTTTTCAGGTGGTTCTAGACTATTGTCATTTTGACTTGTTGCATAGACTTCCCCATAATGCCCTGCAGCTATGACATCTAGCGGATAATCATACCTTCTACAGTGATGGTCAGTACCTGTATAGAAGAATTGCTTTCCATCTCCAGAGTCACTGGATAAGTCTATCTCTCATATAGAGTATATGCTCTTATTGTCATAGGGGTCCTCCTCTCTCTCCTGTAGAGTGTAAGCTATTATGGTCAATGGGGTCTTCTCTTTCTCTCTCCTGTAGAGTGTAAGCTCTTATGGTCAGCAGGGTCCTTTCTTTATCCTGTAGCATGTAAGCTCTTATAGTCAGTGGGGTCCTCTCTCTCCTGTAGAGTGTAAGCTTTTATGGTCATCAGGGTCCTATCTCTCTATCCTGTAGCGTTTAAGCTCTTATGGTCAGCGGAGTCCTCTTGCTCTCCTATAGAGTGTAAGCTCTTATAGTCAGCGGGCTCCTATCTCTATCCTGTAGAGTGTAAGCTCTTATGGTCAGTGGGGTCCACTCTCTATCTCCTGTAGAGTGTAACCTCTTATAGTCAGCGGGCTCCTCTCTCTCTCCTGTAGACAGGGTCGGACTGGCCCACCGGAGAACCGGAGGATTCTCCGGTGGGCCCTGGCATCTGGGGGGCCCTGGCACCTGCTGGCATACAGGGGCCAGTTGCCTAGGGCCCCTGCTGCTCCAGGGGCCCCCAGCCGGTGACGTGTCGCTAATAGCGGCACACCACGCAGCTGCCACGGGGGCAGCAGCGGGTGACAGGAGGCAGGAGCCCCTGTCCCCGCTGCTAAAGAGAAATGAATATTCACTGCTTCCCACGCCCACATGGGCGTGGGGAGCAGTGAATATCATTACTTACCTGTCACACGCTCCAACCGCTGAGCGTCGCTGTGTCATCGTGTCCTCTCTTGCTGCGATGTTCAGGCAGAGGGCGCGATGACGTCATTAGTGAGCGCCGCGCCCTCTGCCTGAGCATTCACTGCCGGAGGACCGAAGACAGCGGCGCTCAGCAGTGGACCCGGTGACAGGTAAATATCGCAGGTGCTGGGGTCCTGAGCCAGCGGAGACACCGGCACCTGTCCCCCATAGCGCGCCGGTGTCCCCGCCTGCTCAGGACACCAGCACCTGGCCCCCAGCGACGAGAGGTATGTCATTTTTTTTTTTTTGCAGCATCTATGGGGGCACAGTCTGTGGAGCATCTATGGGGACATAATCTATGGGGGCATAATCTGTGGAGCATTTATGGGGGCATAATCTATGGGGGCACAATCTGTGGAGTATTTATGGGGGCATAATCTATGGGGGCATAATCTGTGGAGCATTTATGGGGGCATAATCTATGGGGGCATAATCTGTGGAGCATTTATGGGGGCATAATCTATGGAGCATCTATGGGGGAATAATCTAAGGAGCATTTATGGGGGCACAATCTATGGAGCTTCTATGGGGGCATAATCTATGGAGCATCTATGGGGGCATAATCTATGGAGCATCTATGGGGGCATAATCTATGGAGCATCTATGGGGCATAATCTATGGAGCATCTATGAGGGCACAATCTATGGAGCATCTATGGGGGTATAATACATGGGGCAGCATATGGGGCACAATACATGGAGCATCTTGTGGGGCATAATACATGGGGCAGCATATGGGGCACAATCTATGGAGCATCTTGTGGGGCATAATACATGGGGCAGCATATGGGGCATAATCTAATTTTCCACCCTAGGCTTATACTCGAGTCGATACGTTTTCCCAGTTTTTTGTGGCAAAATTAGGGGGGTCTGCTTATACTCGAGTATATATGGTATCTATCTATTATCTATCTATATAGCATTATACCCTATGGGGGGGCAGCATTATCCCCTATGAGGGGGCTGCTTTATAATCTATGAGGGAGGCTACCCCAACTCCTGCTACATAATTAAGACATGTACTACCTTATATTATACCCTGATATTAGCGCGTTTTACTGCACAATTGGCGGTCTTGTATTTATTTCTATGTAGCTACTAGAGTTGAGCGATACTTTCCGATATCCAAAAGTATCGGAATCGGAATGGTATCGCCGATACCCAAAAAATATCGGCGATACCCGATACCGATACCGGAAGTCCAATGTAAGTCTATGGGAACAAAATATCAAAATTAAAAAAAACCCATTCTTGCCTTGTAGGTTAATTGTACATGAAGGAAAACAACAAAGAGTAATGTAGAATGTATTGGGGGAGGTTGAGGAGACATTAAAGGCATAGATGTTTAACCCAATCCAATGGAATAGCATTAATTTTTTTTTTAGGAAATACGTTCGGATTGACGAAGAAATTGACAATGTTGTTAACCTTTTTTCTATTTTGGCAAATATGTATGTTTCACAACTTCCATGCTCTTCACCTTTTTAACTTTTGCCACACTTTCTCCTTCATAATCTTCAGCAGCATCATCTTTGTCATCAAATTATTCTTCGTCTTCACCTTCTTTATCTTCTTCTAAAACTTCTTGCTTTTCATCTTTTTGTTAACATTACTCATATTGTTCTTTTTAAACTATTATTCTTCTTCATATTATAGTCCTTCATCTTCTTCATCATATTCTTATTTGTGACATAGATTCCTGTACTTGTAATCTGTAAAAGTATGATTTTTTCATCGTTCCGTTCTTGCTGCCACAAAAGATTTAAATTACAACAGTATTTGTCCGTGTTCAGTTTAGCCTGCAGCATCAGGCATTTACCAGGGGCACCACGAGGAGGAACGGACTCACCCCCATACACTGCTTAGTCTTCTTCTGCTTATAATTTAGAGCATATATTTTGTTCTTCATTTTGGTCTTATACTTCATGTTCTTCTGCTTTTAGATCTTCTGCTTATTGTTCTTGTGTCTCTTATTCTGTATCTTGTATTTGTAGCACAACCTTGTACCAGCTGATGTTACTGGGACACGGTTACTAAGAAGGAGGTACCTGTGCTCCAAAGCACTACCAAGGACCAGCAGACGTTGCTGGAACTCGGATACCGAGATGGAGGCACCTAGGCCAAAGGCACTGCGGAGAACCAGTTGACGGTACTGGAACCCGGACGGGTAGCAGAAGGTACAAGAGCCAATGCAAGTAACGAGGACCAGCTGACTGTGCTGGAACCCGGAGGGGCAGCAGAAGGAAAAGAGCCAATGGCACAACCGAGGACCAGCTGACGTTACTGGGACACGGTTACTAAGCAGGAGGTACCTGTGCTCCAAAGCACTACCAAGGACAAGCAGACATTGCAGGAACTTTGATACCGAGATGGAGGCACCTAGGCCAAAGGCACTGCGGAGAACCAGTTGACGGCACTGGAACCCCGACGGGTAGCAGAAGGTACAAGAGCCAATGCAAGTAACGAGGACCAGCTGACTGTGCTGGAACCCGGAGGGGCAGCAGAAGGAAAAGAGCCAATGGCACAACCGAGGACCAGCTGACGTTACTGGGACACGGTTACTAAGCAGGAGGTACCTGTGCTCCAAAGCACTACCAAGGACAAGCAGACATTGCAGGAACTCGGATACCGAGATGGAGGCACCTAGGCCAAAGGCACTGTGGAGAACCAGCTGACGGTACTGGAACTCGGACGGGTACCATAAGGCACCCATGAAAATGTAAGTTGACAGGCCGCAAGCCGTCTGCAGTTACCAAATCACACAGTCCTACAGTGGGTGCTTGTCCTATTTTCACAACGGAAAGAGCCTTTATTTACATATCCCACAGCACACATAGGAATCACCTAAACTGCAGGCACCATAGAGTCGGAAAACCGGAATGCAACATGACAGGACAACTTATTGGAGGCTAATTTACGTTGACACTGCCAGGAAACAGCTGTGCTGCTGTAACCAGGGTGGGCATGAGTCAGTACCCGTGCCAATTACTTCCGAGCAACAACTGGTGGTGTTGGAGCCCAGGGATGAGAGGAGGACAGGGTGGAGGCAGCATGACTTTTTGTCGTACACACAGCAGGGGAACAGCTGCCATTACTCAACCCCAGTAACACAGGAGCAAGTGTTGACTGTGCTAACAGCACTTACAGGCAACAACTGGCGGTGTTGGAGCCCAGGGTCCAATGCATCGACTTCAATTGCTTCCACCTCCTCTCAGGAACACAGCACTGTTGATCAACCATCTGTCTCTTCACCGCCTGCCAAATTGCCCAGTCAGTTAGAGAGTTCTGTACAGGAGCCAGCTGAGTCTCTGCTTCTGTTCTCAGAATCTGTTGGTGGTTTGCAAACAGGGGCACAACCAAGCAGCATTCTGGAATGTGAAGAAGAGGGAGTATGCAGTGATGCGCAACAGCTGTGTCTCTCTGAATCTGAAGAGGCGGGTGAGACAGTGCCGATGGTCAGCACACCGCAGAACGCATCTGATGATGATGATGAGACTCAGGTGCCAGTCTCTGTTGAGCATGGTGGTGGCCAGACCACCCAACAGCAGCAGGTGTTGGAAGAGGTTAGTGGAGATGATGAGGTCCAAGACCCAACATGGCGTGAGGAACAGGAAGGTGGTGGTAGCAGCTCTGAGGAAGCGATTGCCCCAACGGTACAAACAGGAGGGAGAGTTAGGCTGCATACTCTGTTGCCTGTAGCCTCCATTTTGGCACCTGTTCGGATTTCTCTTACAAAAGTCTAAACGGACGCTCCCAGGACTTGCACTGCGTGGTCCTTTTTTCACACACTTGCAGATGATATTTGCTATGTCAAATGCAAGCTGTGTAATCAAAAAGTAAAAAGAGGTAAAGTGTCAGTAACCTCAATACCACAAATATGTGTAAACATGTGCGGAGAAAACACGTAGTTGAGTTACAAAGACACACTGAAGATGTACAGTCTATAGAGAATCACTGCACAAGTTTAACTGCATATGTCATGGTTAAATTTGAAATTTTTATTGCACACTTGATGTGAAAAAAGAAAATAGCTATGAGACTACTGACTGACGTTTTGGGCAACGCAGTGGCCTTTATCAAATAGTCGCTGGAAGAGATAGAAAAATTTACAGTCAATGACAATGTATAATATATACAATATATACAATATATAAATAGGGTGAAGAATATATATACATAGGAATTAGGCAACATGTTAAACATTTGGGTGATACTGTAGAACACGGAGAATTATCCCTCTAGGGTATGCAGGTGGATAATGTAGTTTTTTGTTGATTTTTGGGAGTGTGTAGAAAACAGGGGTGATGGGGTATTGAATATTAAGGAATGTCATAGTCTTACAGTCTATGGCAGGGGTGGGCAATTAATTTTGCCAGGGGGCCGCATGAGAAATTGGGATGGTTTTAGAGGGCCGGACTAATATAATTAACTCCGTTCTACCCAATACTGTATATATACATATATATATATAATATATATATATACTGTATACTGTATATATACATACCTGCCCATTATCATCATCTTCTCCCCATCATCATCAATGCCTCCCCATTATCAGCAATGCCTGCCCATCATCATCTTCTCCCCATCATCAATGCCTGCCCATTATCATCAATGCCTGCCCATTATCATCATCTTCTCCCCATCATCATCAATGCCTCCCCATTATCAGCAATGCCTGCCCATCATCATCTTCTCCCCATCATCAATGCCTGCCCATTATCATCAATACCTGCCCATTATCATCATCTTCTCCCCATCATCATCAATGCCTGCCCATCATCATCATCATCTTCTCCCCATCATCAATGCCTGCCCATTATCATCAATACCTGCCCATTATCACCATCTTCTCCCCATCATCATCAATGCCTGCCCATCATCATCATCATCATCTTCTCCCCATCATCAATGCCTGCCCATTATCATCAATACCTGCCCATTATCATCATCTTCTCCCCATCATCATCAATGCCTCCCATTATCAGCAATGCCTGCCCATCATCATCTTCTCCCCATCATCAATGCCTCCCCATTATCATCAATGCCTGCCCATTATCATCATCTTCTCCCATCATCATCAATGCCTCCCCATTATCAGCAATGCCTGCCCATCATCACACACAGACAGCACATAAGCACTCTCTCACATACATACACACACACACACACACACACACAAAGCACCGCACTACATAGACACAGACACACACAGAGACACGTCTTACCTGTCCAGCGTCCCCGCTCTCTGACACAGCCGGCCGCTGAATGATGACGTCATTCAGCGGCTGGCTGTGAGAGGAATCGCCGGTGGAGCCCGGAGCTGCAGCAGCGGAGGCACGGGAGAGGTAAGTATTGTGCCAGCTGATGCCGGGGCCCTGAGACTGCCGGAGCGCCGCCGCGGGCCGGTCACTGACAGCCGGCAGGCCGGATGCGGCCCGCGGGCCGCCCCTTGCCCGGGTCTGGTCTATGGTGATCAATTAAAGATGTTTTGTCAGGATACGATCAATTTTTTGACAGATGTAAAATGTAGAGTCACAATTGAGTTGTCTGTAGGCTAGGTTAACTGACAGTTGTCTATGAATTTCGGCAATAGATTGGGTCTTATTCATAATAACGATAGTACCCCCCTTATCTGCTGGTTTAATAATAATGTTGGGGTTATCTTTCAGAGATTTTATGGCTTGTTTATCTGTGGGTGTCAGGTTGTGGCGTATCGGGTGTAGGCCCAATCTCGGCAAACCATCCACGAGCACAGGCTCTGAATGCTGGCATTGCAAAACTCCTGTCCCTTGAAATGCTGTCATTCAGGCTGGTGGAGACTGACAGTTTACGGAACTTAATGGCATTGGCAGTCCCACAATACAATGTGCCAAGCTGATTTTATTTCAGCAGGCAAGCCGTCCCTGGTCTGCAAAAGCATGTTGTTGAGGTTAAAATTAACCATGCGCTACTAAACTCCGTCAGTAGCAATGTCCACCTGACCACCACTGCGTGGACCAGTACCCATGGCCAGGGACGATACCTTTCCCTTACTGCCCATTGGGTCAATGTTGTGGAGCCGGGTACAGATCTTGCGAGTGGCGCTGTACATGTTCAGGCAACTACAAGGATTGCGGGAATCAAGTCTGTACACATTGACTCCTCCTTCTCCAGTTCCTCAGAAACATCGTTGCAGGAGCCGTCACGGTCTACCTCCACATGGACCCATGAACGCTTAATAAGAATCTTTAGTTATATAGCGCCAACAGATTACGCAGCGCTTTAGTTTAACAGTTTCAGAACACAAGTCATAAGTAACAACGTTACCAATACAATAATGAAAGCAATATAATCCGCACATGCTCGTGAGAGCTTACAATTTACAAATATGTGGGGGAGATACAAAGTACAGGTGTTTATATACAATGGTGTATTTAGAATGATGGCCCAGCCATTTTGAGGGAGTGAGGGATGGATGGAGATAGTGAATGGGCTACACACACACACTTACACATAGAATGACTTTGATTAGTGAATGTGATAGGCCGCTATGAAGAAATGTGTTTTGAGTGAGTGCCCGAAAATTGTGGATAGTTCTAATTTCTTGGGGTACAGCATTCCACAGTATTGGCGCAGCGCGGGAGAAGTCTTGGATTCGGGAGAGATGTTCTTTAGGTGTAGGCGGCAATAGCGGGCAACAGATTGTATATGGGAGGTGAAGGAGAGATTGGTGTCAAACATAACACCCAGACAGCGAGCCTGTTGACCGATATGAGCACAGACGTGGCCAAACGTCAACAGGCCGTCCTGAAATTAATTTCCATGGGGAATCAAAGCCACACAGCGCAGGAGCTCTGGAATGCCATAAAGCAAGAGAGCGACATGTGTATTTTGCCAGCGAATCTCCAGCCAGGCTTGGTAGTGTGTGACAATGGCCGAAATCTGGTGGCAAGTCTGGGCCTAGGCAACGTCACTCACATACCATGTCTGGCACATGTGCTAAACTTGGTCGTCCAGAGTTTTTTGAGGGACTATCCGGATCTTGATGCACTGCTGCACAAGGTCCGCCTACAGTGCGCTAACTTGCGACGTTCCACCATGGCCAGATCGCGCATTGCAGCTCTGCAACGCAGATTTTGCCTTCCTGAACATCGCATCATATGTGACGTACCCACCAGGTGGAATTCCACGTTACATATGTTGGAGCGGTTGTGTGAGCAGCAGCCAGCAGTAATGGAGTATCAGCTGCATCAGTCGCAATCAACTCGCAATTTGCGCCGTTCACTTCACCACTACTGAGTGGGCCTCTATAATAATAATCTTTATTTATATAGCGCCAACAGATTCCGCAGCGCTGTACAGTTTAACAGTTTCATAACACAAGTCATAAGTGACAACGTTAACAATACAATAATTAAAGCAATATAAGCTGCCCCTGCTCGTGAGACCTTACAATCTACAATGAGGAGGGGGAGCTACAAAGTACAGTTGTTTATATACAATGGTGTATTTACAATGATGGTCCAGCCATTTTCAGGGAGTGAGGGATGGATGGAGATAGTGAATGGGCTACACACACACACAGTTACACATAGAATGACTTTGATTAGTGAATGTGATAGGCCGCTCTGAACAAATGTGTTTTGAGTGTGGAAGTAGGGCTGTTAATGGGGATGTTGAAGTCTCCAAGGATAAGGGTTGGTACTTCTGAGGACATGAAAGTGCGGCAGCCAGGCAGAGAAGTGGTCAAGGAACTGTGTGGGCGAGCCTGAGGTCCGATATATTACCGCTACTCTGAGGGAGAGGGGACGAAAGAGCCTGATGGTGTGGACCTAATAATTTGCAAAATCTTAATATAAAATTTACATGTTACATATTTACATCTAGTATAAAACATTTAACCATTAAGCCTACTTGCAGAACAAGGAAGTGTGAAAAAAACTTGTGCTTAAAAAAAAAAGTGCAAATAAAATGTGAGAAGGGCAGTGTAACAAATAATTTAGGAAAAAGATAAACTAACATCAAGTGCTGTGTGCTGTGTAAGAGCCAGACACATTAACATGAAATCAGTCTGGAATAGCGGTGATTTTCTCCCATAACCCGAGTAACATTCTGGGGAGAGGGGTGTAGAGTCAACGATCAGCAACTAGCTACGGTAGATCAAATACCTGAAAAAAAAAAAAAAGTTATTTAACATTCATAAGATACATTTTATTTTATAAAAAAAAAAAAATTATTTAACATTCATAAGATACATTGTATTTAAAAAAAAAAAAAAAGAAATTTATTTAACATTCCTAAGATAATTTTTATTTAAAACATAAAAACTATAATACACAGCAGGATCTTTAGTAAAAACCAGACTTACCACTGTAACCTCTTAATCCTTGCAAGCTTCAACACAACGTTGACAAGGTACACAGCAGGGGTGGTCGGTCTCCTAGACAACGAGCAAACTCCTTCATGTTGAGAGAGGCCACCATCTCCTTAGCTTTCTGGTACTTTTCTGTGGGAATGAGCTTGTCTCCAACCAGCCAGGAATATCCATTGAATGGCACACCATGGTTTGGTATTAGCATCCAGTACCAAAAGTGAAGCCAACCACAGTTCTAATGAACTTTATTTGATATACTGGCTGGCCAAACATTAGTTTCTCACAAAGGAGCTGAAGACCCTGAGTGGCAGTAGGTGCAAGTCTCTCCAGCATGACCTGTTTGTTAGATATTTGCCGTCTACACCTAAAGAACATCTCTAGAATCCGCCCTTTTCTCACCATGGAAACAACAAAAACCCTCACTGTAGCATTGATCCACTCCCGCCTGTACTACTGCAATGCTCTATTACTTGGCCTCCCCATTACTCGACTATCCCTCTCCAGTCCATCATTAATGCAGCAGCCAGGGTCATCCATCTGGCTAATCGGTACTCGGACGCGTCCGCTCTTCGCCAGTCCTTACACTGGCTGCTCATTCATTATAGGATCCAATTCAAAGTACTGGTTCTCACCCACAAAGCTCTCCACAGTGCAGCACCCCCCTACATCTCCTCCCTCATTTCTATCTATCGGCCTAACCGACTGCTGCGCTCTGCAAATGACTTTCGACTAACCTCTGCAGTAATCCGTACCTTCCACTCCCGACTCCAAGACTTCTCCCGCGCTGCGCAAATCCTCTGGAATGCTCTACCACAAGAAATTAGGACTATCCACAATTTGCCTGGTTTCAGGCGCTCCCTCAAAACACATTTGTTCAGAGTGGCCTATCACATTCAATAACCAAAGTCGTTCTATGTTTAAGTGTGTATGTGGAGCCCATTCACTATCTCCATCCATGCCTCACTCCCTCAAGATGGCTGGACCATCATTGGAAATGCACCATTATATATACACACCTGTACTTTGTATCTCCCCCACCTCATTGTAGATTGTAAGCTCTCACGAGCAGGGTCGGCTTATTTTGCTTTAATTATTGTATTGTTAACGTTGTTACCTATGACTTGTGTTTTGAAACTGTTAAAGTGTAAAGCGCTGCGGAATATGTTGGCGCTATATAAATAAGATTATTATTATTATTATTATATCAGAGGGAGAAGAGGATTGGGCCTTGACAAGGTGCCCGATTGCATCTTAAGTCTTATTGAATGTTGGAGCCAGTCCACCGTATAAAAGCAGCCATAGAGTGTCCGGGTACCTGCTTGGATTTCATCAAAATGAAGACTACTTTAATGTACATGTACACCAATTCGAGAAAAATGACAAGGATGAGGCAGTAAGACACGCTCAGCAGAGTACAAGCAGCATTGCTTGAAGAAGTAACTTGAGCGTGATCAAAATTGAATAAATTAAAATCTCAGACTACAGTGAACACAACTCTTAGCTGTGAAAGGGCTTTTTGTGTCCTTCTACAGTGTTTTCAACCAATGTATTGGATACGGATGGAAGCACGTCACACTATAATTTCAATTGAATGGAGCAGCAAGAATTACACTAAAGAAAAAAAAAAAAAAAAAGAGTGAGAGTGACATGTGCAGATGCCTACATACAGTGTTGTATGCCGAGCAAACTGCAACGCGTCACCTGCACTCACACACACACCTTGCAGAGCTGTGAAAAAAACACTGCAAGGCAAAAGGAAGATGTACACAGTGGTTGGTAAAGTAGCCTGCCTAAAGCACAGTACACAAAATCGCAATCTCTAACTGTCCCTCAGAGTCAGCAGAGCAGCGTTCTGTCCCAAACTGAATTAACAGCACAGTGACGCTAAAATGGCGGCTTTATCCGGCAACAATACCTTCCTTGTGTCACGGTTAGGGTAGCGTGTGTCTATTATATGAGTGTCTGTAAAATGTAACGTTACGCAGACTTATTCTGCCCTTGGGACGCAAAAAATAAGACAGCAGTAATCATTTACTGTATAAAACTCCACCTATGCGCAACAAAACAAGCACGTTCCCTCTTACGGTTCCTGCCCTGACATGTGAGTAGGGAGTTTGGAGACGTTCCTGAATTTATCCCAGGTATCCAAGCATATCAGGCCGATAGGAGAGCATTAAAACCACCCACGGTGGTGACTTAAATATGGTGAATCGAACCAGTGAAGAACTGTAGGTCGATGCGAATGAATGTGCGATCACATGACACACGTTTATAATAACCCTTGCTAGACACGAGTAACTTTGTAGACATTTGGACACACCTGAACCCAGATGGCAGTGAATATTCATTCTATTCGACGCCACATGACTCTTGGTCCAGAATAGATTATATATTGCTAGCACAGGAGCTATTAAGGGGAGTGGAAGAGGCAGATGTGCACAACGTAGCTATATATGACCACGCGCCCGTATCAGTGACCCTGCCAGATATGGTGCAGATGGGGCCAAACCAGACTTGGCGCTTCCCGACCTATTTGTTAATGGATGAGAAGTTTCGACATCACGTGAAGCAATGGTGTTTTTAATATGTAAGGGATAATGGAGATACTAGGGATAGGCCGGAACTTTTATGGGCAGCAGGGAAGGGAGTAATGCGCGGGAAACTAATAGGTTATCAGACAACGCTAAAAAAGAAGATCGCGACAAACTACTCGCAGGCTAGCAGGATATTACGCGATAGGTACACGGCAAACAAGACAAGTTCATCAACACAGGTTAAAAATAGATGTAAGCAGGCTAAGGCTGACTTACACGTATGGGTATATCGACGAGAGAGAAGCAGTAATAACAATTATAGAGCCGATGTATATCGTTATGGTAGCAAATGAGGGAGACTATTAGCACGACTAGCGAAAGGAAATCACATTCGTCATCAACATATTATAGCGTTAACGAATAAACATGGGATCATGAACACAGACCCTCGAACCATAAACACCATTCTACAAGAATACTACTCAGACTTATATAAGGTGGAACATACGGATAGTGCGGAGGGTAACACCTTTGTAGATGGAATACGGTTACCATCCATCACAAACTATCAGCTTCTCCTTTTAAAAAAACAAATTGAGGTGACGGAAGTGACAGCGGCGATAAGTTACTTTAAATACGGGAAAGCTCCAGGACCTGACGGGTTTACAGCCAAATTATTAAAATTATTGAGTGAGGATATCCCGTCCACATTGGTACGCACCTTCAATCATATATTGGAGACAGGAGGGTTGCCCAGCCATTCAAACATGTCACACATGAAGTTGCTACTAAAACCAAACAAACCTTCACATCTGCCTGGATCCTATCGTACATTCTCACTCATTGACCATTATATCAAGATTTTGTCCAGGATCATGGCAGATCTTTTGAGTAGCATTGTTCCTACGCTGATAGGGCGATCACAAGTGGCCTTTGTTAGCTACTTTGTTGGCTACTATCAGTCTCACTATGCATAACACATGTGTGCAGTGGGCAGTATTACCTTTGCCTTCGGTGGAGTAGGAAAACCCTCTCCTATCGAAGTGTTAGTTGGGGAGATGGAAGATTTGACACCGGGACCTGAATTGTAATACTTAAATGTGACAGGTGACAAATTTGTTAAGGCGCAACTCCGCGGCCCCTATGTTGAGTCTAGCCCGTGAAAATTTACTGGTTGTCAATGGGGAACCCCAACACCCCGGGGCAGCTACAGTATTTAAACAATTAGAGCTGAACCATGATTTGCTGTATCAGGTTTATAAAATACATGTTGAAATTTTTTAGCAATTGCTGCTACCGAAGTCATATCGGAGGTTGGTAATGGACTTAGCGCATGCGCATGTACTAGGGTGACATTTGTGCCAAAAGAAAACCCTACACAGAATTATACAACGGTTTTACTGGCTGGGGGTCTATCAAGAAGTTAAACGGTATTGTAACTCTTGTCGCATGCGCCAGGTACACAGTCCTCAGCCTCATTTAGTGAGTCCCTTGGTGCCATTAAAAATTTTAGAGGTCCAGTTTGAGAGAATACCCATGGATCTGGTGGAGCAGGTTAATAAATCAGCAAGGGTCATCAACAGGGGCAATAAAAGGGGCACTGTGTGGGTCACCAGTTTTGAGCACACCCGAGTTCAAAAGAGAATTCATTGTCCAGACTGATGCGTCAGAGGTAGGTCTGGGTGCCGTGTTGTCTCAGGACTGGAGCTTAACGGGGAGGAGCATCCCATTAGTTTCCTGAGTCGAAAACTTACTCCATCAAAAAACAGAGACAGCATTGTAGAGAGAGAGTGCCTGGCGATAAAGTGGGCACTGGAGTCGTTGCGCTACTATTTGTTGGGGATAACATTTTGTTTTGTAAATGATCATTCCCCTGTGACTGGCAGTGTTGTAGCCCAGGGAGTAGAGTTCAGGTGGTAGAAAGATGAACATAACAGGAGACTTGGAAAACGTTGGCAAACAGTTATTTAATCTGAAAACGGACAGGCAAATTCAGGTGAGATCCATGCCTTGTTCATTTTCAGAAAAATAAGCCGGTCTACATTGTCTGAGGATAGTCGCATGCGACGGTCTGTTAGTACACCACCTGCAGCACTAAAGACACGCTCAGATAATACACTGGCAGCAGGGCAAGCCAGCACCTCCAAGGCATACCACACATCAAATACAAATATAACAGTAATAATAATATTATTAATAAAAAATGAAATTGCACACACAGTACACAGACACAGCTCATATGTGTGTATGGAGAGAGTGTTTCTGTGTGTAGTTCATGCCTCTAGCCTAGAAGATCAGTCTTGCTAAAATCTTTAACACTGACCCCTGTTCTGTTCTTAAAATGGTGGATGCTGAACTGCTTCTCAGCCCCCTCATACACAATCATTATGTGGCACTGCTGGGCTCAGTCAGAGGCATCAGATTGAACTAGGCTGTCCTGAGTCATTCTCAATAGAACATTTTGTTCAGCAGTTCATCTAGTTCATTTAGTTCAGAGGTCACATGATGCATTTCCTATCAGCTCCTCACAGGATAGGGTGGAGAAAAACTGAACAAAATGAACTAAATGAACTAATCTTTTGAACTAATCTTTTCAGTGAACTAGTTCATGGTGAACTAATCAGTAATCACCAAAATTAACTAGATTTCCCATCACTATGGTGTACACCTTGGTGGCGCTGTCACAAAACTTCGCCACATTTGTAACATACAGCTCTTGCCCTGTGCAGAGGCGCTGCTTGTGCTCCCTCTTGTTGCAGAGGTGTCTACAATGCCTCGACGCACAGAGCTGCTTTGTAAAGCAGTAGCAGCAGCAGCGCTCTCGGCTGGAATGGAGAACATTATGATTTCAACAGTGTGTCTTGGTCCTCCAGCATTTTACGGTCCCGGTTCAACGGTGTGATGAGGCTTTGTAAGTTGTCCCGGTAGCGAGGGTCTAGGAGGGTGTACACCCAATAATCTGACGTGGTGAGAATGTGGCCGATGCGGCGGTCGTTTCTCAGGCAGTGCAGCATGAAATCAACCATGTGCTGCAGACTCACAACTGGCCAACAAACGCTGTCCTCTGGAAGAGCGTCACACTAATAGATTTTTGTAAATTTAAAATAGAATAAAGCAGCAGCAATTTTTGAAAAATTGACAAGGATGAGCCAGTGACAGACACTCAGCAGAGTACACGCTGCGGTGGTTGAAGTAAGTGGAGCGGGATCTACACTCCTACAAAAAAATTAAACCTCAGACTACAGTGAACACTGAAACACAACTGTTCACTTGCTGTGAAAGGCCTTTTTGTGGACTTCTATTAAGTTTGCAAGCAATGTATTGTATTTTGATGGAAGAGCGTCACACTAATAGATTTTTGTAAATTTAAAATAGAAGAAAGCAGCAGCAATTTTTGAAAAATTACAAGGATGAGCCAGTGACAGACACTCAGCAGAGTACACGCTGCGGTGGTTGAAGTGGAGCGGGATCTACACTCCTACAAAAAAATTAAACCTCAGACTACAGTGAACACTGAAACACAACTGTTCACTTGCTGTGAAAGGCCTTTTTGTGGACTTCTATTAAGTTTGCAAGCAATGTATTGTATTTTGATGGAAGAGCGTCACACTAATAGATTTTTGTAAATTTAAAATAGAAGAAAGCAGCAGCAATTTTTGAAAAATTACAAGGATGAGCCAGTGACAGACACTCAGCAGAGTACACGCTGCGGTGGTTGAAGTGGAGCGGGATCTACACTCCTACAAAAAAATTAAACCTCAGACTACAGTGAACACTGAAACACAACTGTTCACTTGCTGTGAAAGGCCTTTTTGTGGACTTCTATTAAGTTTGCAAGCAATGTATTGTATTTTGATGGAAGAGCGTCACACTAATAGATTTTTGTAAATTTAAAATAGAAGAAAGCAGCAGCAATTTTTGAAAAATTACAAGGATGAGCCAGTGACAGACACTCAGCAGAGTACACGCTGCGGTGGTTGAACTGGAGCGGGATCTACACTCCTACAAAAAAATTAAACCTCAGACTACAGTAAACACTGAAACACAACTGTTCACTTGCTGTGAAAGGCCTTTTTGTGGACTTCTATTATGTTTGCAAGCAATGTATTGTATTTTGATGGAAGAGCGTCACACTAATAGATTTTTGTAAATTTAAAATAGAAGAAAGCAGCAGCAATTTTTGAAAAATTACAAGGATGAGCCAGTGACAGACACTCAGCAGAGTACACGCTGCGGTGGTTGAAGTGGAGCGGGATCTACACTCCTACAAAAAAATTAAACCTCAGACTACAGTGAACACTGAAACACAACTGTTCACTTGCTGTGAAAGGCCTTTTTGTGGACTTCTATTAAGTTTGCAAGCAATGTATTGTATTTTGATGGAAGAGCGTCACACTAATAGATTTTTGTAAATTTAAAATAGAAGAAAGCAGCAGCAATTTTTGAAAAATTACAAGGATGAGCCAGTGACAGACACTCAGCAGAGTACACGCTGCGGTGGTTGAACTGGAGCGGGATCTACACTCCTACAAAAAAATTAAACCTCAGACTACAGTAAACACTGAAACACAACTGTTCACTTGCTGTGAAAGGCCTTTTTGTGGACTTCTATTATGTTTGCAAGCAATGTATTGTATTTTGATGGAAGAGCGTCACACTAATAGATTTTTGTAAATTTAAAATAGAAGAAAGCAGCAGCAATTTTTGAAAAATTACAAGGATGAGCCAGTGACAGACACTCAGCAGAGTACACGCTGCGGTGGTTGAAGTGGAGCGGGATCTACACTCCTACAAAAAAATTAAACCTCAGACTACAGTGAACACTGAAACACAACTGTTCACTTGCTGTGAAAGGCCTTTTTGTGGACTTCTATTAAGTTTGCAAGCAATGTATTGTATTTTGATGGAAGAGCGTCACACTAATAGATTTTTGTAAATTTAAAATAGAAGAAAGCAGCAGCAATTTTTGAAAAATTACAAGGATGAGCCAGTGACAGACACTCAGCAGAGTACACGCTGCGGTGGTTGAAGTGGAGCGGGATCTACACTCCTACAAAAAAATTAAACCTCAGACTACAGTAAACACTGAAACACAACTGTTCACTTGCTGTGAAAGGCCTTTTTGTGGACTTCTATTATGTTTGCAAGCAATGTATTGTATTTTGATAGAAGAGCGTCACACTAATAGATTTTTGTAAATTTAAAATAGAAGAAAGCAGCAGCAATTTTTGAAAAATTACAAGGATGAGCCAGTGACAGACACTCAGCAGAGTACACGCTGCGGTGGTTGAAGTGGAGCGGGATCTACACTCCTACAAAAAAATTAAACCTCAGACTACAGTAAACACTGAAACACAACTGTTCACTTGCTGTGAAAGGCCTTTTTGTGGACTTCTATTATGTTTGCAAGCAATGTATTGTATTTTGATGGAAGAGCGTCACACTAATAGATTTTTGTAAATTTAAAATAGAAGAAAGCAGCAGCAATTTTTGAAAAATTACAAGGATGAGCCAGTGACAGACACTCAGCAGAGTACACGCTGCGGTGGTTGAAGTGGAGCGGGATCTACACTCCTACAAAAAAATTAAACCTCAGACTACAGTGAACACTGAAACACAACTGTTCACTTGCTGTGAAAGGCCTTTTTGTGGACTTCTATTAAGTTTGCAAGCAATGTATTGTATTTTGATGGAAGAGCGTCACACTAATAGATTTTTGTAAATTTAAAATAGAAGAAAGCAGCAGCAATTTTTGAAAAATTACAAGGATGAGCCAGTGACAGACACTCAGCAGAGTACACGCTGCGGTGGTTGAACTGGAGCGGGATCTACACTCCTACAAAAAAATTAAACCTCAGACTACAGTAAACACTGAAACACAACTGTTCACTTGCTGTGAAAGGCCTTTTTGTGGACTTCTATTATGTTTGCAAGCAATGTATTGTATTTTGATGGAAGAGCGTCACACTAATAGATTTTTGTAAATTTAAAATAGAAGAAAGCAGCAGCAATTTTTGAAAAATTACAAGGATGAGCCAGTGACAGACACTCAGCAGAGTACACGCTGCGGTGGTTGAAGTGGAGCGGGATCTACACTCCTACAAAAAAATTAAACCTCAGACTACAGTGAACACTGAAACACAATTGTTCACTTGCTGTGAAAGGCCTTTTTGTGGACTTCTATTAAGTTTGCAAGCAATGTATTGTATTTTGATGGAAGAGCGTCACACTAATAGATTTTTGTAAATTTAAAATAGAAGAAAGCAGCAGCAATTTTGAAAAATTACAAGGATGAGCCAGTGACAGACACTCAGCAGAGTACACGCTGCGGTGGTTGAAGTGGAGCGGGATCTACACTCCTACAAAAAAATTAAACCTCAGACTACAGTAAACACTGAAACACAACTGTTCACTTGCTGTGAAAGGCCTTTTTGTGGACTTCTATTATGTTTGCAAGCAATGTATTGTATTTTGATGGAAGAGCGTCACACTAATTGATTTTTGTAAATTTAAAATAGAAGAAAGCAGCAGCAATTTTTGAAAAATTACAAGGATGAGCCAGTGACAGACACTCAGCAGAGTACACGCTGCGGTGGTTGAAGTGGAGCGGGATCTACACTCCTACAAAAAAATTAAACCTCAGACTACAGTAAACACTGAAACACAACTGTTCACTTGCTGTGAAAGGCCTTTTTGTGGACTTCTATTATGTTTGCAAGCAATGTATTGTATTTTGATGGAAGAGCGTCACACTAATAGATTTTTGTAAATTTAAAATAGAATAAAGCAGCAGCAATTTTTGAAAAATTACAAGGATGAGCCAGTGACAGACGCTCAGCAGAGTACACTCAGCATTAGTTGAAGTAACTGGAGCGTGATCTGCACTCAAAAAAAAAAAAAAATCACAGACTGCAGTGAACACTGAAACACAACTGTTCACTTGCTGTGAAAGGCTCCTTTGTGGACTTCTATAGTGTTTGCAACCAAGGTATTGTATACGGATGGAAGCACGTCACACTATTATTTCAATTGCATGGAGCAGCAAGAATTACACTGAAGAAAAAAAAAAGAGTCTGTCAGTGACACGTGCAGATGCCTACAGACAGCGTTGCATACAGAGCAAACTGCAGCGTCACCTGCACTCACACACAACTTGCAGAGCTGTTAAAACAACACTGCAGGCAAAAGGAAGCTTTACACAGCCGGTGGTAAACTAGCCTGCCTAAAGCACAGTACACTAAATCGCAATCTCTAACTGTCCCTCAGAGTCAGCAGAGCAGCGTTCTTTCCCTAACTGAGTTCACAGCACAGTGACGCTAAAATGGCGGCGGCGCCTTTTATAGTGCATTCTGACATCATTTCAGCATCCAATCACAGCCATGCCATTAGTTAACATGACCGCAGCATTACAGGATGTGCCCACACTTCTTAGGATTCCGCATTGGCTGACTAAAATCACATTGCCTCTCAAAGAATTATGGGAACTTCCGATTCCGGTATACGATATATGGAAAATATGGGAACTAAGTATCGGAATTCCGATACAGCGAATATCGGCCGATACCCGATACTTGCGGTATCGGAATGCTCAACACTAGTAGCTACATAGTGGGCCCCAAGAATGATTTTCTCTGGTGGGCCCAAGGTGTTCCAGTCCGACGCTGCCTGTAGAGTGTAACCTCTTATGGGCAGCGGGCTCCTCTCTCCTGTAGAGTGTAAGCTCTTATGGTCAGCAGAGTCCTTCCTTTATCCTGTAGCATGTAAGCTCTTATAGTCAACGGGCTCCACTCTCTATCCTGTAGAGTGTAAGCTCTTATGGTCAGTGGGGTCCTCTCTCTCTCCTGTAGAGTGTAAGCTCTTATAGTCAGCGGGCTCCTCTCTCTATCCTATAGAGTGTAAGCTCTTATGGTCAGCGGGGTCCTCTCTCTCCTGTAGAGTGTAAGCTCTTATGGTCAGTGAGGTCCCTTCTTTATCCTGTAGAGTGTAAGCTCTTATAGTCAGCGGGGTCCTCTCTCTCTCCTGTAAAGTGTGAGCTCTTATGTCAGCAGGGTCCTCTCTCTTCTGTAGAGTGTAAGCTCTTCTACCCACATGTGTTTTCTAAACAATTACAAGTTTTTCAGTATTGAGATACATAAAAATGTATTTGCCACAAATCTAATTTTGGGGGAAAATTCAGTGAAGTCGACAAATTCGAATTTCAAAAGATCAACTCATTTCTACGGAGTAATCAGTGATGCAATAAGACTGATCTAGATATTACTTCCAATCCATACACATACTGTTGGTCAGACGCTTCTGATACATTGGACTCTTTTTAATAAATCAGACAAGTCTGAAAAGTGGACTGCGCTTCCGGGTGCCTCGCCACAAATCTTACTCCAGTCAGTGACTAGTTAGCTTGTCATGAATTAGATGAAATGGAATGCCACACCCTCATTCCACCTCAGCGATGGCTACTTTGGCGAAACTGGCATGAAAACGCCAAAAGCCCCATTTTTTGCCAAAAGTCACATGCTCCCATAATTTGCCTGAGTAGAGCACTTAGGGTATGTTTCCACGATCAGGAAACAGTCCGGATTTGCTGCGTGTTTGGCGCTGTGCGTTGGCGCAGCGCCAAACACGCAGCGTCCAGATGTTACAGCATAGTGGAGGGGATTTCAAGAAATCCCGTCTCCACTATGCGTAAAAATACGCAGGCGGAAGACCTGCGTTTCCGGACATGCAGCGCGTCTTTTCAGACCGCAGCATGTCCTAGCGTCTTGCGGCGACGCTGCGTCGCCGCAAGGTAAATAACACAGGGCTATGCAGCCCTGCGTTCTTTCCGGATGTGTTCCGGAGGTGTCCGGAACCCATCCGGAAAGAGCGCGCGTCAGAAAGGGGGCGGGGCTTTGGACGGTGCAGAATTTCTGCTCCGTCCAAAGCGCTGTGGTTCCGGACCGTGGAACCACAGCCTAACTTGCAAAAATATTTTCTAGAAGCAATGTCCGTAATATGGCATCTGAAAGACAATGGGACATTATTTTTTTCTGCTGGATTCATTCAATCAGAATCACAAAATCTCTGTGCGTTTCCATGTAGAGGCACAATATGTCCTACTAGACTCCTTCGGGTGCCATTAAAATATGTTTTCAACTGGATAATTCCTTTAATCAGTTGATAATTAACAATAGTCTGAAAAGGCACTATTGAAAACAAACTATTTTATGTGTTCAGTTTACGTTATGTGAATTGTGATCCTGGGTTTGCAATTGGAATCAGCAAGAAAAAATATATAATATGAAATGATAATTTTTTTCTCTTTTGAGAGCTAGACAATTGCAAAATTCTCTAAAAATTAGTATGCGCACTCTGTCTATATCTCATAAGTTATTTTAAATAGTGCAAAGCTCACCAATTAAAGATTCTAACACGAGTCCTTAGGGGACGGAGCAGAGCTGGTTTGGAGAGTTTTGCATAGCTTAGCATACTGCTCTGTAATATATGCTGCAAAGCTAACTAGCTTATTACAGTTAGTTAGACATTTCTTAAAACGCTGGCATGACAGTGGAAAAAGGATGGTGTTGGAAAGCCAAATACTCATCGCTCAACTTGCTTTGCATATATGATTCAGTTTACATTAGCATTTGATCATCCCACATTTACAAATTGCCCCTCCAAATCCTGCCCACTAGGTTCCATTATTCCCTTACATTTACATTTTAGTTTTATTCTCCTCCTTTTTTTTAATTCTTATTATCCACATGAAATAAAAATTAGGGATTTTCTTTTCACAGAATTTTGCATATCCCGTTCTCCATTGTTCCTCCTGGAAATATATGAATAGCTTGATAACTTGGTGCTACTATTCACTTTTCCATATTTATGCAAACAAACTAATTTCAGGACATTAATCCCATGGAAATTAAGGTGGCGCACACATTTGCGTTTTTTTTGTTTAAGTTACTTTCTTTTTTTGTCTTATGGTGCATTAAAACAGAGCATGCATGATCATGAATTTGGCACAAAGTCAAAAATGGTCTTTCTTTCAATCTTTTATACTCTTTTTGCAAAACTTTGAGGTCAAGGGTAACATGTTGGCGTGAAAAGTCGCAAAAATTGTGCCAACATTTGGTTTACTCAAAAATACACCAGGTTGGGGACAGGAATGAAAATGGGCTGAATTTTGAGACTTTCTAAAAAGTTGCAATTTGCGAATCATGCAAAAAAAATCTGGAATTGCTAAACTCTGTCTACAAAGCGAAACAAGAACAAAAACACAGGTAAGCTATTATAAAATAGACTTAAAAAGTGCAAATGGAATAATAAATTGGGTGCAAGCATAAAAAAGGTGAAAAACGCACAAAAATAGACAAAAAACAGGCGCAAATTAGATGATGAATCGGTTACTTAGTGCCCAAAGATAACAGTGCCACATTTTGTGCTAAATCCCTACCCAAATTTTTTTATCGCCACACTGTGGTATATTTGAAGCTTTCATTATTTTGGTGCCCCACATTAACTCATTAGTGAGTCATGAATCATGATCATTAGAAACAGTGATCTCGGTAATTATGAGAAAAATGACTCTAACAATAAGTAAAATATAAATATTTTTTTAAAATGATCTAAATGATTCAACTTCCTATTTTATGTGCATGGTAGGCTCAATCATGGTTAACGAAGCACAGAAAAAAATCTAAATGTTTTTCATCTGCAGTCGCCTTTACATTTTTGTGTTTCCAGATAACCAGTAAAACCTCCTGGGTTCTGATGATTTTTGATAAGAAAGTAGCGAAAGGGGTTGTCCAGACTCTGATGGAGTTTTCAAAGGTACAGACGATCAGTGACTTTGATTGGCTGCAGTGGTCATGTGATATTGTGCATTTCAGGAGACCTGGAAGGTTCACAGGGCTAAAGGCAGAAGATCCGTAAAGGAGGTGAGTAGGCATTTTTTTTTAGTTTATGGAAGCCCTCAGTGACCATTAGCAAGGGGTTGTTTAATGCTGGACCACCCCGTTAGGGTGGTGGAAGATGGAAGTATACACTGACAAAATATAGGGGTATGTATACTATATCAATGAAAAGTTAGAACAAGGTATAGACTAAACAGAGATTTTAAGTTATTATACTCTATTATGGTCTGGCACACTAGTAACGGA
>JARQOD010000006.1:418336066-418387146 GCA_033576555.1 Oophaga sylvatica | reverse complement strand
ATTTCCCCCTTTTTTACAGGGTAGGGCCCTATACCTACTTCTGCATTAAGTTGGGCATCTGTTCTCCATAATTGGTAACCCTGTTCATTTGGTATGTAGATTTCACCAATACTTATAGCTAATAGCCCCTAACTATATAATTTTCTCACCATTTTTTGGTCGTTCAATTTATGTGCATTTTTTCTAGCTCAGGGAATACCATATGCATTGAGTTACAACATGTCCACAATTGGATTTTAATCAATTAAGCAGTCGGGTAGGCAATTTCTTTTTTTTCTTTTTTTTTCCCCTCCCCCTTTTTTGTTTCTTTTTTTGGACTGATAAAAATATTACTGCCTCACTTATGTACATATTTTTAATATTAATCTTATTATATACTTTACAAATCATTTGTTAAATTTTTGCAGCACCTTGATGAAGGTCCAGTTTTTAGGGCCGAAATGTTTGTTTTTGGACTGCAAAAAAAAATTCACTTTCCCCAAATAAGTTGAGTGCCAGTCATTTCTTTATATTACACTCGGTTGGGTTCCTACTTGTGAACCTTCTTCGGTAGTGCCACGTTATATCTCTCAGAGCATAGGGGAGACAGCTCAAACGGCAGCACAAGAGGGGAGAACACAGTACAGGAAGGAGAGAGACAGCAGACAAGGGGGTTAGTACATGGGGTAGACAGGTCAAAGAAGAGAGCACAGATGGAGAAGCCAGCACATGGTGAATGAGGAGTGGATAGGTGGTGAGCCATTGGAGGAGAGATTCTCAACACTGCAAAGCCTGCCCCCATCGTGACATTACTCCCCTCCCGATGCGATAGCATCGGCCTCCATCTAGTTAAGAATAAATGCTTGTCGTCACAGTTTGAATACCTAAATTTTAGCTTTTTTTTTGCTTCTTTAATTTTCCCTGGTTTCACCAAAGATTTTTGAAAATTGGAATAAAAAAAAATCTAAAAGATTTAATAAGGGTATGTGCACACGTTTTATTTTTAAATGTTTTTTCAGCTTGTTTTTGTTGAAAAAATGCAGTCTTACAGCGCACATTCACACCGTGGTCACTAACAAACAAAACCTAGAATAAAAACAATGAGAAAATATTCTGTAAGTAATAAAAAAAACCCAGTTGTAGTACTATATGTTACATTAAGGTTTCAACTTAACACTATTTGATAAAAATTCTGGTTTTGTTTGTTTGAATGTCCCTGTAGGGTGTACTTATATGTTCTGGACAGGCTGCGACGCTAAAAATATGGGCGTCACTGAGTGGTGTAAGTCAGAAATTGCTGGGAACAAATATTTTTTTTTTTTTGGGTGCCTCGGTATTATGCTTGATTTTAGGCATATTCAGTCCTCTGAATCAGAATATGTCAATTACATTTTTCTAGCAGCTCTACTTTTTGAGATAATGTACAGTTGCCCACACATGAATTTGGATTATTTCTCCTCGACAGGGTATTAATTATAGAATCAAAGATGGTCTGTAAGGTATTCCACAGAAATGTGTGGCAATGCAGTAGAGCATTTGGCAACCTCTATGACGTCTTTTTACTTCAAGTTGTGTCAGTGTGCGCACTCCTTTGAGAGTGAATTAATTTGACCATGTATGTTCCTTGCTAGAGTGCTTGAGAATTCAAAGGTGTGGTGCTTACTGATTAAGCAGGTCAGTTATTAAATTTATTTCTGATTTTGGTTAATCTTTTTATTTTTCACCTTTGCAGGCGATAACATGGCCTCCTCACGAAGACAGTGTTTGAATCAACTCAATTGCTTTTTCTGTGTTTGTGGGAGAGTACTGTATGTATTGAGAGAACAAAGAAAATTAATTTCTGATTTGGAGACAAAGGCATACCTAAGCTATTTCAAAATGAATCTAGGGGACCAATATAAGACATGGGCTCAACACATTGTCTGTAAAACTTGTGTTACGCACCTTCGGCAGTTGACAAATGGTACACGGAAATGACTGAAATTGGGCCTGCCCATGATCTACAGAGAACAGAGGAATTACTTCTGTGTGAACATAAAGAGCAGTAATAGATGTAATTGAAGTAAATGGATGAATCCGGACCTAGAAACGGCAAGACGACCTGTTTTACACTCAGATTAAATACTAGTCCCATCATTCAATAAGCAAGAAGAGCTCCATGAAGATGGATCCTGTTCTTCACCTATAAACAGTAGTCATGATGACAGTGATTTTGAAGGAACCTCATCAGTGCCACAAGTTTTTAATTTGTGGGAGATCAATGACTCTGTTAAAGTACTAAATTTCCCCAAAAAATCAGCAGAATTGTTGGCGATTGGATTAGCAGAGAAGAATATATTACACCAGGAAGCCAAAATCACATACTATTGCAACAGAGAAAAGGATTATCAAGGCTTGATGATGAAAATAGGTAAATCACAATATTGACAAAGTGAATAGCGGCTATTCATAGACAATTCTAACTGAAGCCTAAAATGTGTGATTTTACACCATGGAATCAAATATGGTTCAATTCCAATAGGTCACTCAACTAAGATGAGTTAAGAGCAAAACACAATTGCTCTGGTCCTATCATATCACAATCACTGGTGGTCAATCTGTGTGGATACAAATATTATGAATATTCTCATGGGACACCAGAGTGGATACAGCAAATATCCCTGTTTTATATGTCTCTGGGATAGAAGATAAAAAAAATGAGCGATGGGTGAGAAAACAGTGGCCTATGAGACAACACATGGTAGGAGGAGAAAAGAATGTACCGTAATTCCAGAACTATTGGTGACAGGAAAAAGATCATTGAAGGCGGGTATATTTGATGGTCCTCAAATCAGAGTACTCATGAGAAATACTCACTTCAGAGAGTCATCCAATGATGCTGAGGTATATGCATGGTCTTTTTTCACTATGGTTGTGCAGAATTTTCTTGGGAACTCTAAAATAGATAATTACAGTGAACGAGTATAAAGAATACCGAGGACTCTCAGATTCCCACATGGTGGCAGATTACTGTTGGTCTTTTCTATTGCCCTTGCGTAACTCACTCCAAGACATCTTTGAAGCACCGCTTTTGCGAAGTATCTCAGTAAATGAACAGTGTATCAATGTAAACTTTTTATGCATGTTTAATTCTTATTTTATTATGTAAATTCTTCATACATAAAATAAATCTATATGTATGAATTTGTTTTAATAACCAAGAAGGCAAAAATAATAATGTATAGTAGACATCAGCCCTAGTGTTCGATCAATCATTTGCATATACATAGGGTATATCACATCTCATTAACTAGAGCTGATGAAAGAAAAATAAGAGCAGATTTAGAATCAGCGACAAAAACTAACCTACAAACAGGTTAAATATTTCAGTTACCAATTTTCTTGTTCCCAGCACGCTAGGCGCAGCCCTCTTCATGATTGGTAGCTGTGTGAGTGATTGTTTAATCAGTATTTTGCACCTGTTTTCTCTCGGCCTTTATCAAGGGGGTCTGTACATCCTGCAGTTGCATTAATTTTCTGACCTGTGTTTGAAATACAGCTGCCTTTAACCCCTTAATGACCGACGATACGCCTTTTAACGGCAGTAGTTAAGAGTACTTAAACCACAGCGCCGTTAATTAATGGCGCTGTGGAGAAAGTATATAGCGCCCCCCAGAGTCGGATTTTCTCTGGGGTCCCGGCTACCGGGGATAGCCGAGACCCCAGAGAACATTATTCGGGTCGTTTTTTACCTACCCCGCTTTTGCGATCGCCGTTATTAACCCTATAACGGCGATCGCAAAAAAAAGCAGCGATTCTCCATTAAATTTCTCTCTCCTCTGATGTGATTGCACATCAGAGGGGAGAAAATGGGGTCCCCGGGACCCCCAATCAGTCCCCCGTGCCTCCCGGTGTCCCCCCAGTTTTCCCATGTCTCCCGAGCTCCCGGCGTCTTGTCCCGGCAAAGAAAATGGCGGGCGCCTACTCAGTGCACAGTGCGCCCGCCGAGTTGGATTTTCTCTGGGGTCTCGGCTACCAGGGGGCAGCCGAGACCCCAGAGAACATAATTCGGTACTCCGCAGTCCCCCACTTTTGCGATCGCCGTTATTAACCATATAAAGGCGATCGCAAAAGAAAAAAAAAAGCCGCGATCCTGCATGTAATTTCTCTCCCCTCTGATGTGATACTCCCTGTGCCCCCCATGTCCTGCTATGGCTCCTTGCAGCTCTCGATCTTCTGCCTGCAAAGAAAATGGCGGGCACATGCCCGGCAGATTCATTCATTCTGTGCAGGACATTTTGATCATTGTGATAAATGCTATCACAGTGATCAAAATAAAAAAAATATTAAATAAAACCCCCCTTTATCACCCCCTTAGTTAGGGACATATAATAAAATATAAATAATTTTTCCATTAGGGTTACGGTTACAATTAGGGTTAGGGTTACAATTAGGGTTAGGGTTATAATTAGTGTTGGAATTAGGGTTGGGATTATGGTTAGGATTAGGGTTAGGATTGGGATTAGGGTTAGGGTTGGGATTAGGGTTAAGGGTGTGTTGGAGTTAGGGTTGGGGCTAGAATTGAGGGGTTTCCACTATTTAGGCACATCAGGGGGTCTCCAAACATGACATGGCGTTCAAAAAGTCAAATGGTGCTCCCTTCCGAGCCCTGCCGTGCGCCCAAACAGTGGTTTACCCCAATATATGGGGTATCAGCGTACTCAGGACAAATTGCACAGCAATTTTGGGTTCTAATTTCTTCTGTTACCCTTGGGAAATAAAAAATAGCTGGCTAAAAAATCATTTTTGAGGAAAAAACCACAAACCTAACCCTATCACACCCCTAACCATAATCCAAACCCTAATGCCAACTCTAACCCTAATCACAACCATACCATAATCCAAACCCTAGCCTCAGCTCTAACCCCAACACTAACCTTAACCCTAACTTTAGCCACAACCCTAACTTTAACCCCAACCCTAACCCTAACTTTAGCCCAACTTACTTTAGCCCAACTCTAACCCTAATGGAAATAAATACATTTTTTTTACTTTATAATTTTTCCCTAACTAAGGGGGTGATAAAGGGGAGTTTGATTTACTATTTTTTTATTTTGATCAAGGTGATAGGGTCTATCACAGTGATCAAAACCCGTTATAGTGTGTTTTTATGATTGGCAGCTGTCACACACTAAAAGACGCTTTTTATTGCAAAAAATACTTTTTGCATCACCACATTTTGAGAGCTATAATTTTTTCATATTTTGGCTGACAGAGTCAAGTAAGGTCTTGTTTTTTGCGGGACGAGTTGACGTTTTTATTGGTATCATTTTTATGCACATGACATTTTTTGATCACTTTCTATTCCTATTTTTGGGAGACAGAATGAGCAAAAACCAGCAATTAATGAATTTCTTTTTGGGGTGCGTTTACACTGTTCCGCATGTACAATTAACACAATACCTCATTTATATTTTTTTATGTTTTGGTGCTTTTATATAATAAAAAACTATTTTATAGAAAAAATAATTGTTTTAGATTCACTTTATTCTGACAGCTATAACTTTTTTATTTTTTTCGCTTATGACGCTGTATGGAGGCTCATTTTTTGTGGGACAAGATGATGTTTTCAGCAATACCATGTTTATTTATAACCGTCTTTGTGATCGCGTGTTATTCCACTTTTTGTTCGGCGGTGTAATGAGAAAGCATTGTTTTTAGCTTTTTTATGGTGTTCACTAAAGGGGTTAGCTAGTGGGACAGTTTTATAGGTCGGGTCATTACGGACGCAGCGATACCAAATATGTGTACTTTTATTGTTGAGGTTTTTTTTCATTCAAATATTTATTTAGTGATAGAATAAATATTTATTTTTGTATTGTTATTTTTTTTTTTTAATATTTTTACAATTATTTAATTTTTTAATTTCATTCTAACTTTTACATTTTGTCCCACTATGGGACAATCATTTTTTGCAGCCTGATCGCTTCTATAGCATGCAGATGAAGCAGCATTTGCATGCTACAGAAGCTGTCTGCGCTGCACTCAGTGCACACTGCCCTGAGTGACTTCCTGACATGCACTGTGCATGACAGGAAGTTTCTCAGCTCTGGAGACCTGGATGTCATCATGATGACATCGGGTCACCATGGCAGCGATTGGGACCCCGCGGCGTGCTGCGGGGTCTCCGATCCAAAGGCAGAAGGGCTGTTTTATCGCAGTGTTTCAGGGGTTAAAGTGCCGGGTGTCAGCTGTGAGAATCAGCTGACACCTGGCCGCGATCAGCCGCGCTTCCCCCAGTTAGCGCGGCTGATCGGCTATGACATACTATCCCGTCCATGGGAAGTAAAGCACAGGTCACATGGACGGGATAGTACGTCAGATGGCAAAGGGGTCAATGGAAAAAAAATCATAAAAACAGGCACAATCTAGACAACATATAGATCCCAGAGAGCTACCAACCAACACTCCGGTCTTAATCATGGTTAGTATAAGCTGTCAGGTTAGAGGCTTAAAAACCTTTTGTGAAGCAAACAGGTGAAAAAGTCAGTGCTAATTATTAATTAAATCACAAGGTGAGTAGATTTAACTCTTTGTGAAAGCACTTCAAGAACATGCATGTACCATATGAAATAAAAGCAATACATCATGAAAAGAGAATATGCAGACGCAAAATAATTAATACCATGAATGAAACAGACTCTTATTCCAATGGATATTCAGACTGATAAGAAATCATACATGGAAAAGACAAACTGGGAAAAAAAATTATATACAAACACAAGATAATTAATACCATGGATGAGACAGACTCTTATTCCTATGCATATCTATACTGATAAGAAATCAAACACAGAAAAGAAAAACTAAGCAAAAAAAATAAAAAAAAATATGATTTATGCAACCACAAAATTACTAACACCATGGATGAGACAGACTCCTATTCCAATGCATATTCAAAATGATAAGAATCAGACACAAAAAAAACACATTAAGCAAAAAAAAAAAAAAATTATAGATCGTACTGAAGTATGAGATCTTGTCGCACGTTCAGTCCTTGCGGAATCCTTGTCTGTAATTTGAATATCCAGTACATAGTAACATAGTTATTAAGGTTGAAGGAAGACTTTAAGTCCATCTAGTTCAACCCATATCCTATCCTAACCTGCCCTAACATGTTGATCCAGAGGAAGGCAAAAAAAAACCAAGTGGCAAACAGTAAGCTTCACATTGGGGAAAAAAATTCCTTCCCGACTCCACATATGGCAATCAGACTAGCTCCCTGGATCAACGCTGTATCTAGGAAACTAGTGAATATAGCCTGTAATATTATACTTTTCAAGAAAGGCATCCAGTCCCTTCTTAAATTTTAGTATAGAATCACTCATTACAACATTAGACGGCAGTGAGTTCCATAATCTCACTGCTCTTACAGTAAAGAATCTGCGTCTGTGATTATGACTAAACCTTCTTTCCTCCAGACATAGAGGATGCCCCTTTGTCCCCGTCACAGGTCTAAGAGTAAAAAGATCATTAGAAAGGTCTTTGTACTGTCCCCTCATATATTCATACATTGGAAAAACGAAGGTTTAGGGGTGATCTTATTACAAGCTAAATAACCCCAAGTGTAATAACCTGTCTTGGTATTGCAGACGCCCTAGTTCTCTAATAACCTTGGTCGCTCTTCTCTGCACCCGCTCCAGTTCAGCTTTGTCTTTCTTATACACTGGAGACCAGAACTGCACACAGTATTCTAAGTGTGGTCGCACCAGTGACTTGTATAGAGGTAAAATTATGTTCTCCTCATGAGCATCTATGCCTCTTTTAATGCATCCCATTATTTTATTTGCCTTGGCAGCAGCTGCCCGACATTGGCCACTAAATGTGAGTTTGTCGTCCACCCATACACCCAGGTCTTTTTCAGTGACAGTTTTGCCCAGTGTTTTACAATTGAGCACATAATTATACATCTTGTTTGTTCTACCCAAGTGCATGACTTTACATTTATCCCCATTAAAGCTTATTTGCCATTTATCAGCCCAAGCTTCAACTTTACATAAATCTTCCTGTAATATAAAATTGTCCTCCTCTGTATTTATTACCCTGCAGAGTTTAGTGTCATCTGCAAATATTGAAATACTACTCTGTATGCCCCCTACAAGGTCATTAATAAATATGTTAAAGAGAAGCGGCCCCAATACTGACCCCTGTGGTACCCCACTGCTAACCGTGACCCAGTTCGAGTGTGCTCCATTAATAACCACCCTTTGTTTCCTATCCATGAGCCAGTTCTTAACCCACTTACACATATTTTCCCCTATCCCCATTGTTCTCATTTTATGTATCAATCTTTTGTGTGGCACCGTATTAAAAGCTTTTGAGAAGTCCATGAACACCACATCCACTGCGCTCTCTTGTTCCAGTCCGGAACTTACCCCTTCATAAAAGCTTATCAGATTAGTCTGACAAGAACGGTCCCTCGGAAACCCATGCTCATACTGCGTCATGAGGTTATTCAGCCTCAGATACTCCAATATAGTATCCCTTAAAAGACCCTCCAGGATTTTACCCACAGTAGATGTTAAGCTCACTGGCCTATAATTTCCAGGTTCAGTTTTTGCCCCCTTTTTGAATATTGGCACCACATTTGCTATACGCCAGTCCTGTGGTACAGACCCGGTTATTATGGAATCTTTAAAGATTAAAAATAATGGTCTATCTATGACTGTACTTAATTCCTGCAGTACTCGGGGGTGTATCCCATCTGGGCCCGGGAATTTGTCAATTTTTGTGATTTTTAGACGCCGCCATACTTCCTGCTGGGTTAAGCAGGTGACATTTAATGGAGTATTTTTTTTTTATCACTGATCATGTTGTCTGTCATGGGATTTTCTTGTGTAAATACAGTGGAAAAAAAGTAATTTAGCATATTGGCTTTTTCCTCATCCTCATCCACCATTTCACCCAGACTATTTTTTAAGGGGACCAACACTATCATTTTTTAGTTTCTTGCTATTTATGTAGTTAAAGAATATTTTGGGATTATTTTTACTTTCTCTGGCAATGAGTCTCTCTGCCTCAATCTTTGCTACCTTGATTTGCTTTTTAAAGAATTTATTCAATCTTCTGTGTTTATTTAATGCCTCATCACTACCTACTTGCTTTAATTCCCTAAACGCTTTCTTTTTGTCCCTTATTGCGCCCCTTACAGCTCTATTTAGCCGTAGTGGTTTCCTCCTAATTCTAGCATGTTTATGCCCATAGGGTATATACTGTGCACAGGTCCTATTCAGGATGCTAATAAACGTCTCCCATTTTCTTTGTGTATTTTTATGTCTCAGGATACCGTCCCAGTTTATTGCACCGAGATCATCTCTCATCCGTTAGAAATTTGTCTTCCTGAAGTTTAGTGTCCTTGTAACCCCTCGACTACACATCTTATTAAAGGATACATGAAAGCTTATTATTTTGTGATCACTATTACCCAAGTGACCCCCAACCCTTATATTTGATATGCGGTCTGGCCTGTTGGATAATATTAGGTCTAGCAGTGCCCCCCATCTTGTTGGGTCCTGAACTAGTTGTGAAAGGTAATTGTCTCTCATAGTTGTCAAAAACCTATTACCTTTGCTGGAACTGCAGGTTTCTGTTCCCCAATGTATTTCAGGGTAGTTGAAGTCCCCCATAATAATGACTTCTCCTTGAGTCGCTGCTTCATCTATTTGCTTTACGAGGATATTCTCGGTTGCTTCCATTATTTTAGGAGACTTATAACAAACCCCTATCAGTAATTTATTATTTTTCCCCCCTCCCCTAATCTCCACCCACAGAGACTCTACATCTTCATTAGATTCACAGATATCACGCAGGATGGGTTTTAAGGATGATTTTACATATAAACACACACCCCCACCTTGCTTATTCTTACGGTCATTTCTAAACAGACTATAGCCCTGTAAATTAACCGCCCAGTCGTGGCTCTCATCCAGCCAAGTTTCAGATATCCCCACCATGTCATAATTATGTTCCAACAAAATTAATTCTAATTCCGCCATTTTGTTGGTGAGGCTTCTGGCATTAGTATACATGTACTTTATGTAACTCTCTGTACCTCTATTCTTTCTTAAATTATTAACTGTTCTAACCCCACCCCCAATTTCATTATTTGTGCCCAGGTCTCTATCTGCACTGCCTTCCCCTCCTATAAAATGAGTGCGACTCCCTATTTAATAGTTTTCTTCTCATCAGGCTCCTTGCATATTCTTGCCCTACCACTTGCACCAGTGACCCCATTCCATCACATCTCCTCCAGTCCCTTTCCCCTGCTGTCACCTCTCACCTAACAAAAATATTCAACCTCTCTTTCTCTTCCAGTATATTTCCCTCCTCATTTAAGCCTGCCATTATACATCCATTACTTAAAAAACCATTCCTCGACCAAAACTGTGCCGCTAACTATAGACCTGTCTCTAATCTTCCCTTCATCTCTAAACTCCTGGAACGCCTGGTCCACACCCATCGTATCCGCTATCTCTCAGATAACTCTTTTCTCGACCCTCTTCTGTCTGGTTTCTGCTCTTTACACTCTACTGAAACTGCCCTCTCTAAAGTCTCTAATGATCTACTAACTGCTAAATTTAATGGTCACTACTCCATGCAAATTCTCTTGGATCTCTCCGCAGCATTCGACACTGTGGACCATCAGCTCTTCCTCACTATGCTACACTCCATCGGCCTCAAGGACTCCGTTCTCTCCTGGTTCTCCTATCTCTCTGACCGTTCCTTCACTGTATCTTTTGCTGGTCCCTCCTCCTCTCATCTTCCCCTCATGGTTGGGGTTCCTCAAGGATCAGTCCTAGGCCCCCTCCTCTTCTCTTTGTATGCCGCCCCTATTGGACAAGCAATCAGTAGATTTGGTTTCCAGTACCATCTCTATGCTGATGACACCCAATTATATACTTCTTTTCCCGATATCACGCCTGCCTTTTTAGAAAACACCAGTGATTGTCTTACCGCTGTCTCCAACATCATGTCCTCCCTCTATCTGAAACTGAACCTGTCAAAAATGGAACTCCTCGTGTTTCCTCCCTCTACTTATCTACCTTTGCTCGACATTGCCATCTTCATGTGTGGTTCCACTATTACTCCCCAGCAACATGCCCGCTGTTTTGGGGTCATACTTGATTCCAAGCTTTCATTCACTCCCCCACATCCGATCACTGGCTTGCTCTTGTTATCTCCACCTCAAAAACATATCTAGAATTCGACCTTTTCTTACTTTCGACTCTGCAAAAACTCTTACTGTTTCTCTTATTCATTCTCATCTGAACTATTGTAACTCTCTACTAATCGGTCTCCCTCTTACCAAACTCTCCTGTCTTCAATTTGTCTTGAATGCTGCAGCCAGGATCATATTCCTCACCAATCGTTATATCGATGCCTCTGCCTTGTGCCAGTCATTACACTGGTTACCCATCCACTCCAGAATCCAGTACAAACTTATTACCCTCACCCACAAAGCACTCCATGGCTCAGCACCACCCTACATCTCCTCCTACCTGTCATCAGTCATCAGCTATCTTTTGATCAATAGCACCATTGGCAGTGCCTTCTGCTAATAATGGTTTTAGTTTAGTTTGAAAAACTGGCGTTGGGTCAGTGGACATTTTTTGTAAACTGAACAATCGTTGAGAATTTTTACATTTTCAATGCCATATAAAGTAGCTTTAAGTACCACCACTCCCCCATTTTTATCTGCTGGCTTAAGGGTATGCCACACTAAGCGAGATCGCTAGTGTGTACAGAAAGGAGCCTTTCAGAGATAGTGAACAGTTGTGTGCAGTGTTCACTCTAGTCTGTGAGGTTTTTTTTTTTTGAGTGCAGATCACGCTCCAGTTAGTTCTTCAACCACTGCTGCTTGTACTCTGCTGAGCGTGTCTCACTGCCTCATCCTTGACATTTTTCTCTAATTGGTGCTGCTCCATTCTATTTAAAAAAAATCAAATCTATTAGTGTGACGTGCTTCCATCCGTATCCAATACATTGGTTGCAAACACTATAGAAGTACACAAAGGAGCCTTTCAGAGATAGTGAACAGTTGTGTGCAGTGTTCACTCTAGTCTGTGAGGTTTTTTTTTTGAGTGCAGATCACGCTCCAGTTAGTTCTTGAACCACTGCTGCTTGTACTCTGCTGAGCGTGTCTCACTGCCTCATCCTTGACATTTTTCTCTAATTGGTGCTGCTCCATTCTATTTTAAAAAAATCAAATCTATTAGTGTGACGTGCTTCCATCCGTATCCAATACATTGGTTGCAAACACTATACAAGTACACAAAGGAGCCTTTCAGAGATAGTGAACAGTTGTGTGCAGTGTTCACTCTAGTCTGTGAGGTTTTTTTTTTTTGGAGTGCAGATCACGCTCCAGTTAGTTCTTGAACCACTGCTGCTTGTACTCTGCTGAGCATGTCTCACTGCCTCATCCTTGACATTTTTCTCTAATTGGTGCTGCTCCATTCTATTTAAAAAAAAACTAATCTATTAGTGTGACGTGCTTCCATCCGTATCAAATACATTGGTTGCAAACAATATAGAAGTACACAAACGGGCCTTTCACAGCTAATGAACAGTTGTGTGCAGTGTTTACTGTAGTCAGAGGTTTTCATTTTTGGAGTGCAGATCCGTCTCCAGTTAGTTCTTCAACCACTGCTGCTTGTACTCTGCTGAGCGTGTCTCACTGCCTCATCCTTGACATTTTTCTCTAATTGTTGCTGCTACATTCTATTTCAAATAATTCAAATCTATTACTGTGACGTGCTTCCATCTGTATCAAATACATTGGTTGCAAACAATATAGAAGTACACAAACGGGCCTTTCACAGCCACTGAACAGTTGTGTGCAGTGTTTACTGTAGTCAGAGGTTTTCATTTTTGGAGTTCAGATCCCTCTCCAGTTAGTTCTTCAACCACTGCTGCTTGTACTCTGCTGAGCGTGTCTCACTGCCTCATCCTTGACATTTTTCTCTAATTGGTGCTGCTCCATTCTATTTCAAATAACTCAAATCTATTAGTGTGATGCGCTTCCATCCGTATATAATACATTGGTTGCAAACAGCCTTTTTGTTAAGGTACAGTATTATATCGACATTGTACAGGTGTCGCTATTCAGTCTGATAACTAGATATCATTCACCTTTTCTATCAGTTGTCGTTGTTTCAGCAAAACTTGCAGGTATATATTTAGCTATTGTGACTATGCACTATTGACTTTAACAAGGTAATGCATGAGTTTTGTTACCGATTCTCATTTTTACATGATGGACCTTTATGATATGGGTTGTTAAATTTGTAATTAAATATGTATTTTTTGAAATGACACAAATATAAGTAATGTTGAAGAGGACTAGTCCTACATCCATTGTTTGCACAATATTACAGGTGTACATCACGTCCCTTAATCAACAATGGATTATTAAATTTACTTGTATGCTTTTATTTAAAAGCCAAGAACACTGAAGGCTAACCTTCGCACTGCAGCTGTTGTCAAAGTTCAACCCACATTATGCACTTCCAACATTGCAGCATTTGAGGCATGATGTGAGTTGGATTTGTCTAAGTTATGGAGTGACAAGGTTCACCATCAGTACCCTATAGCATAAGTAGGCTTTTGTGTTAGCATTTGTGTTCGACATGTGGATATCTGCAGTAATATGTCACAATTATTTTGTTACAGATTTGTGACAAAGACTAATAATTTTATGGTTTTAAAGGTGACGTTTCACTTGTTTACAGCTTAGAAATAAGGGTGTAGCCTCTTATCTATGTGTAGCAGTAGCCACTTTAACATGTCATGTTTTTTTCAACATGTGTAGCTACCTAGCAGTAATTTTTGCTGGACACACAGCAGGGGAACAGCAGGCGTTACTGAACCACACAAACACATCAGCGATTGTTTTGATCTGTGCATCCAACACTTCTGAGCAGCAACTGGCAGTGTTGTAGCCCAGGCAGTAGAGTTCAGGTGGTAGAAAGATGAACATAACAGGAGACATGGATAACGTTGCCAACCAGTTATTTAATCTGAAACCGGACAGGCAAATTCATGCGAGATCCATGCCTTGTTCATTTTCAGAAAAGTAAACCGGTCTACATTATCGGAGGATAGTCGCATGCTACGGTCTGTTAGTACACCACCTGCAGCACTAAAGAAGCGCTCCGATAATACACTGGCAGCAGGGCAAGCCAGCACCTCCAATGCATACTGGCTAAGCTCTGGCCATGTATCCAGCTTAGAGACCCAAAACTTGAATGGGGAAGAGCCATCTGGGAGTACACTGAGAGGCCAAGACATGTAGTCTGTCACCATCTTACGGAAACTTTGCCTCCTGCTGACTGGAGCCGTCTCGGATGGTGTAGACATTGGTGGCACTGCCACAAAACTTCGCCACATTTGGAACATACTGGTCTTGCTGTTGTGAATGTGCTAGAAATGAATTCTGAGCAGAAGCTCCCTCTGGTGGTTACAAACAGTACTGAACTATCCAATGAAGATTGTGAAGATTGGAGATCAGGTGTTACTGACTGGTGTTATATAAGGGAGGTTCCCTCCCATCAGGGTTGACGGTGATCAATTGTTCTGGTCTCATCTTTGATTCCTGTACACTTTGTAGCTTGCAGTTTCGTGCCTGCATCTTTTTCTAACAGATAAGACATTTTCTTCTTTTATTTTTTTTTGTTTTTTTTTGGCATTTTGTCCTGCACTTCTGTGGGGGTCTGCCGGGTCCCCTTGGGGGCTTGTGCTCCTCTCAGTTTAGTTCAGCCACTGTTGTTTGTTCATTTTCCTTTTCCACTTTTTTCTGTGGCTGCTGTTTAGTTTTTGTTACACCAGAGAACTAATTTAGGTGCTAGAGGTCGTGTCATCTCAGGTGTTTTTGTAATTAGTAGAGTTGGTACTTTTCAGTGTTTTTTGTGATTGCATAAAGTGCCCTTCCTATCCTTTTCTATTTATGAAGTTTGAGCCCCAACGTTTGCTCATACTATTTTCTGTCTGTGTCAGTATTTCTTCTTGTCTAACCGCCATTACATGTTTGGGGTCTTTCTATGTTCTTTGTGGATCTGCTCCGGGGCAGATAGCTTTCCTCTTTCTATCTTTAGGTGTAGTTAGCTTCTCAGGCTGTGACGAGGCGTCTAGGACCAACGTAGGTACGCTCCATGGCTGCCTTTAGTTGTGGTGGTTAGTCAGGGTACTGCAATCCCATAGATTCCAACCTCTCTGGTGTATTGCCTTTTTTTGCCTGCTCTCCTCAGCTACCAAATCATAACATCTTGCCCTGTGCAGAGGCGCTGCTTGTGCTCCCTCTTGTTGCAGAGCTGTCTCAACTGCCTCGATGCACAGAGCTGCTTTGTAAAGCAGTAGTAGCAGCATTGCTCTCGGCTGGAATGGAGAACATTATGGATTGCACCAGTGTGTCTTGGTACTCCCGCATTTTACACTCCCGGTTCAACGGTGTGATGAGGCTTTGTAAGTTGTCCCGGTAGCGAGGGTCTAGGAGGGTGGACACCCAATAATCAGACGTGGTGAGAATGTGGGCGATGCGGCGGTCGTTTCTCAGGCACTGCAGCATGAAATCAACCATGTGCTGCAGACTCCCAACTGGCCAAGAAACGCTGTCCCCTGCAAGAGGCGTCATCTCTGCCTGCTCTGCATCACCCCACCCTCGCTATACATACTGACTAGAGCGTTGTGTACCTCCCTCTGGAGCGATGTCTTCCTCCTTCATTGACTCCTCCTCATCCTCCTCACAAAGTGAGCCCTGCCCAGCCCTTTGTGAGGAACCACGTTGCGCTGACTGTCCAGAAGGTGACGGAATTTGTGACTCCTCATCCTCCACCTCTTCCAAAACCTCATCCCTTAGTGCTTGCATTGTTTTTTGAAGCAGGCAGATAAGGGGGACAGTCAGGCTGACTAGTGCATCATCTGCACTCGCCATCCACGTTGACTCATCAAACGCACGCAAAACGTGGCAGATGTCCTTCATAGAGTCCTTTGCCAGTCCTTACACTGGCTGCCCATTCATTATAGTATCCAATTCAAAGTACTGGTTGTCACCCACAAAGCTCTCCACAGTGCAGCAACCCCCTACATTCCTCCCTCATTTCTATCGGCCTAACCGACTGCTGCGCTCTGCAAACGACCTTCGACTAACCTCTGCACTAATCCGTACCTCCCACTCCCGACTACAAGACTTCTCCCGTGCTGCGCAAATCCTCTGGAATGCTGTACCCCAAGAAATTAGGACTATCCGCAATTAGCATGGTTTCAGGCGCTCCCTCAAAACACATTTGTTCAGAGCGACCTATCACATTCACTAATCAAAGTCATTCTATGTGTAAGTCTGTGTGTGTAGCCCATTCACTATCTCCATCCATCCATCACTCCCTCAAAATGGCTGGACCATCATTGTAAATACACCATTGTATATAAACACCTGTACTTTGTATCTCCCCCACCTCATTGTAGATTGTAAGCTGTCACGAGCAGGGCGGCTTATATTGCTTTAATTATTGTATTGTTAACGTTGTTACTTATGACTTGTGTTCTGAAACTGTTAAACTGTAAAGCGCTGCTGTAAGGAAAAGGTTGTCGCCATTTTGTATAGGGCCTGTACCAGCCTCCATTTTGTCAGTTCACACAGCCACAGACTTTTAGCTACACAGGGCCTATTAGCATATTCAGTACGGCCAGCTTTGATGTCCACTATGAATCAATAGGCCTTTACATGCTAATTGGATTAGGCCAGGGTCTGAATAAGATGGTCAGTCGTATGGTAATTAGCTCAAGCCATTGTTTCCTGCTCCATATGAATTGCAGGCCAGTTAATATGCGGGCTTCAAAGCAAATGGGGAAGGGCCTAGCAGGTTCAAAAGCTGTAGCCAGGAAGAGGCTGGTCTCATTCCTTTTCACACACAGAAGCCAAGAAGATGGTCTAGGAAAGGACCAAAAGAAAACGGATTTGTCTTGCCAAGGGTGCAGCAACATATGCTTTGGGGACTATCCAGCAACTGAAGACTTACCTGGGGATGGCAAAGCCCCTGCCTACCCATGACCATACTACCCGGTAATATTGATCTATAGCTAATACCTTTAAGCCTTGTACATTATTGTTGTATTTTTACTCTGACTGCCATTCCATTGTAGTTACGTTGTATAGCTTTACTGTATATTTCTGTAATTATCTAGTGCGCCCTTAAGGCAAATTAAACCATAAAATTAATCTTGGGCTGATGCTTTTACTCTGATCACGAATCTTAGAATACCCAGTGGGTAGCAGGACACCTTCCCCGGCAGCCATTTGCTCTAGGTGCAGTTCTCTTACTGACCTGAGAGACAAAGGGGGGCGCCGGAGAGCTGTACCTGTGGAGTTACGTCCCATTGGTGACGTGGGAGGAAAGGGATCGTCCGTCACATTTGGTAGCGGCGGTGGTATCAGAAGCTGTGATACCCGGGCTACCGTGTGGCGGCCGGCTGAGTTCCTCACAAATTGGTGGCAGCGGTGGGATAGAGTAATAGTGTGCGTGGGACCCCTACTCCCAGACACTAGAGACTACCAGCAGTACTTTCACTGCTGGGGTCTTAAGGTCAGCCCAGCACTAGACGGTCAGAGTGTAAATATAACAAGTTGTGTGCAAGGTAAGGGTTGCAGCTGTGTTTCAATAACCAAAGGTTCCCAAGATGGCGGAAGGCACCAGGAGTAGGGCAAAGGGGGAGGCCAATGCTGTGGCCTATGAGGGGTTCGATACCGATGAGGGGGAGCTCAGCCAGGGCTCCCCAAGGAGCCCGACCCCCGTGCTCAGTCTCACAGTGGACTGTCCACCCCCTGCCCGTCCCAGCCTGTCCAGATCGGAGACCCTCTTCCAAGCGGCTATGGCACAGCTCGAGGCTGGTAATGACACCGCCTATGACAGACTCCTGGTGGCGGCAGAGAAAGCAGCAGAGCGTGAGCGAGCAGAACGCCGTGAAGCTGCGGAGCGTGAGCAAGCAGCGGCAGAGCGGGAGCAAGCAGCGGCAGAGAGAGCACGGAGCGTGAGCATACAGAACGCCGTGAAGCTGCGGAGCGCCGGCACCGACTGGAGATGGCTCAGCACGGGCCCCCACTGGACGCACCAGGCCCACCGGAGACAAGGGCTTCCAAGGTCCGGGCGGAGGACTTTCCCTTGCTTGAAAAGGATGGAGACCTGGATTCCTTTCTGCTTGCTTTTGAGAGGACATGCCTCCAACATCATCTGGCCCCGGATCAGTGGGCAAGGTACCTGACCCCCCGTTTGAGGGGTAAGTCCCTGGAAGTTTTGGGGGACTTACCTGCCGGGGAGGAGCAGGACTACAACAGCATCAAGCGGGCCCTGATCCAGCACTACAACCTCACCCCGGAGTCGTACCGCAGGAAGTTCAGGAGCCTGCAGCGGGGTTCAAAGGACACCTGGACCGACCACATGCGGGCCCTGCTGAGAGCTGCGGAGCACTGGACCTCGGGTCTAGAGCTCACTACCCGCCAGGAGGTCCAGGAACTGTTTGTCGTGGAGCAATTTTTGTGGAACTGCCCAGAGGACCTCCAGCAGTTCCTCCGTGACCGGAAACCAAAGGGGGCTTCTGCTACAGCTGCCCTGGCAGACGAGTATGCCAACAACAGGGCGCCGGAGCCAAAGAAGCCTGCCAGCAGCACCTGGAGAGGGGGTAAGCCCAATCCTGCCCCAGCCCCATATCCAGCCCCCAGAGTGCAAGGGGTGTACCCCCCGGCTGCCCTCTCCAGGCCAGGAACAGAACCCAGACGTTGCCATAATTGCAATCAGCCAGGACACTTTAAGGCTGCATGTCCCCAGCGCCAGAAGGCCCCATCCCTGTCCCAGAAACCGTCCACTGTTTTGTGTGTGGGAGGGGGTGGTGGGAGGTCCCTAGACAATTACCAACCCGTCACTATCGGCCGCTCAGTGGTCATGGGACTGCGGGACACAGGCGCTGAACGAACCCTGGTACGCCCTGAGGTGGTGTCCCCTCAAGACTTGGTACCTGGGAAAACCCTTTCCGTCTCCGGAATTGGAGGCGTTGAACCGGCGCTGCCCGTTGCCAAGGTGTATTTGGATTGGGGTGCCGGGAGGGGGATGCGGGAGGTGGGAGTAACGCCGAATATTCCTGCAAATGTGTTGCTTGGGACCGATTTGGGGCGGCTAGTGTCCCAGTATGTGGCCACTGAACCCCCAAGTCCGGCTCCCCAAGAATGTCATGACTCTACTGTGAATGCTAATGTTAATGTATTGAATGTGCCTCCAACAGTGGAGGAGGGAGTGAAACCTGATGGTAAGCCATGCACTGACACTACACACACAGGGCTCACAGTGAGGACAGGTGAGGAGGCTGTAGGGGAGAGCTCAGAGGTGGGGGGAGGTGCTGCTATGGGCAGTGTAGGGCCCCAAAGTGAATCCAGCCTGCTGAGTCTAGGGCCCCTGCAGGAAGAGGAACAGGCCATGGGGGGAGGGGGTGTCCCGGGAGAGGAGCCACCAGGTAGGACCCCAGGTCAGGAGTTCCCCACATCCGGGATGTCAGGAAGTCAGGGAAGTCTGCCTGACTCGGCGACTTGGTCAGAGGAGGAGGGAAAGCAGGGCTACCCGTGGTCTCAGCGGTCGTGGCCGCTGTTACCAGGAGTGGGAGCGCTGAAGCCCAAGGAGCCTCGCGGAGGTCCGACGGTTTCCCCCTCTCTGACCAAGTGGCTGCCGAGTCAGACAGTGGCCAGGAGACCGATCCCGGGGAACTGACAGAGGACAGGGCAGTCTCATCAATTCTTGCCATATCTAGTCAGGGATTTCAGGCAGCGTTGGAAGCTGACCCTAGCCTGAAGACTCTCAAGGAACAGGCGGCACAGCCTCCCCTGGAGTCCGACCGCGAGCGAGTGGTCTGGGACCAGGGACGGCTGTACCGGGTAACGGTCCAGCAGGGTTCACCGGAGGCGTGGCCCAGGGACCGACAGTTAGTGGTGCCCCATCCGTTCAGGGCGGAATTATTGCGGATCGCACACGAGATTCCAATGGCCGGACACTTAGGGATCACTAAAACCAGGGCCAGGCTAGCTCAGCATTTCTACTGGCCTGGAATGAGGACCGAGGTGATAGCCTACTGCCGTTCGTGTGACACCTGTCAGAGGGTGGGGAAGGCGGGGCCGCGCCCCAAAGCCCCACTGGTAACTCTGCCCATCATCGAAGAGCCTTTCTCGAGGGTGGCTGTGGATCTCATTGGACCTCTGTCCACTCCCAGCCGCTCCGGGAAATGCTTCATACTAACGGTAGTGGACTATGCCACCCGGTACCCGGAGGCGGTAGCTTTGTCGTCCATTCGGGCCGACAAAGTGGCCACTGCCTTACTGGAGATTTTCTCCAGAGTGGGGTTTCCCAAGGAAATGCTCACCGACCGAGGGACCCAGTTCATGTCGCAGCTGATGGAGTCTCTCTGTAAGCAGGTACAGGTGCAACATCTGGTGGCCAGCCCGTATCACCCACAGACCAATGGCTTGTGTGAGCGGTTCAATGGCACCTTAAAGCAGATGCTGAAGATGTTGGTCGACTCCCACGGGAGAGACTGGGAGCGGTATCTCCCACACCTGCTGTTTGCCTACCGGGAGGTTCCACAGGCCTCAACGGGGTTCTCCCCCTTTGAGCTCCTGTACGGGCGACGTGTACGGGGGCCCCTTGCTCTGGTGAAGGAAGCATGGGAAGGGGATTTAGCCACCCCTGGAGTGTCGGTCATTGAGTATGTCGTGCGCTTCCGAGACCGAATGATGGCCTTGACACGGCTGGTGCATGACAATATGGCCCAAGCTCAGGCTGACCAGAAGCGATGGTACGACCAGAATGCTTGTGAGCGGACCTACCAGGTGGGTCAAAAGGTGTGGGTACTGGTCCCCGTACCCAAAAACAAGCTTCAGGCGGCCTGGGAGGGTCCATACCTCGTGCACGAGCAGCTCAACGCCGTCACCTACCTGGTCACCCTGGACCACGCCCGTGGTAGGAGGAAGGCCTTCCATGTGAACATGATGAAGGCCCACCATGAGCGGGAGGCTTATGCTCACCCAGTGTGCAACCTTCCAGAGGAAGGAGAGGCAGAAACCCTCCTCGATCTGCTCACCCAAGCCAAGGCGGGTGGATCCATCGAGGATGTGGGGGTTGGCCACCAGCTCTCGGAGTACCAACGTTCCCAGCTGGGGGCCACCCTACACCCCTTCCGGGAGCTGTTCAGCAGCCTGCCCGGAAGGACTGAGGCAGCAGTCCATGATGTGGACACTGGCAACCACCCCCCAATCCGGCGTTCAGCATATCGAGTCTCTCTTGAGGTGCAGCAGCAGATGCGCCAAGAGATAGACGAGATGCTGAGGCTGGGGGTGATCCAAGCGTCCAACAGCGCGTGGGCTTCGCCTGTAGTCCTCGTCCCTAAAAAGGACCGAACTACGCGGTTCTGCGTGGACTACAGGGGGCTCAACGCTGTGACGGTCACCGATGCGTACCCAATGCCGCGCATCGATGACCTGCTCGACCAGCTGGCCGGGGCCAAGTACCTGACCATCGTGGATCTGAGCAGGGGGTATTGGCAGATTCCCCTGACCCCTAGGGCATGGGAACGCTCTGCCTTTATCACCCCATTCGGACTGTACGAGTCCACGGTGATGCCCTTCGGCATGAAGAATGCCCCTGCCACTTTTCAGCGGATGGTCAACACGCTGCTCGAGGGACTGGAAGGGTATGCGACCGCGTACCTGGATGACATTGCCATCTTCAGTCCCACCTGGGAGGATCACCTAGAGCACCTGGCGCAGGTGCTCGGGCGGATCCAGCGAGCAGGCTTGACCATTAAGCCGGAAAAATGCCAGCTGGGTATGAGTGAGGTCCACTACCTGGGACACCGGGTAGGTGGGGGAGCTCTGAAGCCAGAGCCCGGGAAGGTGGATGCCATCGCATCCTGGCCCACCCCCAGGACCAAGAAGCAGGTGATGTCCTTTTTGGGTACTGCTGGGTACTATAGAAGGTTTGTTCCACACTATAGTGCCCTGGCCAAACCCCTGACGGACCTCACCAAGAAAAGGCTGCCCGTCGCAGTCGACTGGACAGTCGCCTGCGAGACAGCTTTCCAGGCGCTCAAGACCGCCCTTTCTAGTTCTCCGGTACTACAGGCAGCCGACTTCACGCGGCCATTCTTAGTGCAGACCGACGCCAGCGACTTCGGCCTCGGTGCTGTGCTCAGCCAGGTTGACACTACGGGCCATGAACACCCCATTTTGTACCTGAGCAGGAAGCTCCTGCCGAGGGAAGTGGCCTATTCCACGATGGAGAAGGAATGTCTGGCAATTGTGTGGGCCCTGCAGCGTCTGCAGCCATACTTGTACGGACGCCAATTCACCGTGGAAACAGACCACAACCCCCTCAGCTGGTTACACACGGTCTCTGGGACGAATGGGAGGTTGCTACGCTGGAGCCTCGCTCTCTAACAGTACCATTTCACCATTCGCCACAAAAGGGCAGTGACCATGGTAACGCTGATGGGTTGTCCCGGCAAGGAGAGGGTGCGGTAGGGCGCACGGGGGAACACAGGAATGTGATACCCCCTAGCGCCCTCAAAGGCAGGGAGGTGTAAGGAAAAGGTTGTCGCCATTTTGTATAGGGCCTGTACCAGCCTCCATTTTGTCAGTTCACACAGCCACAGACTTTTAGCTACACAGGGCCTATTAGCATATTCAGTACGGCCAGCTTTGATGTCCACTATGAATCAATAGGCCTTTACATGCTAATTGGATTAGGCCAGGGTCTGAATAAGATGGTCAGTCGTATGGTAATTAGCTCAAGCCATTGTTTCCTGCTCCATATGAATTGCAGGCCAGTTAATATGCGGGCTTCAAAGCAAATGGGGAAGGGCCTAGCAGGTTCAAAAGCTGTAGCCAGGAAGAGGCTGGTCTCATTCCTTTTCACACACAGAAGCCAAGAAGATGGTCTAGGAAAGGACCAAAAGAAAACGGATTTGTCTTGCCAAGGGTGCAGCAACATATGCTTTGGGGACTATCCAGCAACTGAAGACTTACCTGGGGATGGCAAAGCCCCTGCCTACCCATGACCATACTACCCGGTAATATTGATCTATAGCTAATACCTTTAAGCCTTGTACATTATTGTTGTATTTTTACTCTGACTGCCATTCCATTGTAGTTACGTTGTATAGCTTTACTGTATATTTCTGTAATTATCTAGTGCGCCCTTAAGGCAAATTAAACCATAAAATTAATCTTGGGCTGATGCTTTTACTCTGATCACGAATCTTAGAATACCCAGTGGGTAGCAGGACACCTTCCCCGGCGGCCATTTGCTCTAGGTGCAGTTCTCTTACTGACCTGAGAGACAAAGGGGGGCGCCGGAGAGCTGTACCTGTGGAGTTACGTCCCATTGGTGACGTGGGAGGAAAGGGATCGTCCGTCACATTTGGTAGCGGCGGTGGTATCAGAAGCTGTGATACCCGGGCTACCGTGTGGCGGCCGGCTGAGTTCCTCACAGCTGCGGAATATGTTGGCGCTATATAAATAAAGATTATTATTATTATAGAGGCCCAGTCAGTAGTGGTGAAGTGTGAACGGCGCAAATTGCGAGTTGATTGCGCCTGATGCAGCTGATACTCCATTACTGTTGGCTGCTGCTCACACAACCGCTCCAACATATGTAACGTGGAATTCCACCTGGTGGGTACATCACATATGATGCGATGTTCAGGAAGGCGAAATCTGCGTTGCAGAGCTGCAATCAGCGATCTGGCCTTGCTGGAACGTCGCAAGTGAGCGCACTCTAGGCGGACCTTGTGCAGCAGTGCATCAAGATCCGGATAGTCCCTCAAAAAACTCTGCACGACCAAGTTGAGCACATGTGACAGACATGGTATGTGAGTGAGGTTGCCAAGGCCCAGAGCTGCCACCAGATTTCGGCCATTGTCACACACTACCAAGCCTGGCTGGAGATTCGCTGCCAAAAACCACACGTCGCTCTCCTGCTTGATGGCATTCCAGAGCTCCTGCGCTGTGTGTGTTGTGAGTGGGCTTGGGATGAGTTCTGAGCAGAGGCTCCCTCTGGTGGTTACAAGCGGTGCTGATCTGTCCAGTGAAGATTGTGAAGATTGTGAGGATTGGGAATCAGGTGTTACTGACTGGTCTTATATAAGGGAGTCACCTTCCCATCAGGGTTGCCGGTGATCAATTGTTCTGGTCTGAATCCTTGATTCCTGTTTCCTTTGTAGCCTGCTGTGTCGTGTCTGCATCTCCTGCTAACAGATAAGACATTTTCTTCTTTTTGTTTTTGTGCTTGATTTTTGCATTTTGTCCTGCACTTCTGTAGGGGCCTTCAGGGTCCCCTCCGGGGGCTTTTGCCCTCTCAGTTTAGTTCAGCCACTGATGTTTGTACCTTTGCTTTTTCCAGTTTTTTCAGTGGCTGCTGTTTTGATTTTGTTACACCAGAGAACTAATTTAGGTGGTAGAGGTCGTGTGATCTCAGGTGTTTTTGAAATTAGTAGAGTTGGTGCTTTTCAGGGTTTTCTGGGATTGCAGTAAGTACCCTTCCTATCCTTTTCTATTTAGTTAGTTTGGGCCCCAATGTTTGCTCATACTATTTTCTGTCTGTGTCTGTATTTCTTCTTGTCTAACCGCCATTACATGTTTGGGGGCTTTCTATTATCTTTGGGGTTCTGCTCCGGGGCAGATAGCTTTCCTATTTCTATCTTTAGGTGTAGTTAGTTTCTCAGGCTGTGACGAGGCGTCTAGGACCAATGTGGGAGCGCTCCACGACTGCCTCTAGTTGTTGTGGTTGGTCGGGGTACTGCAATCTCATAGATTCCAACTGCTCTGGTGTATTGCCTTTTTTGCCTGCACTCCTCAGCTACCGAAACATAACAGTGTGGCTTCGATTCCCCATGGAAATTAATTTCAGGACGGCCTGTTGACGTTTGGACACGGCTGTGCTCATATCGGTCGCAACAGGTAACCGTTCATGGGTCCATGTGGAGGTAGACCGTGAAGGCTCCTGCAGCGATGATTCTGAGGAACTGGAGTAGGAGGAGGAGTCAATGTGTACAGACTTGATTCCTCCAATCCTTGGAGTTGGCAGAACACGTACAGCGCCACTCGCAAGATCAGTACCTGGCTCCACAACATTGACCCAATGGGCAGTGAGGGAAAGTTATCGTCCCTGGCCATGGGTGTTAGAACCCTCTTGTTAGGTTTTGTTTCAGTTTGCTGGTCACATGACCTTTTTTCCCTATTTAGTCTGGCTCCGCCCTTCTGGCTTTGCTTGACTTCATTGTATTATCTACTGTTAAGCTAGCCGGGTGCTTAGGTGCCTTAGTCAGTTTTGCTTGATGTTAGGATCTCAAAGTATTTTGTTTTCTGTTTAATTATCCCTGCTACAATTTCTGTTAGGAGGTGTCCACCTTTTCTCCCAGTCCCTAGATCTTGTAGGGATTCCTCCCTCGCAACTATAGGTCTTCGTTCAGACTAGCTGAGGACTTTAGCGGGTCTGGTCGCAGGATCAGGTTCCCCGTTACATCGTAGGGATTCAGCTTAGTTCTATTGTAGGGACAGAATTCCCTTCTTTCCTTAGTGGTTGTAGCAGATCATAACAATGGGTACTGGTCCACGCATCGGTGGTCAGGTGGACCTTGCTACTGAGGGCGTTTAGTAGCGCATGTTTAATTTTTCCCTCAACATGCTTTTGCAGACCAGGTACGGCTTGCCTACTGAAATGAAATCGGCTTGGCACATTGTATTGTGGGACTGACAATGATATTAAGTTACGGAAACTGTCTGTCTCCACCAGCCTGAATGACAGCATTTCAAGGGACAGGAGTTTTGCAATGCCAGCATTCAGAGCCTGTGCTCGTGGATGGTTTGCCCAGTATGGCCGTCTTTTATCCCATACCTGTGCTACCGATGGCTGTTTTGTGGCCTGGGAGTGTGAGGATGACAGGGAACTTGCTGCTGTGTGTGGAATAACACTTTGTCTCTGGACAACAGTGACCGAGGTTCTTCCATGGCGATCCTGTGAGGAAGCAGAACCAGCTGTGAGTGAGCTCGATGAAGAGGCTTCAACACAACCTGAAGATGTAGGTGCTGCTGTAGGTTGGCCTACATCTCTAGTGTGTCTTTCTAACTCAACTACGTGAGTAGTATAGGAGGTATAGTATTCGTCAAACTCAATCTGACAGGTCGACACGCCCCCTTTCATTTAATCCGTCTCCCTGGGATTTGATGTGGGTGGGAAATCTGAGCTGCTGGATTTGTGAATTTCAATCAACGTGATTTATTCGTTTCTATTTATATATTCAGTGGATTAGATTAGTCTGTGGAGTTTTAGTGTATTAAAGAGTGAATCTTGATCTTTTTTGTGGGTAAACTTTTAACTAAATCCGTAAATGTATAAGGAGTTTTAGTGAAAAGACTCTTAGTGAAATACAGGCTCCAGTATATAAGAAGTTTTACTCATTTCTAGCAGGTTCTGTATAAAAGAGCCCAGTAAGTGTATGTATGTAAAAACAGTAAATTCACACCTATAGTGTAGTTTAATGTATGTGGGGTGTGCAAGTCATATCTGTGTACTGCTAGTCTGTAATTAAAATAACAGTATTTGTTGCCCATGGGAGCCTGTGACATGATGCCCTGCAGCTCTTTGACAGTAAGTGTTTAAATCTCAACATGATGTGTTGGGAGAGTCCTACAATGATAGGGTATTGTAAAACATGATTACAAGATTTTATCGTAATAAATAAATACATCTCAAAGACATTTCAAGCATTGAATTAATTGTGAGACCAAATTGTCGGTACAAATGATGGCTTCTAGCACAGGTGCTCCTCAGTGTAGGAGATGATGGGACTACTTAGTGGGGAGAGACCTCTTGCAGTGGTGACCTGGGTTTGTTAGAGATAGCTAACTTATTACCAGGGTGGCGTACCAGTCTTGTGTTGTGTTAGCTGTCTAAATATTGTTCTATCTAGTGGCTAACGCGGTACAGAGATATACATCTTTACTGTACCATAGAAATGGAGTGAAGCAGTGTTGACATGAAGTGTAAAGTCAATTGCGTGAAGGTCAGTGGTATTTAGATACAGTAATTTTGTATTGTGTATAGAGGTTTGTACAGAGATCAGTCTATTGTGAATCTTGGTTTATAAGGCTCTTTTAAGGCCTGCAATAAATGTATGTAAAGGTAATTTATCTGTGTGTGTTTCACACAGGACAAGTCCTGTGATCAGGCTATTATGTGTGGAAAGTCAAGGCGAGGTCACATTATGGAGTGCTCACTAGTGTTGAGCGATACTGCTCGATATCTAAAAATATCGTATCGAAATGGTATCGCCGATATCACTAAATATCGTCGATATCCGATTCCGATACCGGAAGTCCAATGTAAGTCTATGGGAACAAAAAATCGCAACAAAAAAAAACCTTTCTTTCGTTGTAAACACAAAATATACACACATAGAATACATATATATATATATATATATACATGTCATTGTGACATATATATATATACATATATTTATAGTTTATACACTTCTACATAGTAAAATAGACTCTGATTCAATTGCCGGGTAAAGCCGTGACTTACCCCATAGAAGTCGACGGGCTCGGTGCCGAGTACCCCCAAAACCTCTGGCTCTGTGCGACTGTTCTTGGGCGTCAAGAACAGGATTCTGTAGCTCGCTATAAGCGAGTCCTGTGTGCCTGAATTGAACTGGTTTTGTGCTTGAGAATTGCTAAAATCATCAGAGAATGTATTTGCCATTTTTCCGCCATATCTGCGTCACGACGAGGCACTGGTGAAGAAGAAGGGCGTGCTCTTCGTGGGTGTACACTCACTCAGTGGCGTGAAAACGATGGCCGACCACTCTAAATGGTACTGCAATGTAAGATCGTGCCCCACAGCTCTTGAGTTCCGCCTCCTCATCCTCCTCAGTGTGCGGAAACTAACACGAAGGTCCCGCCTCACTACAAAAGAGGGGCCCTCTCCAGATGCTAATGACACATGTGACTTGGCAGAGATGGCTAATGGACACGAGCAGAAGTGTGAAGGGATGGAGCAGTCAGAGCTCTCCCCCCACGGAAGCGACCCGATCGCCACGGAACCACCGTTGGGCACCCGGCCTGGAAACCCTCCTACGCTGCAAGAAGCGGAGGATACCCTAAGAGGCCTGGCCCGGCACTGGGAGGAGGTCGCCAGGATGGAAGCCAGCTGGCGTGCCCTAAAACTAAACTTGGAGCGGCGCCAATCCCTCTTACCTGAAGTGTCTGTACCGGATGGTAAGGCACCCGTTCTAGTAGAGGAGTCCGTGCGGGCATCCCAGCCCTTGCAATGTGATCCGGTTGACGTTGTCGCAGTGGAGGCACCCGTTCCTGCCAAAAACTCTGCACCGGCAGCACCCCAGATCCCGCTGTCTGCCCCCGTCGCTGAGACAGAAGAAGCGACACCCGTCCTCATGGAGGAGGCCGCGCAGGCACCAGAGGTGTACCTGTCTGTACCGGAGCCCCGACTGTCATCTGTTCCATAGCCGGCTGCTTCCTCCGCAGGTGAGCGCCGCCAGGACTGGGGGGCGCCAGGAGAGCTGCCGCAAACCGGACATGGTAAGCTGGCATTTGATGGTGGAGACATGGAGCAGCTGGAGGAGAATTTCAACCGGCGTCAGGAGGAAGAGTGGAGACGTTGGGAGCGGGAAGCAGAGCGACAAAGGGAGCAGCGAGAATCCCAAAAACTTCGGCAACGTAACCTGGAGAAGGACCGGCAGATAAGGACCGGATGAGAAAAGATAAAGGAACCCTGAGGGAGCCGCGGCGTAAGGGTGCAGTACGGAGCTTTAAATTGAAAGGTGGTTGGGGCTTCATCCAGGAGCCTGGACTTTATTTAGAAGTCTTTGTGACCCGGCGGGACGTGGAGGCTCACCTCCCAGAAGGACACCCGGGGAGGGACCTGTTGCCAGGAGACTTGGTGACTTACACTCGACACTGGGGTTACAATGGATGGTACGCCCTAAATGTTACCAGGTGCGACCCCTACTCCCCAGAGTGTCAGGAACCTGTGAGACCCTCGGAGCCTTCAGCCTCCACATCCAGGCCTCTGCACAAGTGCCCACCCCACGCCGTAAATCTCCCCAGCCTCCCTCAGTGGTCTCCTTAGCAGCCCCAGCTATGGACATGATAACTATAGCTGGCCCGTACCCGGCGCCTGTTAGGCCCCCTGGGGTTCGTTCAGTCCGTGACATAGGGCTCCAGACCCGGAGGGAGATGAAAGAGGTGGCCACACAGACACAGATAGCGGGTCACGACTTGACTGTACAGGCCACACGACGTCATCAGGTCCTGGTGGTCCTTGGTGTCTCGGATGTTTGGCAAGCATCAGAAGAGTACCAGGTGGTACCTGGAACACCCCTGCCAAAGAATTATAAATAACCCGACAGGTCCCTGTATGTAAATAGTTAAATTGTTGATGTACCCGGACGGGTGAATGTTCATATAAAAGTTTTTTAATTTAATAAAAAAACAACAGTTTTCATTACTTTTATTACAGTCTCATCCTGCGACGCCATCGATCTCCTGTAAAAAAATGAAAAAAAAAAACAGCAGTATACCACCTGTCCGACGCAGTCCATAGTAACGAGTGTCCCACGACGATCCAGCTCTGCTACATCAGAATGACAGGCAGAGCCTGTCATCCCGGCGCAGCACAGCTGATTACCTGCTTCCCCGGCGGTGACGTCATCGGACTGACTGCTTTACGGCCGGGATTACCCAGCAGTCACTGCAGTTATCGCGAAAAACTGCATGTGACCGCCAGGGAGAAGATAATGGCGGCCATCAAGCAGTCCATGACGTGACCGCCGGAGATCTTCTGCCGGGTAAGTGCCGCTGACTCCTGACAGACCCGACCGACGGACACTGACAGTGACAGTGACAAATCCGATTCCGGTATCCGATATGACGAAAATATCGGTATTCGGAATCGAAAGGCCGATACAGCTAATATCGGCCGATATCCGATATTTGCAATATCGTATCGCTCAACACTAGTGCTCACATTATGTATATGTCGTGTTACAATGTTACAGAATGCTAAATATCTCCTTTTAAAAAAGCAATGACGCGGTATTGTAAAAACAAGGTTACAAGATTTTATTGTAATAAATACAGCTCAATATTTTATTGTAATAAATACAGCTCAAAGACATTTCAAGCATTGAACTAATTGTGAAACCAAAACGATATTGAACTAATTGTGACACCAAAACGACTCTACAAATGGCGATACAGTCCGATTATGCTGTTCTCTCTAGACAAGCGCAAGTTTGATGTATATTCCAACAGAAGTAGTGCTGTGTTTTTAAATTTGATCTTCTCTCAGCAATAAAATTTCTCATAATTGTATCATTACGCGTTTTATCAGCAGAAAACTTCTTCAATATCTACTGAATGGTATGTTCTGAGCTAAAAAATGTAAAAAGTACACGCAGTAGTGACCACAGACACTGCTAAACGTGTCTTGGATCTGGTTGCTTTGATAATAATAAGTCTCACAATTCTTGTTCAGGAAAGTCACAAACTCGCTCGGAAAGATAGCGTTGTCAGCACATAATCCGTAGCTATCAAAAAATATGGCGTTCTTGGCGTCATAGAGCACGATTAATATCCAGTGTCTGCCAGATTGGTGTGCGGGGTCTGTATTTACGATGAATCCGACAGGGCGTTGATTTACCCAATGTGGTGGAAGCAAATCACACGGAAACACAACGCCAAACACACGCTCTGTAAAGCTATCCCCCTTCAGTATGGTCGTGAGTTGCAGGCTATCCATCACTAATTAAAATCGTACAAGATCTCTCTTCTATTATTAATTTCCAGAATGGCCGGGTTGATTGCAAAAACAAGCATGTTTATCGTATGGGGTGTCACTAGTGCAAACCGGACTTCAGTACGTAGGTTACCTGTTTTAATGAGGGAGAAATGGCCGCCGGGTTCCTGATCAGCTGATAAATCAAACGCAAACAGAGTGAATCCGTACATAAACTCTTCACGATCCACGGCCATGGCACAATCAGCTTTCTGCTTGCCTGATATATGTGCGAGAGCCATATACTCTCTGACGGCTAAGTAGTCATTAAAGTTAGGGTTATATGGCCTCGCAGGGATCTGTTGTCCGTCCAGGTAGAGGGCTGCGTGATTGACGTTGTAGTGATGGAAGAACAGGGGATTTCTGGCGTAAGACCCGCTAAATGCTTCATTATCTACAAAACCCAATATAACAGTTTTGGGTATCTGGCCTAGGAAGAGATTCTTGTGGTTCGTGATCCGTGTTCACCGGCTATACTGTACACTTTCATGCATGTCCGGTCAATAGCGTACTTGGCTGTCGCTGCCAAGAGGGCCTGGCTGTGGCCTATTCGGACCGCTGGGGACACTTGTACTCTCTTTACAAAGAGAGCGGCTTGCATGATTTGCACTTTCAGCGGATCGGCCTCAGCCGACATGAGGCAGAAAGCGTCCTTATTTCTCGTTAGCTTAACCTTAAGATCGAGGCCGTTCAATATTAGCTTTGGCTGATTAAATATATCACCAAAAATTGGCCCAATGAGGTCCAGGGGTTTGGAGCGGTGGGTTGCAGCTGCTCTTTTAATAAATCCTGCATTTGGGCCGTCCAAGCTTCGGTCATTATGGTGACCAGCTGTGTCTTTATAGAACAAACCGGCAGTAAATTGCGAGGACAGCGTCTGTGAGCTGTAATTTAAGAGAGTCTCTATGTACGCTCTATAGCTGTAGAGATTGTCCGATTGTGAGATAACTCGGTCCCCCAGAGTAATATCGACCTGATTAAAGAGAGTGGCAAGAGGATAGTTTATGAGGGCTACACGGGCATCATCGGCGATATTCGAATTATCCTGCTTGACGATACGACAATTTATGTACAGCAGTGTGTTATTCAGGTCATAATAATAATCCCCGCTACCCGATATGAAAAATTCCAGCGGGGCATTGTCCGTCAGAGCGGCAACCGGTTGAACTTCTACAAATAAGGATTTCTCTATACACGTCTGCGTTGGGGGGATGGCAAAAATATCCAGTTCAGATTTAGCGCACTCTACAGAAGCATCGTGCAGGAAAGCCATGCTGTTCAGAAGATGTCCTCACCAGTACGTCTCGCTCGTTTCTGATGGGATCGGCGCTTGGCTGGTTTTTTATTCATGAGGATTGGAGGTAGAGCGGAGCATGAGCGACGCTTTCTTTTATGCGTTTTTTTAGCGACATAAACTAGACCCGCGCCAGCTTGTTCGGGCTGTGTATTTATTCGATTCATAAACGCTGACGAGACAGATGTGACGGCGTCTTTAGCAATGTTTTTGACAGCCGTCTTCACGTGTGGTTTTACCAATTCTAAGCCTCTTCTGAAAAGCGGTACAGCACGCCGAAATAAGCCTTTAAATATCCCAGCCAGACCCGATCCGTACATGTACTTGCTCCCGCTGAACCCCTCTAATCCTTGCCCTGACTGTGCAATATAGTAGCGGGCATAAACAGCTGGGTCCCCGTACGGCCTCTGAGCCACCATTTTCTAGCGTGCTAATCGCATCTCTTCCGGAAATGTAGTCTCACAATACACTTTCCGTACTTGAATTTAACGGGAGTGCCCTGGTCCGATAAGATGGAGATTGTTACAGAGTCAAAATGATGCTTGCATAAGGGCACGTAATCGGGTCGTGTGTATTGAAGCGTGGTAATTTCACCACTCTTGCCGCTTATTTGCGCCGTTCTCAGAAGTTGGACGTAGCTGCCGCCCACAAGCTGATGCTGGATGATGTCGCTGTAAATAAATAATGTATAAAAACCAGTTTTTATATCGGCATAAATCTTCTTCCGCGCAGTCTGGTTATTATCATACGCTTCGATGTATGGCTGGAGGCCTAAAATATGCGCCAATTTCTGACCCGGGGCAAACTGTATCGTGGGGGAATCCGGTAGGGTAACACTCCTCCGCACTTCGTCATAGCGCAGCTTAAATCCGTCGCTGGCAATCTTCAAAATATCAATTCTCTCATTAATAGCACGTATGAGGTCGCCGCATGTGTTATAAAAACTTGGCTTCACATAATATTCCTGCAACACATCCCCCCGCTTGCCTATATAGAAATTCCCTTCACCCTGCTCAAACGTGTACCATGTATGGGGGTATTGAATCTCAGTTAGAGCAACTTCGTATTGTCCTGAAAGCTGAACGGGCTTAGATAATTTTGTGGTATACTCGGCGATTGTGTTTTCCGGATATATATCGCCAGAAGCGTTGGAGGGCAGGGTGATAAAGAAGGATTCGGATTCCATGGTTATATGTCCGTCAGCACCGACGCTGGTACCCACGAATTAAATTTATCAGGATAACCTCTCCATTTAATATAGCAATGAATCGAGCCCCTGACATGTTTTTTTTCTCAAAATCGTCTCAATGCGGTAGACGCGGTTTTCATCGAAATGTATTTTTTGCAGCTCCTCCTTATAAAATGATCCATCGATAGCGGCGCCCGCTAAGTCGCTAATTTTATAGAGAGGTTTATGAAATTTATTGGAAATGGTGCTAATTAAAAATATCTCTTCACTGAATGTCTGCTCATAACCCTTCGTAAAAGGGTTCTTAAAACGGGATATCCTGACATGATCTCCGATTTTTAAAGATGGTTTAATACGTTTTTTAGCTATACTACCGCTATAAATATTTTTCCATATTTGTAACGAGTTCTGCTTCGTCACATCGCACGGACGCGTCTGTATCGTGGTGTGAAAGGTGTGGTTGTAACTGTGCACCAAACCCGGTAAAATGTCGATATACCTAAAGGTATTATGTTTTGTCAGATAGCGCCACATACGCGTTTTTAATGTACGATTAAATCGCTCAACTATAGCGGCCTTTACGGTGTTGTTGGTGAAAAAATAGTGAATTTTATGCATTTTACAAACACGCTTCATGTGTGAATTCATAAATTCTTTACCACGATCCGCCTGTAGTTTCTGCGGCGTACTCGGTCGCTTTCAAATATTAACTCGAACGAGCGAGCTACAGCCGCGCCGGTTTTGTTGGGCAAAGCAGCAACCCAGGCATGTTTGGATAGTACATCTATCACTGTCAGAAGATATTTCACGGCGTCATTTTCCCTAGAATATTCAATTAAGCTAACCAAATCAGCCTGCCACTGCGAATCAACGTCCGCGACAAAAATCTTATTGGTGGGGAATCTTGTCCTTACAGGCTTATGAAGGGTGTAAGCATCCTGTTTATTCAGCCATTCCATCACCTCATGTTGCTTTATACCACGAGTTCTAACCGATCTGTATAGATTTGTAATGCCGCTGAATGATGCAGGGGCTTCAGGTGTGTAATATTGGTTCTTTAATATTGTAGCAATGCGGTTAGCAGGCATGATGGCCCTGTAAAACATTAATAGATTTTTTTCTACCCCTCATTGACAGAGGGCGTGTTCTCTCTGTTAGCCCCTAATAAATACAGCCCAGCTCACATGCTATACAACTCTCACCAGTAAGGCTTCACACCTCACAGACCACAACTCCGATCTGAACAGGACTATAGTGAGTATTTTTACGGATTTCGTTTCAATTATATTTAAGTTTGTGTAGTATTTCCATGAATCGGTTAGTGTATTTTCATACTTGAACTTTATTTGTTTTAATAATATATCACGCTTGTGTTGATTAATAGCTGAATATTTAATTACTGTAGATTGACGCTAAAATTCGTACAGTTAATTTTATTTTTAGATGGGGGAACAAATTTTTTCTAACAGCTTTTCAGAACTCTTACAGACTATTCAACAGGGTATGCTTTACGGATTATATATAGACACAGCGGGCTATTATAGTTAAGAGTTGTTCTGCACAGTATTTTTTATACCGCTTTATTCTATTTCGTTTAAGATCCGTGTATAATGAACGTGTACGTACCTGCTGGGATTTCATCTACCATGAACTATTCTGATCCTGCCCACACCATTTTAGCCGAGGCCGCGTGTAGTAACGCTAGTGATGCGTGGAGCGTGAGCTGCCAGGCGGCGTTGCCCAGCGCGGGTACGTTGTGTGGATGCGTGCATGTGTGTGTGTGTGTATATATATATACAGGTCCTTCTCAAAAAATTAGCATATAGTGCTAAATTTCATTATTTACCATAATGTACTGATTACATTTAAACTTTCATATATTTTAGATTCATTACACACCAAATTAAATTTGTCAGGTCTTTTATTGTTTTAATACTGATGATTTTGGCATACAACTCCTGATAACCCAAAAAACCTGTCTCAAAAAATTAACATATTTCAACCGTCCAATAAAATAAAAGTGTTTTTTCAAAACAAACAAAAAAAACATCAAATAATAATGTTCAGTTATGCACTCAATACTTGGTCGGGAATCCTTTTGCAGAAATGACTGCTTCAATGCGGCGTGGCATGGAGGCAATCAGCCTGTGACACTGCTGAGGTGTTATGGAGGCCCAGGATGCTTCGATAGCGGCCTTAAGCTCATCCAGAGTGTTGGGTCTTGCGTCTCTCAACTTTCTCTTCACAATATCCCACAGATTCTCTATGGGGTTCAGGTCAGGAGAGTTGGCAGGCCAATTGAGCACAGTAATACCATGGTCAGTAAACCATTTACCAGTGGTTTTGGCACTGTGAGCAGGTGCCAGGTCGTGCTGAAAAATGAAATCTTCATCTCCATAAAGCATTTCAGCCGATGGAAGCATGAAGTGCTCCAAAATCTCCTGATAGCTAGCTGCATTGACCCTGCCCTTGATGAAACACAGTGGACCAACACCAGCAGCTGACATGGCACCCCACACCATCACTGACTGTGGGTACTTGACACTGGACTTCAGGCATTTTGGCATTTCCTTCTCCCCAGTCTTCCTCCAGACTCTGGCACTTTGATTTCCGAATGACATGCAAAATTTGCTTTCATCAGAAAAAAGTACTTGGGACCACTTAGCAACAGTCCAGTGCTGCTTCTCTGTAGCCCAGGTCAGGCGCTTCTGCCGCTGTTTATGGTTCAAAAGTGGCTTTACCTGGGGAATGCGGCACCTGTAGCCCATTTCCTGCACACGCCTGTGCACGGTGGCTCTGGATGTTTCTACACCAGACTCAGTCCACTGTTTCCTCAGGTCCCCCAAGGTCTGGAATCGGTCCTTCTCCACAATCTTCCTCAGGGTCCGGTCACCTCTTCTCGTTGTACAGCGCTTTCTGCCACATTGTTTCCTTCCAACAGACTTCCCATTGAGGTGCCTTGATACAGCACTCTGGGAACAGCCTATTTGTTGAGAAATTTCTTTCTGGGTCTTACCCTCTTGCTTGAGGGTGTCAATGATGGCCTTCTTGACATCAGTCAGGTCGCTAGTCTTACCCATGATGGGGGTTTTGAGTAATGAACCAGGCAGGGAGTTTTTAAAAGCCTCAGGAATCTTTTGCATGTGTTTAGAGTTAATAGTTGATTCAGAAGATTAGGGTAATAGGTCGTTTAGAGAACCTTTTCTTGATATGTTAATTTTTTGAGACAGGTTTTTTGGGTTATCAGGAGTTGTATGCCAAAATCATCAGTATTAAAACAATAAAAGACCTGACAAATTTCATTTGGTGTGTAATGAATCTAAAATATATGAAAGTTTAATTGTAATCATTACATTATGGTAAATAATGAAATTTAGCACTAAATGCTAATTTTTTGAGAAGGACCTGTAATATATATATATATAATATATATATATATATATATATATATATATAGATGTTTTGCATATTATTTATGCTTTATTCTTTAAGAACCGAGTATAATGAGCTGCGAGGTGCCTGATGAGGTTTTCGCCACCTTGAACTATTCGGACCCCGAGGCCTGTATTTTACCAGTTGCCGCTTGTAGCAGTTCTAGCGTTGCAGTGCCCTGGGACGACCTTTCAGCGCCAGTCATAGAGGGTACGCTGTGTGGTTGTATATATATATATATATATATATATATATACAACTATATATAACTCTTAACTATCTGAATTTAAGCGTGTAAGTGAATATTAACTCCTTACAGATGTCGCGATGATAGCGGAACGGGATTCACACGAAATGCCTATGAACCCCGGCACTAACAGAGCCCAAGAAGACGCAGCATTTTCTAAAGCTCCTAAAAAGCGGAGTCTGACGGCAGTCAAGAAAGGTAAAGGTACGTGCCGCATGAAAAGCTGTTTTGCCCAAACGGTTGAAGAAAATTGTTGATGGCCCTTCTAATGATTATTATTATTTATAGCGCGTAAAGTGAAATCTAGGAGGATGATATTTACAAAAGAGAATATACATCTGCTAGTGGAGAACGCCTCAGACGTCCCAGAAACCACTGCTACAAACGTGCAGGCATCATCGTTAACCGGTAAGTGTATATTTTGATATATCAGACTAGTCTTAATACAACGTATGTTACTCTTGTCACACATAGGATCACGATGTTCCGCACGTATCCGTTACAGGTAGAATCTTTCCTTAAAGATAGTTGTAGAGTCAGACTGACACACGTACAATCTCATCCACAGATAAATCTAAAGTCTTGAGAAAAACAACCACTACCCCTCTACAAACACTACGTGTCAATGAGAACCACGCAGCGCCATCCTTGCTGCCGATACAGACACCTATGGGCCCTGCTGGACCACAGCCGCAACAGCCGTTCTATCTGATGCCCGGTGTGCTGCCCCATTCAAGCGACGCGCAACCATCCAGCAGCGCTGTGAATGATGCTGAACTATACTCTGAACTGTTGGAGCGTCCACGTAAACACAGGCAGAAAACTAAGCATACTTCAGAAACATCACCAGTCACGTTTTCCGCCATGAATCCCACAATCCGACAGACTCGTGAGGCTCTTGACCGTGAGATTGATCAGCTCGCTGATTGTAAGAAGCGCACCGTAGAACCGATCATTATACGACCACCCATACTATACAGCCTTTACTGCCGGCTGTAACTGTGTCCGCTAATGCCACAGGTGTCGAACTGTCGGATACCATTAATTTACCCACCACATCTCACGCTGCTGTATCTAATCCAGTTAATGTTGTGATGGGGTTAAAGAGACTGTTAAGGACTAAGCATAAAGTGTGTAAAAAGCCGAGGCTTCATACAGATGTGTCTGTACCTGTTAGCAGTGCGGATTCTGCGGTCTCTGTACCTGTTAGCAGTGTGGATTCTGCGGTCTCTGTACCTGTTAGCAGTGCGGATTCTGCGGTCTCTGTACCTGTTAGCAGTGCGGATTCTGCGGTCTCTGTACCTGTTAACAGTGCGGATTCTGCGGTCTCTGTACCTGTTAGCAGTGCGGATTCTGCGGTCTCTGTACCTGTTAGCAGTGCGGATTCTGCGGTCTCTGTACCTGTTAGCAGCGCGGATTCTGTGGTCTCTGTACCTGTTAGCATCGCGGATTCTGTATCTGCGACCGCTACAGCGCAGATGTATGACGGCATTGGGTGGGCCCCCGCCGAAGCCGCAGTGTTTAAGGATCAGTTAGATCGTTACTTACGCTACAAAATCTGTTTACCCAAAATGCTGTTTTTCTGCGGTACTTTTGAAAGCTTGTTGTCTGAAGCATTCCCGACAGCTGCTCGTAAGGCCGAGCTATACGCGCTTCGCCGGCTGCAAGTAGACACCGAGATACCAGATGGTGCTAGCCCGTTATGACTAAATATGATTGGTTCGGGTCTGCATAAATCAACTAAAACAGTCCGTTATAATAGGCCCAGAGTTATAAAACGAGCTATAAAACTACTGGTCAGTGCTCGACGGCAATATGCGCTAGGCGGCGGGGTGGCGGTATCTGTGCTGCTATACCACCACAGACAGCCCAGGAGCCACCATGCACAGATGCTCCTGTCTCACATAGCCATGATGTCCCTGAAAATGCCGGCCGTAACGCTACACAAAGCTCACAAGCCTCTGCTGCGGATGCTGACTCTGCTGATGATGTGAGGGGATCATCCTATACAGTATTTTTACAACACTTCCATCATCACCAGAGGGACAACCGTAATTTCAGTGCGCGCATACATACCGATCATTTTAGGTTTGTAAATTTGGAGCGTGTACGATCATTTGTCGAGGCTGTGAACATTGTTCACGACAGTATTCAGTCATTACTGGATAGAATCATCATGGACATTGAACCTGGTGATTTTGTGCAGTTAAGGCTTGAAGGTGGCGATGCTTTAGACCCCATTTTCACTACAAAGCAGAGCCGCGAGGATTTTAATTCTGAATCTTTTTTAAATGCTGTTGCTCGCACACTTCAAAGTAATGCTGAATGCTTAGCAAGTAATACCCTAAAACTAGTCATCACCACTGTTAAAAACCGTCGAGGCGGTGTAAAACCACGAGGCGGTGTAAAAAGACGTTTGAAATCTATAGCGAGCAGTCGAATCATTAAACAAAAGAGGCAGTGGCTGTATGATTTTAACAATTACAGTACAAATCTGTGTTTGGCCGCTAGTGTGTGTGCCCTGATTGAGGACGCGGATGTCAGTGATGCGGTTTTACTGAATCGCTCTAAAAACATACACACGGCTCTGGGGATCCCTGATGAGCGATTAGTGAGTTTTAGCGACATTCCAGCATTTGAGAACTATTTGGGGGTCACCATTAAAGTACTGTACTACAGTCAGGGTGATTGGCGCTACTTTCAGACCGTCAATGCAACTAGTGGTAAAACCGTATTCATACTGCTCCATGATAACCACTACTACGGTATCAAGAATATGAAAGGTTTTATCGGTAGTAATTACTTTTGTGAGCTCTGCAATTCATTGTATACTAACAAGAACACCCATTCATGTCAATATTTTGTAAAGCGTGCCAAAGAGTGGGTTTTGTGGAGTGTGCAGGTGTACAACAAACCCCGCGGTGCCCCGTATGTCGGGTTCATTGTCGCTCTAGTGAGTGTTTAGACCGTCAAAAACAATTAGCTCTGGATGATCCGCCATTCTGCAGGCTTAAAATATTTTGTGATGAGTGCCATCGCTTTGTGTTCAGGAATAGCGAGGGCGTGCATGAATGTGCTGGTCTACGCTGCACCGTATGTCGTGCTCGTGTAAATAAATTTGACGCCCATCTCTGTTACATGCGACGCTATGTACCGGAGGACGAGACAGATTGTTATATCTTTTACGATTTTGAATGTATGCAGGAGACAGGTACCCACATCCCAAATTACATTTATGCCACAACACTGAGTGGTGAGCAGTCCTGGGAGTTTGAAGGTGATAGCTGCACGCATGACTTTCTACTGTTCTTTACCAGCGGGAAATTTTCAGGATACACATTTATAGCCCACAATGCAGGGCGCTACGATTCTTACTTTATTGTTAAGGAGCTGATTTTTGAAAAACTACAGGTAAAGCTGATAGCCCAAGGTGGCCGCCTCTTGTGTGTGACGGTGCCCGATTTGTCTTTAAGGTTCATAGACTCGCTAAATTTTATTCCCATGAAGCTCAGTAAATTACCTCAGGCCATGGGCTTTTCAGGCGCCAAAGGTCATTTTCCACACTTTTTTAACACCCGAGAAAACCAAAGCTATGTAGGTCCCATACCCGATGTGAGATATTATGGGTTAGAGTACATGGCACCGGTGAGAAGGTAGAGTTCCTGGCTTGCATGAGGGTCAGAAACACACAGTTTTCGACTTCCAGAGTGAACTAAAATCATACTGCAAACAGGATGTTGAAATTTTGAGACGCGCCTGTGAGATCTATAGAGAGCACATTATGGAAATGACGCTGAGAAGTGTTAAAAAATACTGTGACATTCAAAAAGAAATGGTTGTGGAGAGCACTGTATTGACCCTTTTCAATTCATCACCCTGGCCTCGGTGTGTATGTCAATGTATCGGTTTAAATTTCTACCAGAAAAAACGATCGCCATTTTACCGGGTGATAATTATCACAAGGTGAAAAAGCGCTACTCATCCGCCGCTATACAATGGCTCATGTATGTAGCGCATACCGAGAACATTGACATTCAGCATGCCTTAAGAGGGGGTGAGAAACAACTCGGTCAATATTTTCTAGATGGCTCTGCCTATGTTAACGGCCAGCACATAGCTTTTGAATTTCAAGGCTGTTTTTTCCACGGGTGCCCGTCGTGCTATAATGAGAATGATACAAATAAAGTTACAAACACCACCTACGGTCAATTATATCATGCCTTTTTAGCTAAAAAGCGCTACCTGCAGCTGCGCGGGTACACCATAAGAGTGATATGGGAGCATGAGTGGCGTGAAATGGTTAAAAATGATTCTACCCTCCAGGCATTTCTCCAGCAAATGGATTTCCCTGCTCCCTTAGACCCCCGCGATGCGCTTTATGGGGTCGAACTAACGCCATTAAGCTCTATCACCAGGTTGAAGCTGATGAGACTTTACATTACTACGACTTCACCAGTCTGTACCCTTTGTAAACAAAACTAAAACATACCCTGTAGGTCACCCCGACATCATCTATGACAACTTTGGTTTCATTAAAAAATACTTTGGTTTAGCTAGAGTCAAGGTCTATCCCCCGAGAGATTTATTTTTTCCCGTTCTACCTGTAAAACTCAACAAAAAATTGATGTTCCCCCTTTGCTATACATGCGCTGTAAATTCAGAGGCAGAGGAGTGCAGTCATAGTGATGAAGAACGCTCCCTGACAGGTACCTGGTGCACCATAGAGCTCGAGCTGGCGATAGATAAAGGGTACCGGATCGCCCGCATCTATGAAATATGGCATTTTCCAAACACCAGCGATGATCTGTTTGCCCCCTACATTAAATTACACCTTAGGGATAAGCAGGAGGCGTCAGGGTATCCTAGCTGGTGCACTGATGATGCCAAGAAAAAGCAGTACATTGACAATTTTCTTGAAAAAGAGGGTGTGCGGTTACGACCTGAAAATATAGCCGTCAACCCCGCTAAAAGGCAGATCTCCAAACTTTTCTTAAATTCTTTATGGGGGAAGTTTGCTCAGCGGGCCAATCTACCAAGCACCAAGATTCTTAGGGATCCTGATGAGCTTTTTAGGTATCTCTTCCTGCCCTACTATGACATTTCTACGCTGGATTTTATCGATGATGAAACCGCAACCATTAACTGGAAATATGCGGAGGGGCACCACACAGTCAACAGAAACACAAACATCTTTATAGCCTGCTTTACCACAGCGTATGCGCGGCTAGAGCTCTATTCTCTGCTGGACAGGCTACAGGAGAGGTGCCTTTATCACAACACAGATTCAGTTATTTTTGTGCACAGGGAAGGTGAGTGGCAGCCGCCTCTAGGCGATTACCTGGGGGAATTGACGAGTGAGATACCCGAGGGCAAACATACATCACAGAGTTTGGTCTGCAGGGCCCAAAACTTACGGGTACAAGCTCAACACAGGGAAGACTGTCTTAAAAGTGAAGGGAATAACGCTAAATGTTGGTAACTCTCAATCTATCAATTTTAGCAGTCTGAAAGATCTAGTTCTGGACTACCCCCGTAATTCAGTCCCTGAAACTCAGAAGCGCATCGTCGTACAGCAACAGGGCATTGTGAGAGATAAGAAATATTGGAATATTGAATCTCGTGTCCTACAAAAGACCCAGAAGTGTGTCTACACAAAGCGTCGCCTATTAGACGAATTCACCACACTGCCGTATGGCTATTAGCACTGTATTGTGATGGATACGCGGCTACAACACCCGCTCTCGTGCATTCTAGCGGGGCCGTCTAATTCTGGAAAGAGTTATTTTGTAAAACAATTGCTGTATAATATTGAAAGTAATTTTTCTCACAAACCGGATAATATTGTTTGGTTTTATTCATGCTGGCAGAAACTATATGATCAAATCTCTCTCTCTTTTCCCAACACCAGATTTGTGGAGGGTTTGCCGAATACATTCGTAGATGACGAATTATTCCCACCGGACAAGGTGAATTTGGCGATTGTTGATGATCTCATGGATAGTGCTAGCGAAAATTGCGAGATAGAAAAAGCGTTCACCAAGTATGTGCACCACAGAAATCTCAGTATTTTCTACCTGGTACAAAACATATTTTGTCAGGGTAAGAAAAGCCGCACCATAAATTTAAACACAAAGTACATGGTTCTTTTTAACAACCCTCGAGATAAATTACAAATTTTAACTCTAGCTCGTCAGATGTATCCTGGAAAAACACGTTTTTTCCTAGAAGCATTTGAGGATGCTACGCAGGAGCCTTATGGGTATTTGCTGGTCGATTTGAGAGCTAATAGACCTGAGGATCACCGCTTACGGACGGGGTTGTTTCCACCGGCGTTACCAACCGTCTATGTGCAGAAGAAAACCGCTTCTAAAAAGTGAATTTTATGCGGGTTTGCACATTCCACGCTGTGTGCGCTGTGCTGTAAAGATGTCCGAGAGACTCCGGCGTAACTGGGCTCTCTTAAAAACTCTGGTGAAGGCAACCCCGGCCGTCCGGAAATCTATTTTGCGCAATGCGAGCGTTGATTTAATCACCGCTATAGGTGAGATTGCTTTAAACATCTTAAAAGGCAGAATCCCGTTGAAAGAGCGCCAAAAAGGCATACTGAAGAAGTGGCATAAAGCTATAAGAACCATTAGCGATAGAGCGCAGTCCATAAAGAAAAAGAAACGGGTACTGAATCAGACCGCTCGCGGGCAAATAATGGAGCATGCTGAGAAAATGCATCTAGTCCCCAAACAGGAGCTACGTAAGCTAAGGACACCAATCCCCGAGAGCATACGCGAAACTGCTATTCGACGCCTCGATGATGAAATTAACTCAGTTTTACAGCGCCGCGACATCCCCGACGATGTGAAAATTAAAATGTATAGCACCGTGCTGGAGCGCTACTTGGTACATACGAAACGCAGCTCGAAAGAATTGACAACTTTAAATCTCGTTAGCCCCCAGGATCCTGAGCATCAACAGCCGCCAAATACCGTCACCGATAAAAAAAATCACGAGATCGCTGAAATTGTAGGTCATATAAACCAAAGATATAAAAAGAATGCTGAATTTTTACTAAACAGACTACTCCAGAATAAGAGTGTGACTGTCATGTGTGCATTGCCACGAAGATCGTCGCGGTTGCACATTTTGACTTCTCACAGCTGATCTGCTGTTTCTTTGTGTTTGGCAGCTAGGGAGTTAATTCTGTCTGTGCTCGGTGCTGGGACTGGGTGCAGTTTCTCCCGGCTGCAATTGATTATTTGTTGATTGGTTTCCTTTAAATTCCTGGTTGTCTGCTTGGGGAGTTGCCAGTGAAACCTTCATGCAGACCACAGATAGGAATGAATCTGTATAGACTTTAGTTGTGAGCTCCTTAGTTGTTCTAAGCTCAACTTGGTTAGAGTTTATTTCCCAGACCATTTATGTTCCTTTGGTGTTTGAGTGTGTATGCAAGCGAGTGTTATCCTGTCTGTCTTATATGTCTAATCTGTGTATTTAGCTGAGATCAGCCCATATCCCTTTGGTGGTAGTCAGGATCCTTCTTAGGACTGATTACAGGGTTCAGGGTCTGATAGGAGACAGGGTTAGGTTGGAGACTTGGACATCTGAACCATTATCAGTACCTCCAAGGTGAGGATTAGTTAGGACCCCAGTTTAGGGTCAGGTTAGATCCCGGTCCACCTCTTTCCTGTTTCAGCTCATCAAGTCCTCAAGATTAACCCTGAGTTCAGCAGATATCGTGTCAGGTAAATCTATTCTATACTTACATGCTGATGTTGCTATACTAGTTGTTGTATAGAGTGTTGTTCCTGTATTAATAGTTTACTGACATTGTATACATATCATTAGACAGCGTGACATTTTCACTGGCCACTAAAAATTATCTCCAGTTACCATGGATCCAGTAGCCCAGCTGGCTCTGCAGTTGCAGGGATTATCCATGGAGCTGACGGACATTAAGTCCAAAGTTTTGTCTCCCATGGAGCAAACCAGAGTTGAACCTAAAGTAGCTCTCCCGGACAGGTTCACTGGTGGGCGAGACAAATTTTTCACCTTCCGGGAGGCATGTAAATTGTATTTTCGGCTTCGGCCTCGATCATCAGGGAGTGATGAGCAGAGAGTGGGAATTGTTATCTCACTTCTGCAAGGGGACCCTCAATCCTGGGCATTTTCCCTTCCTCCGGGATCCCCGGCTCTACTGTCTGTAGATCAATTTTTTACTGCCCTGGGATTGGTATATGATGACCCAGATCGGGTCTCTCTTGCTGAGACAAAATTACGTAAGATACAGCAGGGAGATCGTCCTGCAGAGGAATTTGCTTCTGAGTTTCGTAGATGGGCCACAGATATTCAGTGGAATGACCCAGCTCTTAGGAGCCAGTTTTGTCATGGGCTTTCTGATAAATTAAAAGACGTTTTGGCTCAGTATGAGTCTCCTCATTCACTGGAGGCTGCTATGGCCTTAGCTATCCGTACTGATAGACGGCTTCGGGAGAGGGGTGAGGTAACCCCACTCCCTGTTGTTTCTCCACCTATCACTAAAGTCCCTTATGTTGAGGTTCCCCTTGTCTGTTCGGATGAGCCTATGCAGTTGGGAGGGACATCATTTCGTAGGAGGGGATTGGCGGTACGCCGCAGGACTAGAAGATGTTTTTTCTGCGGGAAAGAGGGACATTTTGTTGGAGAATGTCCATCCCGTGCCTTGTTGAGCCAAAAGTCGCCGGAAAACTGTTAATCCCAGGTTGTGTGGTGGACGACAACCTGGGAGTATGTATTTCATCCGCCAGTTCTTCTCAGTTCCTTGTACCAGTGGAGGTGGTAGTTGGTACGAGAGTGGAGAGATTGTCTGTTCTTCTTGATAGTGGTTCCGGGCTAATCTGGTTGACGCTCAGTTTGCTCAGGCTCAAGGTATGCATCTGAGTGTATTGGTCAAACCGATCCCTATATTCTCCATTGACGCCAGGCCTCTCGGCCAAGGTAGCTTTGTTCATGAGGTTCATAACATTGACCTTCGGGTAGGGGCAATACATAGGGAACAATTATCTTGTTATGTGTTGGAGGGTCTACCTACTCCCATTGTGTTGGGACTTCCTTGGTTGGTTAAACATAACCCTGTGATTAATTGGCAGTCCAGAGAAATAAGCCAATGGGGTGAGTTTTGCAAAAGCAACTGCATGAACACAGTCATCAGTGCGGTCGTGCCTAGTACATTGCCTCCTTTTTTGGAGGATTTTGGGGATGTTTTCTCTGAGGAGGGGTGTCAGGAGTTGCCTCCTCATCGCGTGTATGACTGCTCTATTAATCTCCTTCCTGATGCTAAGTTGCCTAAAGCTAGGTTGTATAATCTTTCTGGTCCTGAGAGGCAGGCTATGAAAGATTATATTTCTGAAAGTCTGGCCAAAGGGCATATTAGACCTTCATCTTCCCCAGTGGCCGCGGGGTTCTTCTTTGTGAAGAAGAAAGATGGAGGCCTACGCCCTTGCTTGGATTTCCGCGAACTTAATCGGATTACTGTTCGAGATCCGTATCCACTCCCTCTTATTCCTGATCTCTTCAATCAAATTGTTGGCGCCAAATGGTTCTCTAAATTGGATCTCAGGGGGGCGTATAATCTGATTAGGATAAAAGAGGGGGATGAGTGGAAAACGGCGTTTAGCACGCCGGAGGGACATTATGAGAACCTTGTCATGCCTTTTGGTCTGACTACTGCACCAGCAGTATTCCAACATTTTGTTAATGACATTTTTCGTCACCTTGTGGGGCTGTTTGTGGTTGTATATTTGGACGACATTTTAATTTACTCGCCAGATCTGTGTTTCATCAGGAGCATGTGAGACAGGTGTTGCAGATCTTGCGAGACAATAAACTATACGCCAAACTGGAAAAGTGTGTATTTGCCGTACAGGAACTTCAGTTTTTGGGTTTTTTGGTGTCAGCCTCCGGTTTCCGTATGGACCCTGAAAAGGTGAGAGCAGTGCTTGAATGGGATCAGCCAGGGGATCTTAAGGCTCTGCAGCGTTTTTTGGGGTTTGCTAACTACTACCGGAAATTTATTTGTAATTTCTCATCTGTCGTCAAACTTCTCACTGACATGACAAGAAAAGGGACGGATTTTTCTAAATGGTCGGACAAAGCTTGCCAAGCCTTTTCCTCTTTGAAGAAATGTTTTGCTTCGGCACCCGTTCTCATCCAACCAGATGCATCTCAGCCGTTCATTGTGGAGGTGGATGCGTCTGACGTAGGGGTGGGTGCTATATTGTCCCAGGGTCCGTCCCCTGGTAAATGGCATCCGTGCGCTTTCTTTTCTAAGAAATTGTCGTCCGCCGAAAGGAATTATGATATCGGCAATAGGGAACTTTTGGCCATTAAGTTAGCTTTTGAAGAATGGCGTCACTTTTTGGAAGGGGCAGTCCACCCGGTTACCGTTATTACTGATCACAAGAACCTGTTGTATTTGGAATCCGCTAAGCGTCTGAATTCCAGACAAGCTCGATGGTCGTTGTTTTTTACCAGGTTTAATTTTGTCGTCACTTATCGCCCGGGGCCTAAGAATGTAAAGGCTGATGCCTTGTCTCGCAGTTTCCCAGGGGCCGGGAAAATGGATGATCCGAGTCCTATCCTTCAGGAGGGGGTGTAGTGTCGGCTGTATTTTCTGAGCTTGAGGAGGAGGTGTTAGAGGCTCAGGGGGACGCCCCTGCAGGACCTCCAGGGAGACTGTTTGTCCCAAATCTGTTGAGACAAAAGGTTATTGAGGCACATCATAATTCTGCTCTAGCAGGACATCTAGGGAGTAAGGCTACTTTAGATCTCCTTTCTCGCCGGTTTTTGTGGCCTAATGCTAATAAAGATGTTATAACTTTGTCGCGTCATGTGGGGTGTGTGCTCGCTCTAAAACCCCTCATACCCGTCCGTCTGGAACCCTTTTACCCTTGAAACTTCCGGAGCGTCCATGGACTCATTTATCTATGGACTTCATTACGGACCTTCCTCCGTCGTCAGGGAATACTGTCATACTGGTGGTTGTTGACAGGTTCAGTAAGATGGCACATTTCGTTGCTCTTCCTGCACTCCCTAATGCTAAAACTCTGGCGCAGGTGTTCATTAGGGAGATCGTTAGACTTCATGGGTTGCCTTCTGATGTGGTGTCAGATAGGGGGTCTCAGTTTGTGTCCAAATTTTGGAGGGCATTTTGTTTACGTCGGGGGATGCAATTGTCATTTTCCTCAGCTTTTCATCCGCAGACCAATGGTCAGACAGAGCGTCTGAATCAGAGCTTAGAGACATATCTCCGGTGTTTTGTTTCAGAGAACCAAGAGGACTGGTCTTCTTTCTTGCCTCTGGCAGAGTTCGCTCTTAACAACAGGCGGAGCGAGTCCACTGGTAAGTCCCCGTTTTTTGAGGCATATGGTTTCCATCCCCAGTTTTGTACTTTCAATGGGGGGGGCCCTTCTGGGGTTCCTGAGGAGGAGCGTTTCTCGTCGTCACTTGCTTCTGTGTGGAGAGGTGTATTGAATAATCTGAGTGCGATGGGGAACCGTTACAAACGAATGGCTGATAGGAGGAGAGTTTCTGGTCCAGATCTGAATGTGAACGATCTGGTATGGTTGTCTACCAGGAATATAAAACTTAAGGTGCCCTCCTGGAAACTGGGTCCCAGATTCATCGGGCCGTACAGGATCAGTTCCATAATTAATCCTGTGGCATTTCGTCTGGACCTCCCTCCTACGTTTAAAATTCATAATGTGTTCCACAAGTCATTACTTAAAAGGTATGTGGCACCAGTCATACCGTCACCTCTACCTCCTCCTCCTGTGTTGGTCAATGGTAACTTGGAATTTCAAGTATCAAAGATCATTGACTCACGTCTGAATCGCCGGTCCCTTCAGTACTTGGTGCATTGGAAGGGGTATGGTCCAGAGGAGAGGACGTGGGTCCCTGCGTCTGATGTTAACGCAGATCGTTTGGTTCGGACCTTCCACAGAACTCACCCGGGCAGGCCTGGCCCTGAGGGTCCGGAGGCCCCTCGTAGAAGGGGGGTACTGTCATGTGTGCATTGCCACGAAGATCGTCGCGGTTGCACATTTTGACTTCTCACAGCTGATCTGCTGTTTCTTTGTGTTTGGCAGCTAGGGAGTTAATTCTGTCTGTGCTCGGTGCTGGGACTGGGTGCAGTTTCTCCCGGCTGCAATTGATTATTTGTTGATTGGTTTCCTTTAAATTCCTGGTTGTCTGCTTGGGGAGTTGCCAGTGAAACCTTCATGCAGACCACAGATAGGAATGAATCTGTATAGACTTTAGTTGTGAGCTCCTTAGTTGTTCTAAGCTCAACTTGGTTAGAGTTTATTTCCCAGACCATTTATGTTCCTTTGGTGTTTGAGTGTGTATGCAAGCGAGTGTTATCCTGTCTGTCTTATATGTCTAATCTGTGTATTTAGCTGAGATCAGCCCATATCCCTTTGGTGGTAGTCAGGATCCTTCTTAGGACTGATTACAGGGTTCAGGCTCTGATAGGAGACAGGGTTAGGTTGGAGACTTGGACCTCTGAACCATTATCAGTACCTCCAAGGTGAGGGATTAGTTAGGACCCCAGTTTAGGGTCAGGTTAGATCCCGGTCCACCTCTTTCCTGTTTCAGCTCATCAAGTCCTCAAGATTAACCCTGAGTTCAGCAGATATCGTGTCAGGTAAATCTATTCTATACTTACATGCTGATGTTGCTATACTAGTTGTTGTATAGAGTGTTGTTCCTGTATTAATAGTTTACTGACATTGTATACATATCATTAGACAGCGTGACAGTGACAGACTGGAATGATAAAGACGAATTTATTTTCAAAGGCGCTGTAATACCCGGGTCTAACTTAGTGGATTTAGTACGTAGTACAACGCAGAGTCACGCTCTGACCGTCAGGAATTTACCTAGGAGTTGGGAATCGTTTATGCGAGCTATGGCCGAGCTGAATATACCCTCTACTGTTGTGGGTAATCACACTACTAGACAACATTTAGACGAATTAAAAATGTCCTCCAGCGCTGGTGTATCTACACCGATGAGGTTAGACCCCGCACCCCGTACAATTCATTCTCTGCACTCCCCGTCATTAGGCACCACAAGGGGTACTCTACTACCTAAAAAAAGGTCTCTACCGATACTGCCAGCCATGTGGCTCACAATGTAGCCTATGTAGTTGTTAATTATTTATTTTATCGTGTGTGTGATGCTATTTGTTAATTGTGCATGTGACATTTTTTATATCATTCTGTATGTACTTTTAAATGCTTGAAATGTCTTTGAGTTGTATTTATTACAATAAAATCTTGTAACCTTGTTTTTACAATACCGCGTCATTGCTTTTTTTTAAAAATACGAATAAAACATTTGCGTGTCTAATATTGTAACATGGCCATATACATAATATGCCCATGACCATCTCATAATGTGACCCCGCCTTGATACAGCTTTCCCCACACAATAGAGTGGTCAAAGGATACATTTACTGATGGACTTAAAAGATTCCCAAATAGATTGATCAAAGGGCTTGTCCGGACATGTCGGCACTATGGCCGGCTATACACAACACAACACTGCTACACTCCATTTCTATGGTACAGTAAAGATGTATATCTCTGTACCGCGTTAGCCACTAGATAGAACAATATTTAGACAGCTAACACAACACAAGACTGGTACGCCACCCCTGGTAATAAGTTAGCTATCTCTAACAAACCCAGGTCACCACTGCAAGAGGTCTCTCCCCACTAAGTAGTCCCATCATCTCCTACACTGAGGAGCACCTGTGCTAGAAGCCATCATTTGTACCGACAATTTGGTCTCACAATTAATTCAATGCTTGAAATGTCTTTGAGATGTATTTATTTATTACGATAAAATCTTGTAATCATGTTTTACAATACCCTATCATTGTAGGACTCTCCCAACACATCATGTTGAGATTTAAACACTTACTGTCAAAGAGCTGCAGGGCATCATGTCACAGGCTCCCATGGGCAACAAATACTGTTATTTTAATTA
>JARQOD010000006.1:418300176-418335966 GCA_033576555.1 Oophaga sylvatica | reverse complement strand
CTCATCCTTCACATTTTTCTCTAATTGGTGCTGCTCCATTTTAGTGGAAAAAAAACTAATCTATTAGTGTGACGCGCTTCCATCCGTATACAATACATTGGTTGCAAACACTATAGAACTACACAAAGGAGCTTTTCACAGATAGTGAATAGTTGTGTTTCAGTGTTCACTGTAGTCTGTGAGCTTTTCATTTTGTGAGTGCAGATTACGCTCCAGTTTGTACTTCAACCACTGCCGGTTGTAGTCTGCTGAGCGTGTGTCACTGTCTCATCCTTCACATTTTTCTCTAATTGGTGCTGCTCCATTTTAGTGGAAAAAAATATAATCTATTAGTGTGACGCGCTTCCATCCGTATACAATACATTGGTTGCAAACACTATAGAACTACACAAAGGGGCCTTTCACAGATACTGAACAGTTGTCTGCAGGGTTCACTGTAGTCTGTGAGGAATAACCACACTTAGGCCTTAACTTTTCTGACTTTCTTTATCAATCTACCAAGATGAAGAAGTCAGTGAGTAAGGCACGTGGTCGTGGTCGAGGCCGTGGATTTGCAGCAGGGAGAGGACGTGGGGATTCTGTGGCTGCTGCCGCACCCAGTGACACAGCATCCACCAGTTTTCCCGTGAGCGTTCCTTTATGCGCACTTTTGTAGGAGCTCAGCGTACCCCCCTGCTGCGTGAAGAACAAATTGAAGCCGTTGTTGGTTGGATGGCAGCCAATGCATCGACTTCAATACCTTCCACCTCCTCTCAGGACCACAGCACTGTTGAACAACCATCAGTCTCTTCACCGCCTGCCAAATTGCCCAGGCAGTCAGAGAGCTCTGTACAGGAGCCAGCTGAGTCTCTGCTTCTGTTCTCAGAATCTGTTGGCTTGGAAACAGGGGCCCAGCCAAGCAGCATTCTGGAATGTGAAGAAGAGGCAGTATGCAGTGATGCGCAACAGCTGTGTCTCTCTGAATCTGAAGAGGCGGGTGAGCCAGTGCCGATGGTCAGCACACCGCAGAACGCATCTGATGATGATGAGACTCAGTTGCCAGTTTCTGTTGAGCATGGTGCTGGCCAGACCACCCAACACAGCAGGTGTTGGAAGAGGGTAGTGGTGGAGATGATGAGGTCCAAGACCCAACATGGCGTGAGGAACAGGAAGGTGGTGGGAGCAGCTCTGAGGAAGAGATTGCCCCAACGGTCCAAACAGTAGGGAGAGGTAGGCTGCAGACTCGCTTGCCTGTAGCCTCCAGTTTGGCACCCGTTCGGAGCAGTTCTCTTACAACAGCCAAACCGGGCGCTCCCAGGACTTGCTCTGCGTGGTCCTTTTTTGATACAGTTGCAGATGATATTTGCTATGTCAAATGCAAGCTGTGTAATCAAAAAATTAAAAGAGGTAAAAGTGTCAGTAACCTTAATACAACAAATATGTGGAAACATGTGCGGTCAAAGCACTTTGTTGAGTTACAAAGACACACTGGAGATGTAGGCCAACCTACAGCAGCACCTACATCTTCAGCTCCTGTTGGAGCCTCTTCCTCCAGTTCACAACACAGCTGGTAAGGCTTCCTCAAAGGATCGCCATGGAAGAACCTCTGTCACTGTTGTCCAGAGACACAGTGTTATTCCACCCACAGGTGCAAGTTCCCTGTCATCCTCACACACCCAGGCCACAAAACAGCCATCGGTAGCACAGGCATGGGATAAAAGACGGCCATACTCGGCAAACCATCCACGAGCACAGGCTCTGAATGCTGTCATTGCAAAACTCCTGTCCCTTGAAATGCTGTCATTCAGGCTGGTGGAGACTGACAGTTTCCGTGAATTAATGGCATTGGCAGTCCCACAATACAATGTGCCCAGCCGATTTTATTTCAGCAGGCAAGCCGTCCCTGGTCTGCAAAAGCATGTTGAGGCAAAAATTAAACATGCGCTACTAAACGCCGTCAGTAGCAAGGTCCACCTGACCACCGATGCGTGGACCAGTACCCATGGCCAGGGACGATACCTTTCACTCACTGCCCATTGGGTGAATGTTGTGGAGCCGGGTACAGATCTTGCGAGTGGCGCTGTACGTGTTCTGCCAACTCCAAGGATTGCCGGAATCAAGTCTGTCCACATTGACTCCTCCTCCTACTCCAGTTCCTCAGAATCATCGCTGCAGGAGCCGTCACGGTCTACCTCCACATGGACCCGTGGACGCTTACCTGATGCGACCGATATGAGCACAGCCGTGGCCAAACGGCAACAGGCCGTTCTGAAATTAATTCCCATGGGGAATCGAAGCCACACAGCGCAGGAGGTCTGGAATGCCATCAAGCAGGAGAGCGACGTGTGGTTTTTGCCAGCGAATCTCCAGCCAGGTTTGGTAGTGTGTGACAATGGCCGAAATCTGGTGGCAGCTCTGGGCCTTGGCAACCTCACTCACATACCATGTCTGGCACATGTGCTCAACTTGGTCGTGCAGAGTTTTTTGAGGGACTATCCGGATCTTGATGCACTGCTGCACAAGGTCCGCCTAGAGTGCGCTCACTTGCGACGTTCCAGCATGGCCAGATCGCGCATTGCAGCTCTGCAACGCAGATTGCGCCTTCCTGAACATCGCATCATATGTGACGTATCCACCAGGTGGAATTCAACGTTACATATGTTGGAGCGGTTGTGTGAGCAGCAGCCAGCAGTTATGGAGTATCAGCTGCATCAGGCGCAATCAACACGCAATTTGCGCCGTCCACACTTCACCATTAATGAGTGGGCCACTATGAAGGACATGTGCCACGTTTTGCGTGCGTTTGATGAGTCAACGCGGATGGCGAGTGCAGATGATGCACTAGTCAGCCTGACTGTCCCCCTTATCTGCCTGCTTCAAAAAACACTGCAAGCAATAAGGGATGAGGTTTTGGAAGAGGTGGAGGATGAGGAGTCACAAATTCCATCACCTTCTGGAAAGTCAGCGCAACGTGGTTCCTCACAAAGGGCTGGGCAGGGCTCACTTTGTGAGGAGGATGAGGAGGAGGAGTCAATGGAGGAGGAAGACATCGCTCCAGAGGGAGGTACACAACGCTCTAGTCAGTATGTAGAGCGAGGGTGGGGTGATGCAGAGCAGGCAGAGATAACGCCTCTTGCAGAGGACAGCGTTTCTTTGCCAGTTGGGAGTCTGCAGCACATGGTTGATTTCATGCTGCAGTGCCTAAGAAACGACCGCCGCATCGCCCACATTCTCACGACGTCTGATTATTGGGTGTACACCCTCCTAGACCCTCGCTACCGGGACAACGTCAAAAGCCTCATCACACCGTTGAACCGGGAGCGTAAAATGCGGGAGTACCAAGACACACTGGTGCAATCCCTAATGTTCTACCTTACTGCCGAGAGCACTGCTGCTGCTACTGCTTTACAAAGCAGCTCTGTGCGTCGAGGCAGTGTAGAGAGCTCTGCAACAAGAGGGAGCACACGCAGTGCCTCTGCACAGGGAAAGACCAGTATGTTCAAAATGTGGCAAAGTTTTGTGGCAGCGCCACAAATGTCTACACCATCCGAGAGGGCTCCAGTCAGCGGGAGGCAACGTATCCGTCAGATGGTGACAGACTACTTGGCTTTGCCTCTCAGTGTACTCCCAGATGGCTCTTCCCCATTCAAGTTTTGGGTCTCTAAGCTGGATACATGGCCAGAGCTTAGCCAGTATGCATTGGAGGTGCTGGCTTGCCCTGCTGCCAGTGTATTATCGGAGCGCGTCTTTAGTGCTGCAGGTGGTGTACTAACAGACCGTCGCATGCGACTATCCTCCGATAATGTAGACCGGCTTACTTTTCTGAAAATGAACAAGGCATGGATCTCGCCAGAATTTCTCTGTCCGTTTTCAGATTAAATAACTGGTTCGCAACGTTATCCATGTCTCCTGTTATGTTCATCTTTCTACCACCTGAACTCTACTCCCTGGGCTCCAACACTGCCAGTTGCTGCTCAGAAGTGTCGTGTCCACAGAACAAAACACAAGCTCTACTGTTAGTGGGGTTCAGTAACGCCAGCTGTTCCCCTGCTGTGTCAACGGCAAGAAGTGTCCTGTTCCCGACACATGGACAGAAAAACACATGACCAACATGCTCCAAATAGGGAAGAGCCGTCACCCTGCTTGTTATGCTGAAAACATGAAATTGTGAAGTTTTGCAGGCCTAGAATGATAAATTTTTAAGAAAAATATGGACAAATAATAATTTGTCATCACAGCGCATATCTGCACATGTCTATTAGAAATGGTAACAAAAAATAAAACATAGTCTACTCTTCACATTTTTAAATTAATGCATAAAAGTACATTTCAGACTTATGAATTAATGCTTTTAAAGGAACTTTATCTGTACCTGTAAGATAATGCACTCAATGGATGTACGAATCATTACATCCTCATCATCATCATGACGAGTTTTATTTATGACAGACATTATAAAATACACATACTGATGCCAACTGTAACTTCAAACACCATATATGAAATGGCCAGCATGTAAACATGGTAATAATGTCCAATAATAAATTATTACATCTAGAAAGTGCATCATGCATACTGACAATAGGTACTTATACCTGCAAGTGCTGTTGAAACAACCACAAGAGATATAAATTAATACTGGTATATAGGTATCACAGTGCATAGTTACTCATGGACAATGTTGATGTAATACTGTATCTCAATTAAGTCAGCGTCAACCATTAGGCTTGTTAGTCTTGTACATTGTTAAAGAGGGAACGTAATTTTTTGGTTTGTCATAGGTGTAGTATTACACATTAAATTATTACTGCTGTATTTTTTTTGGCGTCCCTAGTGCGCAATAACGCAGCCTAACCTCACATTTGATAGTCAGCTAATTGCCACACGCTACCCTACCCTACGCGTGACAGTAGGAAGGTAGTGTTGACGGATAAAGCTTTGCGCAAACAGACATTCTTTTACCCTCTTCAACACTCTACAAGCAAAAAATGCATGATTTCAGCCGCAGACTTTATTGACGTACAGTATAACATCGGCATTACCCATCAGAGGCTGTCCACTGTGTGATACAGACATAGAATATACCTTTGCTATCCGTAGCCTTTGTTTCACCTACACTTGCAGGCACACACTTAAATTGTGACAAACAATGCCTAATGTTTTTTTAAATGGTTATTTTTTATTGTACATTATTGTGTCATCAATCACATTGATGAGTCCATGCTGGACATGTCATACATGCTATAGAAAGTTACGATTTTATGAACTTAAATAATTAAATTGTCTGTGACTGTCACATAAAATTTGCGATGATGATGATGAGTGACTATTACAAAATCCATTGTCTTCACTATGTTATAGTTTAACATTGCGTTCCTTAAGCATTATTCATAAAAAAAAAAATGTACTTTTATTCTTAAATTTACAACACTATATTTTGTTACCAATTTTTTGGGTGTTGTGTTGTTCCATTTATTTTTGGCATGTGCATATATGCGTTTAGATTTGTATTTTCTTTATTTTTCCTTCTTGAAATTAGAAAACATGTGTATCTTTGTACCGTGTTAGCCAGTAGATAGAAAAATATTTAGACTTCAGAGTCAGCAGTGGTTCATACCTTTTTATGGATAACTGAAAAGATGGAAACAAATTGCAAGCTTTCAAGGCTACTCACGTCTCTTCATCAGGGAAAGACTAACTAAAAAAATTAAGCATCACATATTTCTATACACAACAGGACACAGGAATATTGCAATAGGTAAGACAAGTAAGTGACGTGTATCAGAACTGTCATTATCTCACAGGGATGAACATAAATATTCTAACAGTTCCTAGATAAGGATAGAAAGTTTGATTGCCCTCTCATTGGCGTATTTTTTGGGGTTTTCATGACCCTGGAAGGGCATAGACGCAGATTCCTTAATTGATATAGAATGACATAAATCCATGTGATCTATTCATTCCATCACTAACAGTGTCAAAGGTCATGATGAGCTTATATTCTGAAACCTTTGTACGTTTCTCATATTTGAAGTTATATTTTAATAACAGTAATTCCATATCCATGATGCTATGACCGGGCGGGCATACAAAAGTCTTTTGCCACAGCTAAATTCATTAATTTATCTGTGATTGTGTGGCGCTGATAATTCATCGTTGTTCTCCTTTTTGTTGCCGGTCTCCCCTCACTTGTCCCTCCCTCACTTGTCTTAGCTATTCCTGTGTCCTGTTGTGTGTAGAAATATGTGATTCTTCATTTTTGGCTTTACTCTTAGCCTGATGAAGACACCTGAGTAGTCTCGAAAGCTTTGAATTTGTTACCATATTTTCAGTTAGCCATTAAACGTTATCAACCACAGAGGACTGTCAAGTATAAATATTTTTCTATTCTTGTAATTGAAATTTATCATTTTATTGTTGTAGTAAAACTTCATTTATTCTTGTTTGAAGTACATACATTTGCAATGGCCACGTAACAAGGCAATAACTCAATATTTTATGCCTACACCCTCCTTGACCCTGGGTTACAACACCGCCAGTTGTTTCTCGGAAGTGCTGTTAGCACAGTCTACACTTGCTCCTGTGTTACTGGGGTTCAGTAATGTCAGCTGTTCCCCTGCTGTGTGAACGGCAAAAAGTCCTGCTGCCTCCACCATGTTCTCTTCTCATCCCTGGGTTACAACACCGCCAGTTGTTTCTCGGAAGTGCTGTTAGCACAGTCTACACTTGCTCCTGTGTTACTGGGGTTCAGTAATGTCAGCTGTTCCCCTGCTGTGTGAACGGCAAAAAGTCCTGCTGCCTCCACCCTGTTCTGTTCTCATCCCTGGGTTACAACACCGCCAGTTGTTTCTCGGAAGTGCTGTTAGCACAGTCTACACTTGCTCCTGTGTTACTGGGGTTCAGTAATGTCAGCTGTTCCCCTGCTGTGTGAACGGCAAAAAGTCCTGCTGCCTCCACCATGTTCTCTTCTCATCCCTGGGTTACAACACCGCCAGTTGTTTCTCGGAAGTGCTGTTAGCACAGTTAACACTTGCTCCCGTGTTACTGGGGTTCAGTAATGTCAGCTGTTCCCCTGCTGTGTGAACGGCAAAAAGTCCTGCTGCCTCCACCCTGTTCTGTTCTCATCCCTGGGTTACAACACCGCCAGTTGTTTCTCGGAAGTGCTGTTAGCACAGTCTACACTTGCTCCCGTGTTACTGGGGTTCAGTAATGTCAGCTGTTCCCCTGCTGTGTGAACGGCAAAAAGTCCTGCTGCCTCCACCCTGTTCTGTTCTCATCCCTGGGTTACAACACCGCCAGTTGTTTCTCGGAAGTGCTGTTAGCACAGTTAACACTTGCTCCCGTGTTACTGGGGTTCAGTAATGTCAGCTGTTCCCCTGCTGTGTGAACGGCAAAAAGTCCTGCTGCCTCCACCATGTTCTCTTCTCATCCCTGGGTTACAACACCGCCAGTTGTTTTCTCGGAAGTGCTGTTAGCACAGTCTACACTTGCTCCTGTGTTACTGGGGTTCAGTAATGTCAGCTGTTCCCCTGCTGTGTGAACGGCAAAAAGTCCTGCTGCCTCCACCCTGTTCTGTTCTCATCCCTGGGTTACAACACCGCCAGTTGTTTCTCGGAAGTGCTGTTAGCACAGTCTACACTTGCTCCTGTGTTACTGGGGTTCAGTAATGTCAGCTGTTCCCCTGCTGTGTGAACGGCAAAAAGTCCTGCTGCCTCCACCATGTTCTCTTCTCATCCCTGGGTTACAACACCGCCAGTTGTTTCTCGGAAGTGCTGTTAGCACAGTTAACACTTGCTCCCGTGTTACTGGGGTTCAGTAATGTCAGCTGTTCCCCTGCTGTGTGAACGGCAAAAAGTCCTGCTGCCTCCACCCTGTTCTGTTCTCATCCCTGGGTTACAACACCGCCAGTTGTTTCTCGGAAGTGCTGTTAGCACAGTCTACACTTGCTCCTGTGTTACTGGGGTTCAGTAATGTCAGCTGTTCCCCTGCTGTGTGAACAGCAAACAGTCCTGCTGCCTCAACTTTAATTTCCATGGGTACCTTCTGCTACCCATCCGGGTTCCAGTACCGTCAGCTGGTTCTCCGCAGTGCCTTTGGCGTAGGTGCCTCCATGTCGGTATCCGAGTTCCAGCAACGTCTGCTGGTCCTTGGTAGTGCTTTGGAGCACAGGTACCTCCTGCTTAGTAACCGTGTCCCAGTAACGTCAGCTGGTCCTCGGTTGTGCCATTGGCTCTTTTCCTTCTGCTGACCCTCCGGGTTCCAGCACAGTCAGCTGGTCCTCGTTACTTTCATTGGCTCTTGTACCTTCTGCTACTCATCCGGGTTCCAGTACCGTCAGCTGGTTCTCCGCAGTGCCTTTGGCCTAGGTGCCTCCATGTCGGTATCCGAGTTCCAGCAACGTCTGCTGGTCCTTGGTAGTGCTTTGGAGCACAGGTACCTCCTGCTTAGTAACCGTGTCCCAGTAACGTCAGCTGGTCCTCGGTTGTGCCATTGGCTCTTTTCCTTCTGCTGACCCTCCGGGTTCCAGCACAGTCAGCTGGTCCTCGTTACTTCCATTGGCTTTTGTACCATCACCAACAGGACAAAGAAGGTTAAGACAAACTACAAGATACAGAACAAGAGACAGAAGAACAATAAGCAGAAGATCAAAAAGCAGAAGAACATTAAGTATAAGACCAAAATGAAGAGCAAAATATATGCTCTAAATTCTAAGCAGAAGAAGACTAAGCAGTGTATGGGGGTGAGTCCGTTCCTCCTCGTGGTGCCCCTGGAAAATGCCTGATGCTGCTGCAGGCTAAACTGAACGCGGACAAATACTGTTGTAATTAAAATCTTTTGTGACAGCAAGAACGGAAGGATGAAAATTCAGAGTTTTACAGATTACAAGTACAGGAATGTCTGTCACAAATAAGAATATGATGAAAAGGATGAATAGGAAGAAGATGAAGAAGTAGAATATGAAGAATAATAACTGTTTAATAAGAACAATATAAGTAATGTTAACAAAAAGATGAATAGCAAGAAGTTTTAGAAGATTAAGAAGGTGAAGATGAAGAATAATTTGATGAGAAAGATGATGCTGCTGAAAATTATGAAGGAGAAAGTGTGTGAAAAGTTAAAAAGGTGAAGACCATGGAAGTTGTGAAACAGACATATTTGACAAAATAGAAAAAAGGTTAAGAACATTGTCAATTTGTTCGTCAATCCGAACGTATTTCCTAAAAAAAAATAAATAATGCTATTCCATTGGATTGGGTCAAACATCTATGCCTTTAATGTCTCCTCAACCTCCCCCAATACATTCTACATTACTCTTTCTTGTTTTCCTTCATGTACAATTAACCAACAAGACAAGAATGGTTTTTTTTTAATTTCGATATTTTGTTCCCATAGACTTACATGGGACTTCCGGTATCGGTATCGGGTATCGCCGATATTTTAGTGATATCGGCGATACCATTACGATTCCGATACTTTAGGATATCGGAAAGTATCGCTCAACTCTAGTCGTCAGTACAAATGTCTGTGATAGGGGCTTGTGCTTTTGGCCTGAGGAGGGAGTGAAAAGTGTCAAAAAGTTTCTTGGGGTTGTTGGCTAGTGAGGAGATCAGGGTGGTGAAGTAGGTCTGTTTGGCGAGGTGAAGGGCAACATTATAAGTTCTTAACATGAATTTAAAGTGGATGAAGTCTTCTGGTGTGCGGGTTTTTCTCCAAAGGCGTTCAGCACTCCTAGAGCATCGCTGGAGAAGGTGAGTTTGCGATGTGAGCCAGGGCTGTTTTACTGTGTGTTTGGAAGTTCTGAGGGTGAGCGGTGCTACTTGGTCAAGAATGCTTCTAAGAGTATTATTGTAGTGCTGAACAGCCAGATTAGGACAAGAAAAAGAGGAGATTGGGGACAGCGATGAGTGTAGGGAGTCTGAAAGTGTCTGAGGGTTAATGGCTTGTAGATTTCTGAATGTGTGGTAGGTAGGAGTGCGCTGGGGTGGTCGAGGATTTGTGAGGATGACGGAGAGAATGTTGTGGTCAGAGAGTGGAAGCGGTGAGTTATTTAGATGGGAGATTGAACAGAGGCGGACAAAGACCAGGTCAAGGGTGTTACCATCCTTGTGTGTCTCAGAGGTTGAAAGCTGTGAGAGGCCTAGAGAAGTGGTTAGTGATAGAAGCTGAGATGCAGATGTGGAAGTAGGACTGTTAATGGGGATGTTGAAGTCTCCAATGATAAGGGTTGGTAGTTCTGAGGACATGAAGTGCGGCAGCCAGGCTGAGAAGTGGTCAAGGAACTGGGTGGGCGAGCCTGGGGGCCGATATATGACCGCTACTCTGAGGGAGAGGGGACGGAAGAGCCTGATGGTGTGGACCTCAAAAGAAGGGAATGAGAGTGATGGAATTGGGGGGATGACCTGGAAAGTGCATTGTGGGGACAGGAGTATGCCAACTCCACCACCATGCCTGTTTGCGGGTCTTGGGGAATGGGAGAACTGTAAGCCACCATAGGAAATGGCAGCAGGGGAGACCGTGTCAGAATCCTGAATCCAGGTTTCAGTGAGGGCCAACAGATGAAGAGAGTTGTTCAGAAAGTAGTTGTGCAGGAAGGATAGTTTGTTGCATGCAGACCGTGGATTCCAGAGGGCACAATTGAAAGAAGGAGATGAGGGAGTGCAAGTAATATTAATAAGATTATTATGGTTTCGATATGAGGTAGGGTAGGGATTGAGGTTGGGGGATGGTGGACCAGGGTTGGGGGAGATGTCCCCTGAAATCAGTGGGAGAAGGAAGATAAAGAGCAGGTAGTTGTTGGAGTTGTAAGTAGGTTTTTTCTGTGATGTGTTTGGGCAAGATGGCAAGCCATAACACCAACAAGCTAATTAAGGTCATAAACCTTGGTCAAAGTTATCTGACCACTTAAAGGATGCCCAAACTTTTTTAAATGTAAAAAATGAGAATAAAATATATATATTTCAGTACAGACCAAAAGTTTGGACACACCTTTTTATTCAACGATTTTTCTGTATTTTCATGACTCTGAAAATTGTAGAATCACACTGAAGGCATCAAAACTATGAATTAACACATGTGGAATTATACATTACACTTTACAAAAAAAAGTGTGAAACAACTGAAAATATGTCTTATATTCTAGGTTCTTCAAAGTAGCCACCTTTTGCTTTGATTACTGCTTTGCACGTAGAAAAGGTGAACGATGGACTCTACAAGCCTGGTTCCCACCGTGAAGCATGGAGGAGGTGGTAAGATGGTGTGGGGGTGCTTTGCTGGTGACACTGTTGGGGATTTATTCAAAATTGAAGCGGTGAGCGGTCCAGCTGAACCCAAACCATCTCGATTGGGTTCAGGTCTGGTGACTGTGGATGTCAGGTCATCTGGCGTAGCACCCCATCACTCTCCCTCTGGGTCAAATAGGCCTTACACAGTCTGGAGGTGTGTTTGGGGTCATTGTCCTGTTGAAAAATAAATGATGGTTCAACTAAACACAAACCGGATGGAATAGCATGCCGCTGCAAGATGCTGTGGTAGCCATGCTGATTCAGTATGCCTTAAATTTTGAATAAATCCCCAACAGTGTCACCAGCAAAGCACCCCCACACCATCACACCACCTCCTCCATGCTTCACGGTGGGAACCAGGCATATAGAGTCCATCCGTTCACCTTTTCTGCGTGCAAAGCAGTAATCAAAGCAAAAGGTGGCTACTTTGAAGAACCTAGAATATAAGACATATTTCCAGTTGTTTCACACTTTTTTGTAAAGTGTAATGTATAATTGCTCATGTGTTAATTCATAGTTTTGATGCCTTCAGTGTGATTCTACAATTTTCATAGTCATGAAAATACAGAAAAATCGTTGAATGAGAAGGTAGACTTGCCATAGGTACAAAATGCGCTAACTTAGAAAACCTGTCCACAACTACCCAGATAACCGTATTCCCCCCGAGAAGAAGGAAGGTTGGTAATGAAGTCCATGGACAAGTGGGTCCATGGCCTTCCTGGAATTGGCAAAGGCACCAATTCCCCGGCCGGCAATGAGAGCTCTTAGAACGAGCGCATACCCCACACGCAGCGACATGCTTCTTAATATCTGAAGCCATCAAAGGCCACCAAAACACTCTAGCCACTGCCTCTCGTGTGGCAGAAATGCCTGGGTGAGCACTCAGTTTTGAATCATGGAACTCCCGCAGGAGCCTGGTGCGTAACTGCTGAGGAACAAACAATTTGTTTTCGGGTTTGGACCTTGGAGCTAAAGATTGAGCCCCCACAATCTCCCGCTCCAATTCCGACGACACTTCAGCTATAATGACATTGGGTTGAAGAATGGGGGACGGCGGGTCAGGGGCGGAAAGCAGCTCAAAACTACGTGATAAAGCATCAGCTTTCACGTTTTTAGACCCTGGGCGAAAAGTTATAGAAAATTGAAATCTGGAAAAAAAAAAGTGACCAACGGACTTGCCTAGGAGTCAGTCTTTTAGCAGATTTGATATACTCTAGGTTTTTGTGGTCGGTGATGACTGTGATGGGGTGAGCCGCCCCCTCCAAAAAATGCCTCCATTCCTCGAACGCCAATTTGATTGCTAAGAGTTCTCTATTACCAACTTCTTAATTTCTCTCAGCCTGAGAATTTTTTTTTGAGAAATAGGCACAAGGTTTGAGGTTAGTCAGAGAAGTAGGTCCCTGTGACAACACTGCCCCCACCCCAACCTCCGAAGCATCAACTTCAACCACAAATGGCTTGGATGAGTCAGGTTGAACCAGAACAGAAGCGGATGTGAAACAATTTTTCAAAGTTAAAAAAGATTGTTTGGCCGACGGGGACCAGTTCCTAACATCTTCCCCTTTACGTGTGAGATCCGTGAGGGTTTCACAATCTGAGAAAAACCCTTGATAAACCTGCGATAGTAATTTGCGAATCCCAAGAAGCGCTGGAGTCCTCTAAGGTCCCGAGGCTGGACCCACTCCATAATGGCTTGCACCTTCTTGGGATCCATACGAAACCCCTGTGGAGAGACCCAAAAATGATAGCTCCTGAACGAAGAAAGAACATTTCTCCAGCTTAACAAATAAATGATTTTCCCTGAGTCTTTGAAACACAGTTTTAACATGTGATAAATGTGAATGTCTGTCAGAGGAATATATCAGTATATCATCCAAATAAATCACAACAAAACGGCCAATGAGGTCCGAAAAAATTACATTAATGAAATTTTGAAACACAGCTGGAGCATTGGTGAGACCAAAAGGCATGACGAGATTCTCAAATAACCCCTCAGTAGTAAGAAAAGCAGTTTTCCACTCATCCCCTTCCCGTACTCTTATCAAATTATAAGCCCCCCTGAGGTCCAATTTTGAAAACCACTTGCCCCAGAGAGCTGGTTACAGAGATCAGGAATCAGAGGCAGGGGGTAAGTATTCCTGACTGTGATTTTATTAAGTTCTCGAAAGTCGAAGCAGGGATGTAGACCGCCATCCTTCTTTTTAACAAACTACTGGGGACACTGAGGGCCTTATATGCCCTTTGCGAAGACTTTCAGCGATGTATTGCTTCATAGCCAGGCGCTCCGGGCCTGACAAATTAAACAGACGGGCCTTGGGAAATTTGGCTCCCGGGACAAGATCAATAGCACAGTCAAATGATCTATGCGGGGGCAGAGCCTCAGCCTCACTTTCAGAGAACACGTCCTCAAAGTCTTTCAGGTACTCCGGAATACCCTCCAGACCAACAGAAGACACTGAGACAGGTTTTGCAAGTTTCATACAATAAACAGGTTTATGGCAACAGTCGACACATTGGGATCCCCATTTAATAATCTCCCCTGATTCCCAGTCAATCACCGAGTTGTGGCCTTGAAGCCATGGCATACCCAGCACTAGCCCTGTGGGCAATTTGTCCATGACAAAACATTCCATGTCTTCCTTGTGGGAAGAACCGACCTGCAAAGAAAACCTTTTGGAAGCATAAAGAATCCCTGTTCGGGTAAGAGGGGAAGAGTCGATAGCAACAATTTTAAGGGGTGTCTCCAGCCTGACTGTCCCTATCTTATGTTGGGAGACGACACAGGAACTGATCAGATTGAGAGATGAACCACTGTCCACCAATGCTGTCGAGAAAAAACGATAGTTGTCTACCAATAGTTCCACCTTTAATACGACTTTTGAACATGAGAAAAATAGTACCTGAAGGTCTGGGCAGCCTCCTCGACCGCTACCCAGACCTAGTAGTTTTCCGCCGTCTTAGATGACGGACAGGTGGGACAATCTTTTCTCCAATGTCTGGACTCTCCACAATAGAAACAGAGTTGTTTCTCCCGGCGATGTCTTCTCTCCTTCTCTTTTAGTGAGGTGGTGCCAATGTCCATGACCTCAGTAGTGGCTCCAGTCTCTTTGCTGCCAGCAAACAGTGAGGTTTCACACTGCATGATACCCCTGGCACGTAGCCTGCGGTCCATTCGTACGGCCTGGGTTACGGCGTCCTCCAAAGTATCAGGTGGAGGATGAAGGGCCAGGGCGTCCTGGAGACGTTCAGACAGGCCTCTGCGGAATAGCCCTCGAAGGGCGGCATCATTCCAGGAGACCTCCGCTGCCCAACGTCGGAACTCCGAACAGAACCACTCGGCTGAATGTTTACCCTGATGAACACTCATTACCATGTCCTCAGCCATACGGACCCTGTCAGGCTCATCATAGATGCGGCCCAGAGCATGAAAAAACATATCAACAGTCATCCTCTCAGGAGCAGAAGGAGAGAGAGAAAAAGCCCAGGTATGTGGGGCCCCCCGAAGTAGAGAAATAATGACCCCCACCCTCTGGAACTCATCTCCAGAAGAGCGAGGCCTCAGGGAGAAAAAAAGTTTACACCCCTCTCTGAAGGCTCTGAACTCATTTTTATCCCCTGAGAAGTAGTCGGGCAGTTTAACTGGAGATTCAGGAGATACCAATGACACATCCTTACCACCAGTACCCAGAGACCCCGCAGCGACAGCCCCCTGTACGGTATCTACCAGCTGCTGCTGGGTCTGAGCCATCATGCACTGCTCAACATTCAACTCCTGGAACCTTTGCGTCAGATGTTTCACCTGACCTGCTAACACCTGCATGGGATCCATGGGGATAACACTCCTAAATCTCCCCCTCAGAAAAAAAAAAAAAATGTAACGGTCGTTTATAATGTCAGGGACACCGCACTGCACTTGCTCACTGAGCCAGTGCGTGTGTCCTGAGTGAACAAACTGTGCACAAAGATACCTGTATAGTAGAACCGCAGCAGGGAAGACGTGTGTTTCTGAGAAACAGGACCTTCCGCAGCATGTGACTGCCAAGGGGCGGAGTCAGCCACACGTCTCTCAGAATGTATGGTCAGGATAGCCAGGTCATACACATAGAGGGCGACGAAGTACAAAAGGAGCAGGCAGAGAATAACCAGAACACAGCCAAGGAGTCATACACAGAGGGAGCAACGCAGTACAAAAGGGACAGGCAAAACTCGTAACAGGGACACAGCCAAATCAGAACCAGACAGACAAAACGAAGCACAGGCACAACACACTGGCACAAGCACAGGGTCAAACACACTCAGCCAAAGGTCAGAGTATAAACGACAAAGGCTGACTTCACAGTGAGGCTATAAAAAGCCTCCCAGGACCCAGAAAGAGGCCAACCAAGTTAACCCCGCGACTACCTGATCCAAGAACCCAGTAAACCATGACACCATACAACATAGACCTGTAATACTATAGTGTGCATGAGCTCAGACATTGATGTATCTGTTCAATTTGGTTGCACAATAGGCTACAACAATAATCTGGTTGGGAAACAAAGCTCCCCTAGAACTGCTGTAATTGTCAACTACTTTATTTTTTCCAGAATGGGTAGAAGAAACTTAGGGTATTATAACTAAAGTTTATAGAAAAATTACATATTAAAGCATTATGAATTGTGTTATATTCATGCATTTAAAAAAGTGATTTTATTAATTTTTAGCTCATTTTATTCATTTATATTTGCTTTCTGTTGGCATAATTTCATTAAAATGTAATTAAACTTAACATAATATTTTACACTTAATTAAAAATTCAGTAATATTTACAGCCACATTTACTTCAGAATTACTCCAATAAAATGGCAATTTTCTAAAATTGTTCATGGGCTGTTTAATAAAATTATTGTGGCTAACACAAACACACAAACACACTAATTTATAATAACTTCCATTCTGTTATATTGCAATAAATCTCCCACATTTTCTCGCTCTCTCTGTATATATCATTCATACATTAAAACTACTTATTTTAAAAATATGTCCTTATATTATTCATAATGGCACATTTCAAAGAATGGGACATATTGGGCCAGAAAGTGAACATTCTATTCCTGAAGATGATGTGTTAGTGAAAGTAGGGAAAGTAGAGAAAGTGGAAAAGTGGAGAAGCATAAACACCTGGACAATGACTGGATGACTGAGAAATTAATCTTATAAGCAGCAGCTCTGTTTGGGTGTTTTGGCATCCAACATGGATTGGAGCTGATGAGAGTGTGACTGTCATGAGTTTACCTTGACAGAGAGGGGCCAGAAGACTGCGGAGTCTGATTTCATATACTTCGACATTGATTAGACCACTTCACCATCATATTAAATGGTGCAGGTTTCTGCTAGCAGTGCAGGGATTAATCTGTTCAGTTGAGAGTTCCTGGAGCTTTCCTGCTTTGATGGTTTCAGCTGTGCAGTGTTGGCCACTCCCTTCTGCTATATATACTTGCCTCTGGCAATCAGGAATAGCAAGAGTTAGTTTCCTATTGCCTGATTCTGGATTTGGAGGTGTTGATTGTTTAAGGAGGCATATGGAGTGTTGTTCAGAAGACTGTTGCTTGGTGATTTGTCTGTGTGCATTTCCTCATCCTCTCCTATTTGGTTTTTCCTTCCTTTCCAGGTGTTTCACTCTGCTGTTTGTGAGTGCATATTTTTATGATTGGTATTTTATTTTATCCCACTACATCTTTCCTTGTTAGTCCTGTTTGTGTTTCTTTATTCACTACAACTCCCCACTTCCCTTGGTGGGAGAGGGAACAGATAAGGGCTGATTTATGAACTCAGCAAGGCATGTGTCTTCACCATCAGAAGTAATCCGGGGAGCAGTGATAGGTAGTTCACACTAGTTTTAGGGATTGGAAAGGAGTTCCTAGCCTTGTGATATCCTGCAACAGTGCCGTGACAGTAACAGTGTGATATCCCCCCGAAAACTTTTATATTTTAAAAAATCTGAGACACCAGATGCTTATTTCTTCCTGGAAAAATATAAACTTTTATTTCACTCTTTTAAATTACATAGACAAACTTTGGCAACAACCAGCCTTTATCAATCAAAAATATAACAGAGGAAAAATAGCCTATACATATAAAAAAATGTTAATAACATATATAGTCCCAAGTATTTAAGTCTAAAGCGACCTAGACGGTACATAATTAGTATCACATCTGGCTAAACAATGCCAGCTCAGTAGAGATTGAAGGACCTGCGGCTCATAAGAATATTGCGCAACCTCAGCGCCTGCGTTGTAAATAGATCATTGAATCAGTAGGAGTGTCCTCACATGGTAGGGAAAAACCCATAGTATTACGTAGTATCCACACATGTGCAAAGGGGATTAAAGAACATATAGTTCTTAAAAGTATTGCGCAGTAAAAGCGCTTTATATTGGAAAAAGTTTTGGGGTATCAAGGTATTCCCACGATCAAAATAAAACAAGCGCCTATGCAAGAAAAGAACCAAAAGGTCCCTCAGTATCATAGGAGCATCCCTATTGTAGAGCATGCGGTGAAGTGACGATATAAGTTGGTGCATGAGCCCGGACACCAAACGGCCCCAGGCGATGGGAAAGACGTCAGAGAGACCTCTCCCCGTCGTCCAGGCTCCGAGGGGCACGGGGCGATGCGCACCATCGCCACTCCACGGCATGCCAACAAGTATATAGAGGTTACAAGAAATTATGATGTAAACACATGTTTAAGCCTCATATTAAAAAAGGATGTTCTTTAAACTTAGATCTCATTGATGAAATTAATATCACCCCACCTCATTTATATACATACATGCCATAATATTCAGAGGGACCATATCTATATCAGGAAAAAAGATGGTATAAATAAACCATGTCAATATAATTGAAGTGGCAACATTTTCCATTCATAAAGAATATGATCAATGTTGTGTCATATCAATGTGACACAAAGATATCTGAATCTAAACCTACATAAATATAATCATAATGAAACACAAAAAGTAGTAAAAAATAGGAAAGAAACAAAAAAAACAAAAACAAACAACGGATCTTCATCTGTGTCTCCATAGTAGATATTGTGGTGTAGCGTGACAAGTTCAGACTCAATTGCAGATCCAGGGGTCTGAATAAAGGCCAAATGCAGCAACATAGTCACTTAAATGTAAAGAATAAAAAGAACAAAATTAAAATCAATATAAAACCAAACAAGACATCTCCCTACAAATAATGGGAGGTGTATATGAGGGAGTATCCAAATAGAAGAATTTTTATTGGACAAGCCATGGAAGTCCAAGATAAACGTGGAACTATACAGAGCTACAGAAAGGGGGCGAAACTCAATGATTCGTTGAGACCCATGGGAGTGACCGTATCTAACAAAACTATCCAGCGTGTTTCCATTTGAGCCAGGAGTTTTTTGTGATTTCCACCTCTTATTCCTAAGTGGAGAGCATCAATTCCCCTGATTTTAAGTACTCCGGCATCACAATTATGATGTGTTAGAAAATGTCGGGGGATCATTTTGAGATCAGTTAAATCGGTCACAGACTTGGCCGCGCCAATGTCTCGCACATGCTCCCGCACTCTAATACGCAGCTCTCTGGTAGTGAGACCGACGTATATCTTGGGGCACGGACATGTTGCATAGTATATCACATTAGTTGTGCCGCAAGATATACGTCATCTGATGGTAAAATCCTTCTTTCCATCAGCCGAGACGAAAGAAGAGCTGCGCAAGACATTGGCGCAGGCCAAGCAGTGTCCACATGGAAAAGAGCCAACCTGAAGATTGCTACTTCCAAAAGGATTTTGAGGAGCTAGAACATAATGGCTCCTTACCAGAAAGTCGGACAAATTTTTTGACCTTCTAGATGTCATCAGGGGGTAGCCCCCCACTGATGTCTTTAGAATAGGAACCAATTCTAAGATAGACCAATGTTTCTGCAGAATAGTCCGCATGTCATGCCATACATGGTTATAAGTTGTAATGAAATGAATTGGTCCATCATAGTTGGAAGGGATTTTTTGGTCTAGTGCCCTCAAGTAAATGGTCGCGCGGAGTTCTTTTTGCTCGGTCATAACCGTATTTAACACATCTACGTCTGTATCCTCGTGTATAGAAGCGTTCTTTCAGGTCCGAGGCCTGTGCCTCAAATCTGGAATCTGTAGAACAGATTCTCTTCGTTCTGAGAAATTGTCTGACCGGGACGGCCCTCACTGTAGCAGAGTCATGTGCTAATGTTGCATGTAGTAATGCATTGACTGCCGTCGGTTTTCTGAAGACATCCGTCTGGATGCGGCGACAAGCATCGACCTCCAGACGGACGTCCAGGAAATCGACAGCACTCTCATCGACTCGATATGTCAAGCGTATATTAAATTTGTTGTTATTGAGTACCCTCAAAAAATCCCCGAGTTGATTGGTCTCCCCATCCCACAACATGAAAACGTCATCAATATAACGATACCAGCACAGCACATGGGAGGCAGCCCGTGGGCTCTCGTCGCCGAAAATTAATCTCTCCCAGGCTCCCAGAAAGAGATTTGAGTACGAGGGCGCACAGGCCGCGCCCATGGCTGTGCCGTGTCGCTGCAAATAAAAATAATCTTTGAAGACAAAAAAGTTGTGAGTGAGGATATAACCAATCAACTCAAGGATTAAATCACATAGAGAGCCGTCCAGGTCAGACGATCCCAGAAAAAGGCGTACAGCGTCAATACCATGAGAATGGTCTATGATGGTATAAAGACTCTCCACGTCTGCCGTGACCAAGAGGGTACCAGGATCCACAAGAACATCGTTGACCCATGCCAGGAGGTCTGTCGTGTCACGGATATAGGATGGCAAGGTCTCAACAAGAGGTTTCAAATAATAATCAATGAATTGACATATTGGATCACACATGCCCCCAATTCCGGACACGATGGGGCGTCCCGGAGGTCAAGGATGTTCTTGTGGATCTTAGGTAAAAGATAAAAGGTCGGGACTTTAGGTGACCTGACCATCAAACCGTCAAATACCTTTTTGGTAATCACATTATCCTCCACAGCCCTGATCAGGATCCCCTGTAGTTCACTCATGAAGGAGGACATAGGATTGGAGGGCAGCTTAGAATATGTGTTGGAATCCCTCAACTGTCTGTAGGCCTCCCTCTCATATAATGTGTTAGACCAGATGACTATGTTTCCCCCCTTGTCTGCCTGTTTAAACACCACGTCACTCCAAGATTGAAGTTGTTCAATTGATTGACGTTCCCTATAAGTTAAATTATCAAATTTATGTTTAGATGTTAATTTCTTGAAGTCCTCACTAACCAGACGGGTGAAGATCTCGACATTAGGACAGATCGACAAAGGGGGGAAACGTGTTGACTTAGGCATAATAGAAGAGGGAAGCCTACTTGTTTGAGGCGACTCCTGTTCTTCCAATAGGCTCTCCAAATCATGTAAAGTTTGTCACTCAACATCAGTCATCATTATAGAAGTTTGGCTCTTGCTATGAAGTTTTTTAAGGACCAATTTGCGTGAAAAGAGATGGAGATCCTTCAGGGCTGTGAAGTAATTAAAGCGATTAGTTGGTACAAAGGTCAGGCCCCTCGCAGCACATCATATTGTGTGCTGGTTAGAGTATGAGAAGAGAGGTTAACAACCAAAGATTGGCTGTGGGAACTAACCTGTGACGGCTTAGTCCCTGATGACTTATTTTTGTTATATTGTCTAGTAGCAATCCTTCTCTTAGATGACTCCGTAGTTAAGTCATTCCCCGTAGGTTGTCCTGTAGGTATAGGCTCTTCCTCAAGGTTGGATCTATTAGACCATGTGGATGTAGATCTCGAACGAGAACGTGATCCCTTTCTGTATTGGGAGCGAGAGCGTCCTGATGAATTACACCACCTATATACTCTAGAGGTATGTCTATCTTCGATATCTCTTCTAAATTTCTTTGCCTTATTGGCCTGAATGTCCACAGCCCATTTCTGAAGCTCTGTGTCCACCTGCTCATTGAATTTCTTTAAAGAATCTCCCGTCATCTCTTTATGTAACCGGGCCTGTACAACATCAATTTCAGCTTCGATTTGGACGAGAGATTCATGATTCATCTGTTTAAGCAATGTCATGAATCCCCTAGAACAAGCATTTGCATATTTTTCCCAATTATTTTTAAACTCCTCATCCAAAATAGGAAAGGAGGGGAAAACCTGTATTCGAAGGTCCCTTGGAATGAGGTCTTTTTCCAAATACTTGTCTAGGAATTCATGATTCCACCAGATACGTGTTCTTTTGCGCAGTAATTCCTTGAAATGAAACATGGCTTCCTGTAAGTCCTTATTGGACCCCTCCGCACCCTCACTTGTATTGTCTTGAAGTACATCATTAATTTGTGCACGCCAAGTGCCATCTCGTGCACGAAAATCCATTTGTAGAATGGGAACCACTGTGAAAAACACAGAAAGACTTAATAACATATATAGTCCCAAGTATTTAAGTCTAAAGCGACCCAGACGGTACATAATTAGTATCACACCTGGCTAAACAATGCCAGCTCAAAAAAGCTGAGAATTAGAGGAACAAAGAGCTAAACAGCATTTTAATATGTCAAAAAATAGAATTTTTATTAGTAAACAATGTTCATATCAAAAATGTATATGGTAAAAACATACATACAGTGACAATATCAAGGAAGGAACACCTCACATTTTATTCTACTGCCTCAAAAAACATTTTTGGTGTCAACAAATATTTGGAAATAATTTCAACTGCATCAGCAGCATGGAGATTATATAGTATTTGCCATGGCGAGACAATATATATATAGACATTCAATAAGGCAATACGGATGAACTGCGTTAAAGAGTTAATATATTATACATTGATCGGTATCATCATTATCATACCATCATATTAGATTACAGCAGTATCAAAATAAAGCCATATACAGTCATGGCCAAAAGTTTTGAGAATGACACAAATATTATATTTTCACATGGTCTGCTGCCCTCTGGTTTTTATGTGTGTTTGACAGATGTTTTTATCACAGACAGAAATATAATAATTGCAAACATATGAATAACAAAAGCTTATATTGACAGTTAGAATGAGTTAATGCAGCAAGTCAATATTTGCAGTGTTGACCCTTCTTCTTCAGGACCTCTGCAATTCTCCCTGGCATGCTCTCAATCAACTTCTGGACCAAATCCTGACTGATAGCAGTCCATTCTTGCACAATCAATGCTTTAATTTTGTCAGAATTTTTAGGTTTTTGTTTGTCCACCCGTCTCTTGATGATTGACCACAAGTTCTCAATGGGATTAAGATCTGGGGAGTTTCCAGGCCATGGACCCAAAATCTCTATGTTTTGTTCCCTGAGCCATTTAGTTATCACCTTTGCTTTATGGCAAGGTGCTCCATCATGCTGGAAAAGGCATTGTTGATCGCCAGACTGCTCTTGGAGGGTTGGGAGAAGTTGCTCTTGGAGGACATTCTGGTACCATTCTTTATTCATGGCTGTGTTTTTAGGCAAGACTGTGAGAGAGCCGATTCCCTTGGTTGAGAAGCAACCCCACACATGAATAGTTTCAGGATGCTTAACAGTTGGCATGAGACAAGACTGGTGGTAGCGCTCACCTTGTCTTCTCAGAATGAGGCGTTTTCCTGATGTCCCAAACAATCGAAAAGGGGATTTATCAGAGAAAATAACTTTACCCCAGTCCTCAGCAGTCCACTGCCTGTACCTTTTGCAGAATATCAGTCTGTCCATGATGTTTTTTCTGGAGAGAAGTGGCTTCTTGCTGCCCTCCTTGAGACCAGGCCTTGCTCCAAGAGTCTCCGCCTCACAGTGCGTGCAGATGCACTCATACCTGCCTGCTGCCATTCCTGAGCAAGCTCTGCACTGCTGGTAGCCCGATCCCGCAGCTGAAACACTTTTAAGAGACGGTCCTGGAGCTTGCTGGTCTTTCTTGGGCGCCCTGGAGCCTTTTTGGCAACAATGGAACCTCTCTCCTTGAAGTTCTTGATGATGCGATAGATTGTTGACTGAGGTGCAATCTTTCTAGCTGCGATACTCTTCCTGTTAGGCCATTTTTGTGCATTGCAATGATGACTGCACGTGTTTCTCTGTATAGCTCTGTATAGTTCCACGTTTATCTTAGACTTCCATGGCTTGTCCAAGTTTAAAGAACATGGGTTTTTCCCTGCCATGTGAGGACACTCCCACTGATTCAATGATCTATTTACAACGCAGGCGCTGAGGTTGCGCAATATTTTTATGAGCCGCAGGTCCTTCAATCTCTACTGCGCATACGCAGACATCGCGCAATACAATTGGCTCTCTTTTACCATGTGACTCAATCCCGGGGGTTTTTAAAGGTCCTTTTTGCAATATTTGATACATCCCCTTGAGGAAGCAACACGTAGCTGTTGCGAAACGCGCGTCGGGGCGCTATCATCTCCCTGCATTGTTTTCTCCAGCCTCTTTCTTTGGTGAGATTCATTCCTGCACATGATTAATGATTGTTGATTTCACTACTTGACACTTGTCTGCACACATGTGCAATCCTTGTTCATTGGCCATGCTTGCTATCTTTTATTAATGTTGTGCTGTCATACAATTTTCTGAATGATATATCATCTGTGAAAATCAACTATCTTTTGAGACATTTATATCGATGTGATTTGCCATTGTGGTACACATTTAAAAACATATGGTTTGCAGTCAAATTGCCAACTACAGTCATAGCCAAAAGTTTTGAGAATGACACAAATATTAATTTTTACAAAGTCTACTGCTTCACTTTTTCTAATGGCAATTTGCATATACTCCAGAATGTTATAAAGAGTGATCAGCTTAACAGCAATTATTTGCAAAGTCAATATTTGGCTAGAAAATGAACTTTATCCCCCAAAACACATTTTAACATCATTGCAGCCCTGCCTTAAAAGGACCAGATAACCTCTTTTCAGTGATTGCTCCATTAACACAGGTGTGGGTGTTGATGAGGACATGGCTGGAGATCAATCTGTCAGGATTAAGTAAGAATGACACCACTGGACACTTTAAAAGTTGGCTGGTGCTTAGCATCATTGTTTCTCTTCTGTTAACCATGGTTATCTCTAAAGAAACACGTGCAGTCATCATTGCAATGCACAAAAATGGCCTAACAGGGAAGAGTATCGCAGCTAGAAAGATTGCACCTCAGTCAACAATCTATCGCATCATCAAGAACTTCAAGGAGAGAGGTTCCATTGTTGCCAAAAAGGCTCCAGGGCGCCCAAGAAAGACCAGCAAGCTCCAGGACCGTCTCTTAAAAGTGTTTCAGCTGCGGGATCGGGCTACCAGCAGTGCAGAGCTTGCTCAGGAATGGCAGCAGGCAGGTATGAGTGCATCTGCACGCACTGTGAGGCGGAGACTCTTGGAGCAAGGCCTGGTCTCAAGGAGGGCAGCAAAGAAGCCACTTCTCTCCAGAAAAAACATCATGGACAGACTGATATTCTGCAAAAGGTACAGGCAGTGGACTGCTGAGGACTGGGGTAAAGTTATTTTCTCTGATAAATCCCCTTTTCGATTGTTTGGGACATCAGGAAAACGCCTCATTCTGAGAAGACAAGGTGAGCGCTACCACCAGTCTTGTCTCATGCCAACTGTTAAGCATCCTGAAACTATTCATGTGTGGGTTGCTTCTCAACCAAGGGAATCGGCTCTCTCACAGTCTTGCCTAAAAACACAGCCATGAATAAAGAATGGTACCAGAATGTCCTCCAAGAGCAACTTCTCCCAACCCTCCAAGAGCAGTCTGGCGATCAACAATGCCTTTTCCAGCATGATGGAGCACCTTGCCATAAAGCAAAGGTGATAACTAAATGGCTCAGGGAACAAAACATAGAGATTTTGGGTCCATGGCCTGGAAACTCCCCAGATCTTAATCCCATTGAGAACTTGTGGTCAATCATCAAGAGACGGGTGGACAAACAAAAACCTAAAAATTCTGACAAAATTAAAGCATTGATTGTGCAAGAATGGACTGCTATCAGTCAGGATTTGGTCCAGAAGTTGATTGAGAGCATGCCAGGGAGAATTGCAGAGGTCCTGAAGAAGAAGGGTCAACACTGCAAATATTGACTTGCTGCATTAACTCATTCTAACTGTCAATATAAGCTTTTGTTATTCATATGTTTGCAATTATTATATTTCTGTCTGTGATAAAAACATCTGTCAAACACACATAAAAACCAGAGGGCAGCAGACCATGTGAAAATATAATATTTGTGTCATTCTCAAAACTTTTGGCCATGACTGTATATGGCTTTATTTTGATACTGCTGTAATCTAATATGATGGTATGATAATGATGATACCGATCAATGTATAATATATTAACTCTTTAACGCAGTTCATCCGTATTGCCTTATTGATGTCTATATATTATTGTCTCGCCATGGCAAATACTATATTATCTCCATGCTGCTGATGCAGTTGAGATTATTTCCAAATATTTGTTGACACCAAAAATGTTTTTTGAGGCAGTAGAATAAAATGTGAGGTGTTCCTTCCTTGGTATTGTCACTGTATGTATGTTTTTACCATATACATTTTTGATATGAACGTTGTTTACTAATAAAAATTCTATTTTTTGACATATTAAAATGCTGTTTAGCTCTTTGTTCCTCTAATTCTCATATAAAAAAATGTTGTAGCTATTTACAGATCATTGGAATTGAGTTCCACCTAGAGATGAGCAAACCTCTTTGGAAAACGTTCACCAATCTCAAAGTCGTCATGAACATTGCACATTCGGATTTGGATTCCTGAGCATTTTCCTCAAAATTGGCAAAATTAAGCCGCAGTTCTGTAAATGATCGACTTTACATAAATACTTTTTTTAGGACTTTGACTAGGATAATGTTGCTGTATGATGAGCAGGGGGAGGACATGCTGATGAGGGGGGCTGAGAGAGAACAGTGGAGAGACTCACTGTTCTTTTTTTTTACTAACTTAATGTATGGAGATTCTGGCAGCCAATCAGGGTGCATAAACTATCCACAACGTCCAGACACAAGCATTTTGGTCATTAGCTGCCGAAGTCACATGTCCCTCTCCATATAAAAAGCAGACATGTGGCTTCAGGACCATTTTTTCAGTGTAACAATGTAGTGAGGCTGCTGCTGCAAGTAGTCAGTAGTTACTTAAAGGAAAGATGTGTATCTTCGTGCCGTGTTAGCCAGTAGATAGAAAAATATTTAGAATTGAGAGTCCTCAGTGGTTGATACCTTTTAATGGCTAACAGAAAAGATGATAACAAATTGCAAGCTTTCGAGACTACTCAGGTCTCTTCATCAGGCAAAGACTAAAACAAAAACTGAAGAATCACATATTTATACACCCAATCCAATATTTATGTTCATCCCTCTCCCATAATGACAGTTCTGCTTCACGTCATTTGTCTTACCTATTGCATTATTTCTGTGCTGTGTATAAATATGTGATTCTTCAGTTTTTGTTTTAGTCTTTGCCTAATGAAGAGACCTGAGTAGTCTCGAAAGCTTGCAATTTGTTATAATCTTTTCAGTTAGCCATTAAAAGGTATCAACCACTGAGGACTCTCAATTCTAAATATTTTTCAGTAGTTACTTAGGCAGGTAATTATCAGCCAGTTCAGATAAATAGGATCCTGTGCCAAATCAACCTTCCTGCATATCAATTCTTTGTGCTAATTGTGTGGTCCTGCCACCAGTCCACATTTCAGCATCTTAAGGGTATGCCACACTGAACAATATCGCTAACGGGATCGCTAAAAAACTTCACTATTTAGCGATCCCGTTAGCGATGTTGTTCAGTGCGGCATCTGCCAGCGACGAGCTTCCTGCTGTGATCTCGCTCGTCGCTGGAATCGTTCCGGACCCTATTTTCTCGTCGGCGCTCCCGCTGGGTAAGTATATATCGCTAGTGTGGCACCTTTTCTTAGCGATTTAGCGGTACTTTTGTACCGCTAAAGTCGTTAAGAAGATCGCTAACGGCGATAGCGTCGTTAACTATATCGCTAAATGTGGCCGCACTTAGCGATATAGAAACAATCCCGCTAGCGATCGCATTAGTATGCGTCGTTATCGTGATCGCTAGCGGGATTGTTTAGTGTGGCAGTACCTTAAATCTTTTGTGTTAATTGTGTGTTCCAACCAGCAGTCCACACTTCAGCATCTAAATCCTTTGTGCTAATTGTGTGGCCCAACCAGCAGTCCACACTTCAGCTTCTAAATCCTTTGTGCAAATTATGTGGTCCAGACACCAATCCACTGTTCAGTATCTAAATCCTTTCTGCTAATTGTGTGGTCCACAATAGAAATCACCAAATCTTTCAAGGTTCAGTTCAGCAAACATCCCAATGTTCGCCAGTTCGTTGAACATTCCAAACCCCATTAAATTCAATGTGAGGCAAAACCAAACATATTCACAACATCTTAAGGGGTGACAAAACGCTTCACAAACAGCTCAAATTAGAGGCAGACATAATGAAAAGTGGTGTTAATTGACCCACAGTAGAAATTTGATAATGGCACAGCAGCAGTCAGCCATGGTCCATGCATGAGGTACCTGGTGTCTTTGCTGGCATTTATAGCTTTGAATTGAAGTTTCAATTAAGATGTAGTGGTTAAGGTATCAGTGTAATTCTTCTTTGCTGGGAGTCCTGATGCATCAGGCAACAGCTCAACATTTTTTTTCACAGCCACACTCAGGTGGCTCAAATATCAGCTTGGAAGAGCACTAATGTTAGAAAAATGTAAGGATACTATCAAAAGTAGTTGACTGATCAATTGACTGACAGTAGAACATTTTATAATGGCACAGCAGTAGTCAGCCTTAGGCCATGCATGAGAATAAAGGGTATGGGCCTGCATTTAGATCTTTGAATTGAAGTTTCAGTTAGAACGTGGTGAGTAACGGAGCGGTGTAAGCCTTCATTGCTGGAAGTCCTCATACCTCATGCAACAGCTCAATTTTTTATCCCAGCCATACTCAGGTGGCACAAACATCAGTTTCATAGACTACTAGTGGCAGAAAAATGTTATGATAGTAACACAGGTAGTTGACTGATCAATTGACCCACAGTAAAACATTTTATAATGGCACAGACACAGTCAGTCATGGTCCATGCATGAGGAATCAGAGTTTGGGCCAACATTTAGAGCTTTGAATTGAAGTTTCAATAAATACGAGGTGAGTAAGGGAGTGATGTAAGCCATCTTTGCTAGGAGACCTGATACCTAATGCAACAGCTCATTTTATTTTCCCAGTCACACTCAGGTAGCCCAAATATCAGCTTGGTAGAGCACTAATGTTAGAAATATGTAAAGTTACTAACACAGGTAGTTGACTGATCAATTGACCCACAGTAGAACATTTTATAATGGCACAGTAACAGTCAGCCATGGCCATGCATAAGTTATCAGGGTCTGGGCCAGCATTTAGAGCTTTGAATTGAAGTTTCAATGAAGACATGGTGGGTAAAGGAGGGGTGTAAGCCTTCTTTGCTGGGAGCACTGATACCTCATGCAACAGCTGAAACAGTTTTCTTTCCCAGCCACACTCAGGTGGCACAAACATCAATTTCATAGACTACTATGGTTACAAAAATGTAAGGATAGTAACTTAGGTGGTTGACTAAAAGTAAGTGCAGGCCTGCCAATCTGGGACTCACATTGCTACTTGCAACACACATAAAGGAGACCCAACTTGGATTCTCCACATTTCAAACAATTATTGTGACCCACCACTAAAGTGACATCAATTTCCGCAGCGTAGAAGCAGTAAAATGGGCCTCTGACACACGTTAAACTTCAGGAAACCCAACAGATTGAGACCCAACTTGGAGTCTCAACAGTTCAAAATTGTATTGTCACACACCCCTAAAGTGACATCAATTTTTGCAGAATAGAAACAGTATAATGTGCTTCTGACACACCTTCCACTACTGGCAACCCAACAGAAGGAGAAAAAACTTGAGAGTCTCCACATTTCAAAAAAATGTTTGTAACATCAGCAGCAGGAGCAACAGCAGGCACAGAAGCCATGACAAAGGTGTCACAGACTGCAATAATACGAGATCAATGCATGACACTAAAAACGACAACATTGCCTAGTCTGCCCAGTCTGCGACTGGAGTGCAAAAGTTGTTGGAGATACAAGACTTGTTCATCTTGGTGAAATGTAGGCTTGTCTACACTTTCAAGAGACAGCTTGATGCATTTATCTGTCAGTACACCACCAGCAGCCCTGAATATATGTTCTGAGAGAATTTTGGCTGCCGCGTATGACAAAATCTCCAAGGTGTGACAGGCGAGCTCGGGCCACTCTTCCATTTTTGAAGACCAAAATGCAAAAGGGTCCAATTTCCCCCTGATAGCATGGATATTGAGCTTTAGATAATTCTGCAACATTTTCTCCAGTCGTTTACAACGTGTCAAACTTTAACTCTGTTCTGCTGGTGCACGGGCAGGTCAAAAAATGTGTGAAATGACTCACAGAAATTGCTTATGCCACTCACACTGCTGCTAATGTTTTTGCATTGATGACTTGGAGTTGGAAATCTAGAACTGTGAACCTTGTGCTTCACTGCTGTTTTAGGGAAAACCCCTCTTAAGCTTGTTTCCATACACAACCATGCACTCATCCTTATCCGGGGGAAGCATCTGGCAAAATTTACTCTCTACCAAGAATCTAACAGAGTGGCAACCCAGTAGTCAGCACAATTTCTTACTCTAAATATACTGGCATCATGTTGAAGATAGTGCAGCAAGAAGGTGCTCATGTGTTGGGAGCTTCTATGAGATCCAACTCCAAGGTGTGCTGGTGGCGGGGTAACGCTCAAGCTTGCTTCTCCTGTACCCTCCTGTTAACCATTGACAACAGAGAGGGGATTATTATCATCGTCATCTGACTGTTGCGTGTACATCACTTCTTCCTCTTCTTCCATTTGATTCTCAGCTCCCGCACCTTCACTAACAGTTTGTCTGGTAGCATCAGCCTGCATCGATCCCTGTCTCCACACTCCCATGGCACCACCATTGTGACGGCAGTTCAGAACTTACAGATATTTTTACCTTTTCCACATTCTCCTCCGCTTTCTCCTCTTTCTTGGGGACCACTATCTGCACCCACATACTATTCAAATTGTGCTCCATCATGTAGATGACCGGAATAGTAATGCTGATGATGGCATAATCAGCACTAACTATCTTAACAGCCAATTCGAAACCATGCAGAAAGGTGCAGAGATCCTTCATCTGTGCCCACTCCGCAAGCGTGATTTGCACCACGTCCATACTATGTTGGCCCGGGTCTATGCAAAATGACATACTGCACCAGGGATCATCGCTGCTGCCACAGTCTTCTGCAACCTGTGCAGAGTGGAATTCCACCATATCAGAACATCGCAAATCAAATGGTTAATCGGTATGGTGAAAGATCTCTGTAGCGTTGCAAGTCAATGACCAGCGGCTGAAAATGGTGGAAGGGAGCACACAGCGATCGTGTTGTCTGCAGAAGCGCATCCAGGCCCATATAGTGGAGCAGAAATTTCTGTACCACCAGGTTGAGGACATGAGCCATGCAAGCACATGTTGAGGTTGCCCTGATGTAGGGCCGCCACCAGGTTTGCACCGTTATCGCACACGGCTCCAGGTTCAGTGGAGACAGCCATTGCTCTAACTCGGCCAGGATAGCTGTCCACAGCTCTTGAGCTGTGTGACTGTGATCTCCAAGGCATATTAACTTAAACATTGCCTGATTGCAGTATGCTGTGGCTGCACAGTACGGAGGTGGAGGATTCTCTCCGCACTGTTGGAGCATGTGTCTCATTAAGGGAGTGGTTTACGGCACAGGTGGAGGCCCTAGAGAAGGTGGAGGTTCCAGAATCATTGGAGGAAATGTTAGATACAAAGGTTTGTCCCGCTAGCCTTTTGGATTCCAAGACTTGTGGACCAGCTACTAGTCCGCCTGCCCCCACAGCCACCAGTCACTCAATGCCCAGTGAGCGAAATGTAATGCCCCTGCCCATGTTTGCATGTCTAATTATCAGTAGTGAAATGCACCCTGGCAGACATAGATTTTTTCATGCTGGTGTAGCGCATACACAGCTTTCTTAACCCCTTCATGACCCAGCCTATTTTGACCTAAATGACCGGCCATTTTTTGCAATTCTGACCAGTGTCCCTTTATGAGGTAATAACTCAGGAACGCTTCAACGGATCATAGCGATTCTGAGAATGTTTTTTCATGACATATTGGGCTTCATGTTAGTGGTAAATTTAGGTCGATAATTTTTGCGTTTATTTGTGGAACTTTGGCCAAAATTTTGAAAATTTCGCATTTTCAAATTTTGAATTTTTTTCTTTAAACCAGAGAGTTATGTGACACAAAATAGTTAATAAATAACATTTCCACATGTCTACTTTACATCAGCACAATTTTGGGAACAACTTTTTTTTTTGTTAGGAAGTTATAAAGGTTAAAATTGACCAGCGATTTCTCATTTTTACAGCAAATTTACAAAACATTTTTTTTAGGGACCACCTCACATTGAGAATCACTTTGAGGAGTCTAAAGGGCAGAAAATCCCCAAAAGTGACACCATTATAAAAACTGCACCCCTCAAGCTACTCAAAACTACATTCAGAAGATTAAACCCTTCAGGTGCTTCACAGAACTAAAGCAAAGTGGAAAAAAATGGACATTTTAATTTTTTCCAACAAATTTTTTTTAGCAATCAATTTTTTCATTTTTGCATGGCAACAGTATAAAAGGGACCCAAAATTTGTTGGGCAGTTTATCCTCATACACAGAAAACCTCTTTAAGTGGTCATAAACCAGTTTGGGCCACGCAGGGCTCAGAATGGAAGACGCCATTTTGACTTTTTGAATGGAAAATATTCTGGAATATTTAGCGTTGCCATGTCGCATTTGTAGAGTCCCCTGTGTGCCTAAACATTGGAGCTCCCCCACAAGTGACCCCTTTTTGGAAACTAGACCCCCCAAGTAACTTATCTAGATGCAGAGTGAGCACTTTGAACCCCCTGGTGCTTCACAAATTGATCCGTAAAAAAAAAGAAAGTACTTTTTTTCACAAAAATTTTCTTTTAGCCTCAGTTTTTTCATTTTTACATGGGCAACGGGATAAAATGGATCCTAAAATTTGTTGGGCAATTTCTCCTGAGTACACGATACCTCATATGTTGGTCATAAACCACTGTTTGGGCGCACGGCAGGGCTCAGAAGGGAAGGAGCGCTATTTGACTTTTTGAATGGAAAATATGCTGGAATATTAGCGGTTGCCATGTCGCATTTTGGAGAGCCCCTGTGTGCATAAACATTGGAGCTCCCCCACAAGTGACCCCATTTTGGAAACTAGACCCCCAAGGAACTTATCTAGATGCATAGTGAGCACTTTGAAACCCCAGGTCCTTCACAAATTGATCCGTAAAAAAAAAGAAATACTTTTTTTTCACAAAAATTTTATTTAGCCTCAGTTTTTTCATTTTCACATGGGCAACAGGATAAAATGGATCCTAAAATTGTTGGCAATTTCTCCTGAGTACACAGATACCTCATTGGGTCATAAACCACTGTTGGGCGCACGGCAGGGCCCAGAAGGGAAGGACGTCATTTGACTTTTTGAATGGAAAATTGGCTCCAATCCTTAGCTGACACCATGACGCCTTTGGAGAGCCCTGTGCGCCTAAACAGTGAAAAAAACCAACAATGTGACACCATTTTGGAAACTAGACCCCCCAAGAGCTTATCTAGATGAGTAGTGAGCACTTTGAACCCCCAAGTGTTTTCACAGAGTTTATAAACGCAGAGATTTAAAATAATAAAATCATTTTTGTTTCTCAAAAATCATTTTTTAGCCCACTATTTTTTATTTTCCCAAGTTTAACAGGATAAATTGGACCCCAAAAGTTGTTGTCCAGTTTTTCCAGAGTACGCTGGTGCCCCATATGTGGGGGGAACCTCTGTATGGGCGCACGGCAGGGCTCAGAAGGGAAGGAACGCCATTTGACTTTTTGAATGGAAAATTAGTTCCAATCGTTAGCGGACACCATGTCATTTTGGAGAGCCCTGTATGCCTAAACTTTGGAGCTCCCCCACAAATGACCCCTAAGGAACATATCTGGATACACAGTGAGCACTTTGAACCCCCAGTGCTTCACAGAAGTTTATAACGCAGAGCCGTGAAAATAAAAAATCATTTTTTTTTCTCAAAAAATGATTATTTAGCCCACTATTTTTTTATTTTCACAATGGTTAAGGAGAAATTGGACCCCAAAAGTTGTTGTCCAATTTGTCCTAAGTACGCTAGTACCTCACATGTGGGGGGGAACCACTGTTTGGGCACACGTCAGGCTCGGAAGGGATGTAGTGACGCTTTGAAAATGCCGTCTTGATTGAATGGTCTGCGGGTGGGCAGAGCCCCTGATGTGCCTAAACATAGAAAACCCCCCACAAGTGACCACATTTTGTAAACTAACCCCTCAAGGAACTTATCTAGATGTGTGGTGAGCACCTTGAACCCCCACGTGCTTCACAGAAGTTTGTAATGCAGAGCCGTGAAAATAAAAAATCATTTTTTTCCCCCAAAAACTGATTTTTTTAACCCGCAATTTTTTATTTTCCAAGGGTAACAGGAGAAATTGGACCACAAAAGTTGTTGTACAGTTTGTCCTGAGTACACTGGTACCCCATATGTGGGGGGGAACCACTGTTTTGGCGCATGGAGAAACTCAGAAGGGAAGGAGCACCATTTTGAATGCAGACTTGATGGAATGTTCTGCGGGCGTCATATTGCGTTTGCAGAGCCCCCTGATGTGCCTAAACATAGAAACCCCCCACAAGTGACCCTATTTGGAAACTAGACCCCCCAAGGAGCTATCTATATGTGTAGTGAGCACTTTGAACCCCAAAGGGCTACACAGAAGTTTATAACGCCGGGGCTGAAAATAAAAAAATTATATTTTTTTACACAAACATGATCTTTTAGTCCCCAATTTTTTTTATTTTTCCAGGGTAACAGGAGAAATTAGACCTCAAAAGTTGTTGTCCAATTTGTCCTGAGTACGCTGATATCCCATATGTGGGAGAAAACTACTGTATGGGCCCCACGTCGAGGCTCGGAAGGGAAGTAGTGACGTTTTGAAATGCCGACTTGATGGAATGGTTTGCGGGGGTCATGTTACGTTTTGCAGAAGCCCATGATGTGCCTAAACATAGAAAACCCCCCCAAGTGACCCCAATTTTGGAAACTAGATCCCCCAAGGAACTCCTCTAGATGTGTGGTAAGCACCTTGAATCTCCAATTCTTCACAGAAGTTTATAAAAGCAGAGCTGAAAAATAAAAAATCATTTTTTTTTCCACAAAAAACATTTTTAGTCCCCAATTTTTTTTTTTTACAACATAACAGAGAAAAATTTGACCCCCAAAGTTGTTGTGCAATTTTTCCCATACGTGATACCCCAAAAGTGGGGGTAAACCACTGGGGCACACGACGGGGGTTGGGGAAAAAAGGGAGCACTGTTTGCTTTTTTAACGAAAAAAATTGCAGGAATAATGGGGGCGCCATTTACGTACGAACCCCCGATTGCGTAAAAAGTGGAAACACCTCAATTCTAACTCCAACCCAACCCCCAAAACCCCCTAACCCCAAACCCAAATCCTACCACCCCTAACCCTAATCAAACCCCAACCATACCCCAACCCCCCACACCCCTAACCCTAAACCAACTCTAACCATAAACCTAACCCAAGCCCAACCCCAACCAAAAACCTAACCCCAAACACCCCTAACACTTATCCTAACTCAACCCTAACCACAAACCTAAAAACCCAATCCCCCCCCCCAACCCTAATTCCAAAAACCCTAACCCTAGTTCAAAACCCTAACCCCATTTTAACCCTAACCTTAAAGGGGGGTTCTATTGCGTTTTTTGCACCCCCTCAAAACGTCGTTGGCGGGTGGAACGGTTTACATAAAGCGTCGTTATGCAACCGCTAGTGCAGAGGAAACAGAATGAATCACTTTAGCGGGGACGGGGCCCAGACCTGCAGCCTCGTCCAAGGCTCCGTCACTGAAAGACGACACGTCGGAACGCATGCCGCTCACGGCATGAGTTGCGATGCGCCAAAAAATGGGGTTAATGGCAGCGTTTAAAGGACTGCGTTTCAAATGCGGTGAAACGCAGCCCTCAAAAGGACGCCAAAGCAATATAACCCAGCCTAACCCTTAGGCCCGCACACATTTCGGTTTTCTTGGGATTTTCCCGCGTAATTAGCACCTTTTCTAGGTTTTTGGGGCGGTTTTTTTCCCGCGTTTTACACCTTAATGGAATAGGATAAAAACGTGCGGAATCCACACAAAGAATTGAATGCGTGGATTTTTAAAAATGCAGAAATCCCGCGAAAACGCGCAGTGCACAGCTTTTTTTTTCCATTTTTCATTGTACGTACATGGTTTTTTGGATTTTGTGGATCCGCACGCGATATCCG
>JARQOD010000006.1:418115789-418300076 GCA_033576555.1 Oophaga sylvatica | reverse complement strand
AAAACCCCCAATGATTAAATGTTATTTAAAGCGGGCGCGAGGTTGCGCATATTTTATGGCCGCAGGTCTTAAAAACCTCTACTGCGCTACGCAGACATCGCGCAATACATTGGCTTCTTTCCATGTGCTCAACCCCGGGGGGTTTTTAAAGGCCCTTTTTTGAATTTTTTGATAATCCCCTTGGGGAAAGCAAACACGTCTGTTGCAAAGGCGTCGGGGGCTATCTCTCCTGCATTGTTTTTCCACCCCTCTTTCTTTGGTAAAGATTCTTCCTGACTGTTTAAATGATTGTTGATTTCCTATTGACATTGTTGCAACATGTGATCCTTTGTTCTTTGGCCTGCTTGCTATTTTTTTAATTTTGTGCTGTTCAATTTTCTGAAGATATTTCATCTGTGAAATCAACTATTTTTTGAGACTTTATTCGAGTGTTTTCCCATTGTGGAAAAATTTTAAAAAATATGGTTTGCAGTCAAATTGCCAAAAAATCATACCCAAAAAAGTTTTGGAAATGAACAAATATTAATTTTTCAAAGTCTACTGCTTCATTTTTTTTAGGGGCAATTTGCTATACTAGAATTTTAAGAGTGATAGCTTAACAGAAATTTATTTGCAAAGTCAATTTTTGGTAGAAAATGAACTTTATCCCCAAAAAAACCTTTTTAAAACATATTCAGCCCTGCTTAAAAGGGGCCCAAAAAACCCTTTTTCAGTGATTGCCCCTTTAAACACAGGTGTGGGTGTTGATGAGGAAATGGTGGAGATCAATTTCAGGATTAAGTAAGAATGACACCACTGGACACTTTAATAGTTGGCTGGTGCTTAGCATCATTGTTTCTCTTCTGTTAACCATGGTTATCTCTAAAGAAACCGTGCAGTCATCATTGCAATGCACAAAAATGGCCTAACAGGGAAGAGTATCGCAGTAGAAAGATTGCACCTCAGTCAACAATCTATCGCATCATCAAGAACTTCAAGGAGAGAGGTTCCATTGTTGCCAAAAAGGCTCCAGGGCGCCCAAGAAAGACCAGCAAGCTCCAGGACCGTCTCTTAAAAGTGTTTCAGCTGCGGGATCGGCCTACCAGCAGTGCAGAGCTTGCTCAGGAATGGCAGCAGGCAGGTATGAGTGCATCTGCACGCACTGTGAGGCGGAGACTCTTGGAGCAAGGCCTGGTCTCAAGGAGGGCAGCAAGAAGCCACTTCTCTCCAGAAAAAACATCATGGACAGACTGATATTCTGCAAAGGTACAGGCAGTGGACTGCTGAGGACTGGGGTAAGTTATTTTCTTGATAAATCCCTTTTCGATTGTTTGGGAATCAGGAAAACGCCTCTTTCTGAGAAGACAAGGTGAGCGCTACCACCAGTCTTGTCTCATGCCAACTGTTAAGCATCCTGAAACTATTCATGTGTGGGGTTGCTTCTCAACCAAGGGAATCGGCTCTCTCACAGTCTTGCCTAAAAAACACAGCATGAATAAAGAATGGTAACCAGAATGTCCTCCAAGAGCAACTTCTCCCAACCTCCAAGAGCAGTTTGGCGATCAACAATGCCTTTTCCAGCATGATGGAGCACCTTGCCATAAAGCAAAGGTGATAACTAAATGGCTCAGGGAACAAAACATAGAGATTTTGGGTCCATGGCCTGGAAACTCCCAGATCTTAATCCCATTGAGAACTTGTGGTCAATCATCAAGAGACGGTGGACAAACAAAAACCTAAAAATTCTGACAAAATTAAAGCATTGATTGTGCAAGAATGGACTGCTATCAGTCAGGATTTGGTCCAGAAGTTGATTGAGAGCATGCCAGGGAGAATTGCAGAGGTCCTGAAGAAGAAGGGTCAACACTGCAAATATTGACTTGCTGCATTAACTCATTCTAACTGTCAATATAAGCTTTTGTTATCATATGTTTGCAATTATTATATTTCTGTCTGTGATAAAAACATCTGTCAAACACACATAAAAAACCAGAGGGCAGCAGACCATGTGAAATATAATATTTGTGTCATTCTCAAAACTTTTGGCCATGACTGTATATGGCTTTATTTTGATACTGCTGTAATCTAATATGATGGTATGATAATGATGATACCGATCAATGTATAATATATTAACTCTTTAACGCAGTTCATCCGATTGCCTTATTGATGTCTATTATTATATTGTCTCGCCATGGCAATACTATATTATCTCCATGCTGCTGATGCAGTTGAGATTATTTCCAAATATTTGTTGTCACCAAAAATGTTTTTTGAGGCAGTAGAATAAATGTGAGGTGTTCCTTCCTTGGTATTGTCACTGTATGTATGTTTTTACCATATACATTTTTGATATGAACGTTGTTTACTAATAAAATTCTATTTTTTTGACATATTAAAATGCTGTTTAGCTCTTTGTTCCTCTAATTCTCATATAAAAAAATGTTGTAGCTATTTACAGATCATTGGAATTGAGTTCCACCTAGAGATGAGCAAACCTCTTTGGAAAACGTTCACCAATCTCAAAGTCGTCATGAACATTGCACATTCGGATTTGGATTCCTGAGCATTTTCCTCAAAATTGGCAAAATTAAGCCGCAGTTCTGTAAATGATCGACTTTACATAAATACTTTTTTTAGGACTTTGACTAGGATAATGTTGCTGTATGATGAGCAGGGGGAGGACATGCTGATGAGGGGGGCTGAGAGAGAACAGTGGAGAGACTCACTGTTCTTTTTTTTTACTAACTTAATGTATGGAGATTCTGGCAGCCAATCAGGGTGCATAAACTATCCACAACGTCCAGACACAAGCATTTTGGTCATTAGCTGCCGAAGTCACATGTCCCTCTCCATATAAAAAGCAGACATGTGGCTTCAGGACCATTTTTTCAGTGTAAAAATGTAGTGAGGCTGCTGCTGCAAGTAGTCAGTAGTTACTTAAAGGAAAGATGTGTATCTTCGTGCCGGTTAGCCAGTAGATAGAAAAATATTTAGAATTGAGAGTCCTCAGTGGTTGATACCTTTTAATGGCTAACAGAAAAGATGATAACAAATTGCAAGCTTTCGAGACTACTCAGGTCTCTTCATCAGGCAAAGACTAAAACAAAAAATGAAGAATCACATATTTATACACCCAATCCAATATTTATGTTCATCCTCTCCCATAATGACAGTTCTGCTTCACGTCATTTGTCTTACCTATTGCATTATTTCTGTGCTGTGTATAAATATGTGATTCTTCAGTTTTTGTTTTTAGTCTTTGCCTAATGAAGAGACCTGAGTAGTCTCGAAAGCTTGCAATTTGTTATAATCTTTTCAGTTAGCCATTAAAAGGTATCAACCACTGAGGACTCTCAATTCTAAATATTTTTCAGTAGTTACTTAGGCAGGTAATTATCAGCCAGTTCAGATAAATAGGATCCTGTGCCAAATCAACCTTCCTGCATATCAATTCTTTGTGCTAATTGTGTGGTCCTGCCACCAGTCCACATTTCAGCATCTTAAGGGTATGCCACACTGAACAATATCGCTAACGGGATCGCTAAAAAACTTCACTATTTAGCGATCCCGTTAGCGATGTTGTTCAGTGCGGCATCTGCCAGCGACGAGCTTCCTGCTGTGATCTCGCTCGTCGCTGGAATCGTTCCGGACCCTATTTTCTCGTCGGCGCTCCGCTGGGTAAGTATATATCGCTAGTGTGGCACCTTTTCTTAGCGATTTAGCGGTACTTTTGTACCGCTAAAGTCGTTAAGAAGATCGCTAACGGCGATAGCGTCGTTAACTATATCGCTAATGTGGCCGCACTTAGCGATATAGAAACAATCCCGCTAGCGATCGCATTAGTTGCGTCGTTATCGTGATCGCTAGCGGGATTGTTTAGTGTGGCAGTACCTTAAATCTTTTGTGTTAATTGTGTGTTCCAACAGCAGTCCACACTTCAGCATCTAAATCCTTTGTGCTAATTGTGTGGCCCAACCAGCAGTCCACACTTCAGCTTCTAAATCCTTTGTGCAAATTATGTGGTCCAGACACCAATCCACTGTTCAGTATCTAATCCTTTCTGCTAATTGTGTGGTCCACAATAGAAATCACCAAATCTTTCAAGGTTCAGTTCAGCAAACATCCCAATGTTCGCCAGTTCGTTGAACATTCCAAACCCCATTAAATTCAATGTGAGGCAAAACCAAACATATTCACAACATCTTAAGGGGTGACAAAACGCTTCACAAACAGCTCAAATTAGAGGCAGACATAATGAAAAGTGGTGTTAATTGACCACAGTAGAAATTTGATAATGGCACAGCAGCAGTCAGCCATGGTCCATGCATGAGGTACCTGGTGTCTTTGCTGGCATTTATAGCTTTGAATTGAAGTTTCAATTAAGATGTAGTGGTTAAGGTATCAGTGTAATTCTTCTTTGCTGGGAGTCCTGATGCATCAGGCAACAGCTCAACATTTTTTTTTCACAGCCACACTCAGGTGGCTCAATATCAGCTTGGAAGAGCACTAATGTTAGATAAATGTAAGGATACTATCAAAAGTAGTTGACTGATCAATTGACTGACAGTAGAACATTTTATAATGGCACAGCAGTAGTCAGCCTTAGGCCATTGCATGAGAATAAAGGGTATGGGCCTGCATTTAGATCTTTGAATTGAAGTTTCAGTTAGAACGTGGTGAGTAACGGAGCGGTGTAAGCCTTCATTGCTGGAAGTCCTCATACCTCATGCAACAGCTCAATTTTTATCCAGCCATACTCAGGTGGCACAAACATCAGTTTCATAGACTACTAGTGGCAGAAAAATGTTATGATAGTAACACAGGTAGTTGATGATCAATTGACCCACAGTAAAACATTTTATAATGGCACAGACACAGTCAGTCATGGTCCATGCATGAGGAATCAGAGTTTGGGCCAACATTTAGAGCTTTGAATTGAAGTTTCAATAAATACGAGGTGAGTAAGGGAGTGATGTAAGCCATCTTTGCTAGGAGACCTGATACCTAATGCAACAGCTCATTTTATTTTCCCAGTCACACTCAGGTAGCCAAATATCAGCTTGGTAGAGCACTAATGTTAGAAATATGTAAAGTACTAACACAGGTAGTTGACTGATCAATTGACCACAGTAGAACATTTTAATGGCACAGTAACAGTCAGCCATGGGCCATGCATAAGTTATCAGGGTCTGGGCCAGCATTTAGAGCTTTGAATTGAAGTTTCAATGAAGACATGGTGGGTAAAGGAGGGGTGTAAGCCTTCTTTGCTGGGAGCACTGATACCTCATGCAACAGCTGAAACAGTTTTCTTTCCCAGCCACACTCAGGTGGCACAAACATCAATTTCATAGACTACTATGGTTACAAAAATGTAAGGATAGTAACTTAGGTGGTTGACTAAAAGTAAGTGCAGGCCTGCCAATCTGGGACTCACATTGCTACTTGCAACACACATAAAGGAGACCCAACTTGGATTCTCCACATTTCAAACAATTATTGTGACCCACCACTAAAGTGACATCAATTTCCGCAGCGTAGAAGCAGTAAAATGGGCCTCTGACACACGTTAAACTTCAGGAAACCCAACAGATTGAGACCCAACTTGGAGTCTCAACAGTTCAAAATTGTATTGTCACACACCCTAAAGTGACATCAATTTTTGCAGAATAGAAACAGTATAATGTGCTTCTGACACACCTTCCACTACTGGCAACCAACAGAAGGAGAAAAAACTTGAGAGTCTCCACATTTCAAAAAAATGTTTGTAACATCAGCAGCAGGAGCAACAGCAGGCACAGAAGCCATGACAAAGGTGTCACAGACTGCAATAATACGAGATCAATGCATGACACTAAAACGACAACATTGCCTAGTCTGCCAGTCTGCGACTGGAGTGCAAAAGTTGTTGGAGATACAAGACTTGTTCATCTTGGTGAAATGTAGGCTTGTCTACACTTTCAAGAGACAGCTTGATGCATTTATCTGTCAGTACACCACCAGCAGCCCTGAATATATGTTCTGAGAGAATTTTGGCTGCCGCGTATGACAAAATCTCCAAGGTGTGACAGGCGAGCTCGGGCCACTCTTCCATTTTTGAAGACCAAAATGCAAAAGGGTCAATTTCCCCTGATAGCATGGATATTGAGCTTTAGATAATTCTGCAACATTTTCTCCCGTCGTTTACAACGTGTCAAACTTTAACTCTGTTCTGCTGGTGCACGGGCAGGTCAAAAAATGTGTGAAATGACTCACAGAAATTGCTTATGCCACTCACACTGCTGCTAATGTTTTGCATTGATGACTTGGAGTTGGAAATCTAGAACTGTGAACCTTGTGCTTCACTGCTGTTTAGGGAAAACCCCTCTTAAGCTTGTTTCCATACACAACCATGCACTCATCCTTATCGGGGGAAGCATCTGGCAAAATTTACTCTCTACCAAGAATCTAACAGAGTGGCAACCCAGTAGTCAGCACAATTTCTTACTCTAAATATACTGGCATCATGTTGAAGATAGTGCAGCAAGAAGGTGCTCATGTGTTGGGAGCTTCTATGAGATCCAACTCCAAGGTGTGTGGTGGCGGGGTAACGCTCAAGCTTGCTTCTCCTGTACCCTCCTGTTAACCATTGACAACAGAGAGGGGATTATTATCATCGTCATCTGACTGTTGCGTGTACATCACTTCTTCCTCTTCTTCCATTTGATTCTCAGCTCCCGCACCTTCACTAACAGTTTGTCTGGTAGCATCAGCCTGCATCGATCCCTGTCTCCACACTCCCATGGCACCACCATTGTGACGGCAGTTCAGAACTTACAGATATTTTTACCTTTTCCACATTCTCCTCCGCTTTCTCCTCTTTCTTGGGGACCACTATCTGCACCCACATACTATTCAAATTGTGCTCCATCATGTAGATGACCGGAATAGTAATGCTGATGATGGCATAATCAGCACTAACTATCTTAACAGCCAATTCGAAACATGCAGAAAGGTGCAGAGATCCTTCATCTGTGCCCACTCCGCAAGCGTGATTTGCACCACGTCCATACTATGTTGGCCCGGGTCTATGCAAAATGACATACTGCACCAGGATCATCGCTGCTGCCACAGTCTTCTGCAACCTGTGCAGAGTGGAATTCCACCATATCAGAACATCGCAAATCAAATGGTTAATCGGTATGGTGAAAGATCTTGTAGCGTTGCAAGTCAATGACCAGCGGCTGAAAATGGTGGAAGGGAGCACACAGCGATCGTGTTGTCTGCAGAAGCGCATCCAGGCCATATAGTGGAGCAGAAATTTCTGTACCACCAGGTTGAGGACATGAGCCATGCAAGCACATGTTTGAGGTTGCCCTGATGTAGGGCCGCCACCAGGTTTGCACCGTTATCGCACACGGCTCCAGGTTCAGTGGAGACAGCCATTGCTCTAACTCGGCCAGGATAGCTGTCCACAGCTCTTGAGCTGTGTGACTGTGATCTCCAAGGCATATTAACTTAAACATTGCCTGATTGCAGTATGCTGTGGCTGCACAGTACGGAGGTGGAGGATTCTCTCCGCACTGTTGGAGCATGTGTCTCATTAAGGGAGTGGTTTACGGCACAGGTGGAGGCCCTAGAGAAGGTGGAGGTTCCAGAATCATTGGAGGAAATGTTTAGATACAAAGGTTTGTCCCGCTAGCCTTTTGGATTCCAAGACTTGTGGACCAGCTACTAGTCCGCCTGCCCCACAGCCACCAGTCACTCAATGCCCAGTGAGCGAAATGTAATGCCCCTGCCCATGTTTGCATGTCTAATTATCAGTAGTGAAATGCACCCTGGCAGACATAGATTTTTTCATGCTGGTGTAGCGCATACACAGCTTTCTTAACCCCTTCATGACCCAGCCTATTTTGACCTAAATGACCTGGCCATTTTTTGCAATTTGACCAGTGTCCCTTTATGAGGTAATAACTCAGGAACGCTTCAACGGATCATAGCGATTCTGAGATTGTTTTTTCATGACATATTGGGCTTCATGTTAGTGGTAAATTTAGGTCGATAATTTTTGCGTTTATTTGTGGAACTTTGGCCAAAATTTTGAAAATTTCGCAATTTTCAAATTTTGAATTTTTATTCTGTTAAACCAGAGAGTTATGTGACACAAAATAGTTAATAAATAACATTTCCACATGTCTACTTTACATCAGCACAATTTTGGGAACAACTTTTTTTTTGTTAGGAAGTTATAAAGGTTAAAATTGACCAGCGATTTCTCATTTTTACAGCAAAATTTACAAAAACCATTTTTTTTAGGGACCACCTCACATTTGAAGTCACTTTGAGGAGTCTAAATGGCAGAAAATACCCAAAAGTGACACCATTATAAAAACTGCACCCCTCAAGCTACTCAAAACTACATTCAAGAAGATTATTAACCCTTCAGGTGCTTCACAGGAACTAAAGCAAAGTGGAAAAAATGGACATTTTAATTTTTCCAACAAAATTTTTCTTTTAGCATCAATTTTTTCATTTTTGCATGGGCAACAGGATAAATGGACCCTAAAATTTGTTGGGCAGTTTATCCTGTACACAGATACCTCATATGTGGTCATAAACCAGTGTTTGGGCCACGGCAGGGCTCAGAATGGAAGGAGCGCCATTTGACTTTTTGAATGGAAAATATTCTGGAATATTTAGCGGTTGCCATGTCGCATTTGTAGAGTCCCTGTGTGCCTAAACATTGGAGCTCCCCCACAAGTGACCCCATTTTGGAAAACTAGACCCCCAAGTAACTTATCTAGATGCAGAGTGAGCACTTTGAACCCCTGGTGCTTCACAAATTGATCCGTAAAAAAAAGAAAGTACTTTTTTTTCACAAAAATTTTCTTTTAGCCTCAGTTTTTTCATTTTTACATGGGCAACGGGATAAAATGGATCCTAAAATTTGTTGGGCAATTCTCCTGAGTACACCGATACCTCATATGTGGTCATAAACCACTGTTTGGGCGCACGGCAGGGCTCAGAAGGGAAGGAGCGCTATTTGACTTTTTGAATGGAAAATATGCTGGAATATTTAGCGGTTGCCATGTCGCATTTGGAGAGCCCCTGTGTGCATAAACATTGGAGCTCCCCCACAAGTGACCCATTTTGGAAACTAGACCCCCAAGGAACTTATCTAGATGCATAGTGAGCACTTTGAAACCCAGGTCCTTCACAAATTGATCCGTAAAAAAAAAAGAAAGTACTTTTTTTTCACAAAATTTTCTTTTAACCTCAGTTTTTTATTTTCAATGGGCAACAGGATAAATGGATCTAAATGGTTTTACAAAAATTTTCTTTTAGCTCAGTTTTTTCATTTTACATGGGCAACGGATAAAATGGATCCTAAAATTTGTTGGGCAATTTCTCCTGAGTACACAGATACCTCATATGTGGTCATAAACCACTGTTTGGGCGCACGGCAGGGCCCAGAAGGGAAGGAGCGTCATTTGACTTTTTGAATGGAAAATTGGCTCCAATCCTTAGCTGACACCATGACGCCTTTGGAGAGCCCCTGTGCGCCCTAAACAGTGAAAAAAACCAACATGTGACACCATTTTGGAAACTAGACCCCCAAGGAGCTTATCTAGATGAGTAGTGAGCACTTTGAACCCCCAAGTGTTTCACAGGAGTTTATAAACGCAGAGATTTAAAATAATAAAATCATTTTTGTTTCTCAAAATCATTTTTTAGCCCACTATTTTTTATTTTCCCAAGTTTAACAGGATAAATTGGACCCCAAAAGTTGTTGTCCAGTTTTTCCTGAGTACGCTGGTGCCCCATATGTGGGGGGGAACCTCTGTATGGGCGCACGGCAGGGCTCAGAAGGGAAGGAACGCCATTTGACTTTTTGAATGGAAAATTAGTTCCAATCGTTAGCGGACACATGTCATGTTTGGAGAGCCCTGTATGCCTAAACTTTGGAGCTCCCCCACAAATGACCCCCTAAGGAACATATCTGGATACACAGTGAGCACTTTGAACCCCCAGGTGCTTCACAGAAGTTTATAACGCAGAGCCGTGAAAATAAAAAATCATTTTTTTTCTCAAAAAATGATTATTTAGCCACTATTTTTTATTTTCACAATGGTTACAGGAGAAATTTGGACCCAAAGTTGTTGTCCAATTTGTCCTAAGTACGCTAGTACCTCACATTGTGAGGGGGAACCACTGTTTGGGCACAGTCAGGGCTCGGAAGGGATGTAGTGACGCTTTGAAATGCCGTCTTGATTGAATGGTCTGCGGGTGGGCAGAGCCCCTGATGTGCCTAAACAGTAGAAACCCCCAACAAGTGACCACATTTTGTAAACTAGACCCTCAAGGAACTTATCTAGATGTGTGGTGAGCACCTTGAACCCCCGTGCTTCACAGAAGTTTGTAATGCAGAGCCGTGAAAATAAAAATCATTTTTTTCCTCAAAAAATGATTTTTTTAACCCGCAATTTTTTATTTTCCAAGGGTAACAGGAGAAATTGGACCACAAAAGTTGTTGTACAGTTTGTCCTGAGTACACTGGTACCCCATATGTGGGGGGGAACCACTGTTTTGGCGCATGGGAGAGCTCAGAAGGGAAGGAGCACCATTTTGGAATGCAGACTTGATGGAATGTTCTGCGGGCGTCATATTGCGTTTGCAGAGCCCTGATGTGCCTAAACAGTAGAAACCCCCACAAGTGACCCTATTTTGGAAACTAGACCCCCCAAGGAGCTTATCTATATGTGTAGTGAGCACTTTGAACCCCAAAGGGCTACACAGAAGTTTATAACGCCGGGGCATGAAAATAAAAAAAATCATATTTTTTACACAAACATGATCTTTTAGTCCCCAATTTTTTTATTTTTCCAAGGGTAACAGGAGAAATTAGACCTCAAAAGTTGTTGTCCAATTTGTCCTGAGTACGCTGATATCCCATATGTGGGAGAAAACTACTGTATGGGCACACGTCGAGGCTCGGAAGGGAAGTAGTGACGTTTTGAAATGCGACTTGATGGAATGGTTTGCGGGGGTCATGTTACGTTTGCAGAGCCCATGATGTGCCTAAACAGTAGAAACCCCCCAAGTGACCCCATTTTGGAAACTAGATCCCCAAGGAACTCCTCTAGATGTGTGGTAAGCACTTGAATCTCCAAGTTCTTCACAGAAGTTTATAACGCAGAAGCCGTGAAAATAAAAAATCATTTTTTTTCCACAAAAATAACATTTTTAGTCCCAATTTTTTTTTTCACAACAGTAACAGGAGAAATTAGACCCCCAATTTTTCCCGAGTACGCTGATACCCCATATGTGGGGGTAAACCACTGTTTGGGCACACGACGGGGCTTGGAATAAAGGGAGCACTGTTTGACTTTTTGAACGCAAAATTTGCAGGAATCAATGGTGGCGCCATGTCACGTACGGAGACCCCCTGATGTGCGTAAATAGTGGAAACACCTCAATTCTAACTCCAACCCTAACCCCAACACACCCCTAACCCCAACCCTAACTCCTACACACCCCTAACCCTAATACAAACCCCAACCATACCCTAACCCCAACACCCCTAACCTAATCCCAACTCTAACCATAAACCTAACCACAAGCCTAACCCTAATCCCAACCCTAACCCAAAACACCCCTAACACTTATCCTAACTCTAACCCTAACCACAAACCTAACCCTAATCCCAACCCTAACCCTAATTCCAACCCTAACCCTAGTTCTAACCCTAACCCCAGTTCTAACCCTAACCTTAAGGCTGGGTTCATATTGCGTTTTAGCAGCCGTTCAACACGTAGCGTTGACGGGCTGGTAACGGTATAGCATAACGCGATCGCGTTATGCTATACCGCTAGTGCAGAGGAATCAGCAATGATTCATCTGTGCTAGCGGTGACGGAGCCCAGACGCTGCAGCCTGCGTCCAAGGCTCCGTCACTGAATGACGACACGTCGTGAACGCATGCCGCTTCATGGCATGAGTTGCGATGCGCACACAAATGGGGTGAATGGCAGCGTTAACGGACTGCGTTACACGCGGTTGAAACGCAGTCCATCTAACGGACTGCCATAATGCAATATGAACCCAGCCTAACCCTGAGGCCCTGTGCACACATTGCGGATTCACTTGCGGATTTACCTGCGTATTTAGCACCGATTTACTATGGTTTTGGTGCGGTTTTTCCCTGCGGTTTTACACCTATAATGGAATAGGTATAAAATCGCTGCGGAATCCACACAAAGAATTGACATGCTGTGGATTTAAAACTGCAGCAAATCCGCGCTGAAAAATCTGCGCATGTGCACAGCGTTTTTTTTACCATTTATTTGCATTGTACTGTACATGGTTTCTGGATCTGCTGTGGATCCGCAGCGCGATATCCGCTGCGGATCCGCAGCAAAATCCGCTGCAGATCCGCAGCAAAATCCGCTGCTGATCCGCAGCAAAATCCGCTGCTGATCCGCAGCAAAATCTGCTGCGGATCCGCAGCAAAATCCGCAATGTGTGATGAGCCTAATAGGAAAAAAAAAAATCTTTATTTTATTATTTGACCCTACCTATGACAGGGGGGGGGTTCACTTACTTTTTTTTTTATTTTGATCACTGTGAAAGTTTATCACAGTGATCAAAATAAATTTCTGGACTCTTCAGGGCGCACTGCGCATGCGCCGGCCGGCGGGCGCACTGCGCAAGCGCCCGCCATTTTCCAATATGGCGGCGCCCGTGAAAAATCCGGGCAGCCGCCGGGACGGATCCAGGGACATCGGTGGACCAGGAAAGGTGAGTATGGGGATCGGAAGGTGAGGGGGGGGATCGGAAGGTGGGGGCAGCGGAGGCCAGGACGAGGGGAGCTGTTAGTGACGGCGGTGACGATCGCTGCCATTTCATCGGGTGGTGGCGGCCGATCACCGCCGTGACATGGTGTGGGGGGGGGTCGGTTCTCGGTCTCCAGCCATGGGCAGATGCTATTGCAGCATCGGCCATGGCTGGATTGTAATATTTCACCAATTTCATTGGTGAAATATTACAGATTGCTCTGATTGGCTGTTTCACTTTTAACAGCCAATCAGAGCGATCGTGGCCACGGGGGGGTTAAGCCAACACCCCTGTGGTGAAGCACAAAGGGTCCTGTGCCTGCGGGTCGGGTGACCTTTCAGTGACCCCGGTCACCCGGCCCGCAGGAACGCGATCCTTTCATGACGCCACATAGGCGTCATGGGTCGGATTGGCACTGACTTTCATGACGCCTACGTGGCGTCACAGGTCGGGAAGGGGTTAATGGCAACTTGGCAACTGGTACTGGGGATTGCAACGGCCATCAACTTTCAGAAACCGTCTGCATCCAACAGGTGGAAAGGCAGCATTTCTGTGGCCAACAGATTGGAGATGATGGAGTTCAAGCTCTTAACTTTGGCATGTGTAGGAGGAAGCATTCTTTTACATGACCACAACTGTGGGATTGAGGGCTGATTACTGTGCTGGTAGAGGGTGGAGTAGAGTGAACAGGACAAACTGCTTGACTGTGAGTGAGGTGCAGGCGCAAATGTAATGGTGGATTGAGAAGAAGGAATGTGCTCAGTGAAATAAAAACAGCAGGCATCTCCACTTCTGTAACAGCTGACAGGCTGTCACATACCCCAACTGTAGAGGGTAAACAATTGTAGTTTCTGGGGCTTGAGACCTGTGTGTGTAAACTTGGAATGGTGATGGAGGAAGAAGCACATGTGACTGATGGGACTGCCAGTGGTTAATGTGGCCCGCTAGGCCACATTTTAGTGCAGTCTGATTCCCAGACTAAGGCATGTTGTTCGCACATGTGCTGGTTCATGCATGTAGTAGTCAAATTACTGCAATTTTTTTCTTTACTGAGTCTTTTTTTGCAAAAATTTGTTGAAAATGTGAGTTGGGTCATTCTTTGCGGTCTCTAAAAAGTCCCAGGCTAGCCAACCCTTGCTTGGCCCTGTGAACTGCAGACTCGCAACCAGAGTGTGATTTACAACCACATCATCATTCCCTCTGTTCTCACACTCCTCACTATGAGAGTCAACCTACTCTTTCTGCCCTGATAGCACAGTACAGTCTGCATATACCTTTTGTATCTGAGTCTTATCAGTATCACTTCCACCTCTGCGAGTTAAAATATTGGTGATGAGAGACTGTATTCTGCTCAGATTCTATTTTGTCCGGCCCCTGTATCCAACAGGAAAAAATAATGGCATCGAAGGAAATGTTTTCCCCTCTGGATTCTGTGAATTTTTGGGGCAGACCTCTGATGCCCATGGAATACAATGTGTGAATACCTCTTCAAACTGACCCATCTGTGGTTCCCCACAGTCAGTTGAGTAGTTGTAAATTTATGATGCGAGGTGAAACAATGATGATTGGGGTGCCACCCCTGAGGATTGTACTGTGTGTGATGTGGAGGAAGAAGAGGAGAGGCAATTTGAAGCAGCACTTGCCATCCACTGGAGCACATGCCCGTTCTGACCCTCATTTACAAGACATACTGCTGTATGGCTGCCAAAGAAATGGAGTTGAGTAGCCCGCCCGGTAACAGATTTTGTCAGTTGTCTTTGGATAGGAGGAGATGGTGTTGATGTACAGTTGAGCTTTCATTAACACCTAAACCACGTACACATCGAATACCAAGTCTATTCCCCCTTCCACCACAATCCCGCTTTTTCCCACTCATGTTGTATGTACCCTTCCCCTCTTTTAACCTGCTGTTTAATAACCTTAGGCCTAGACCTGTCACCAAATGAACAATCAGTATTTATTTTTTAGATAGTGTGCCTGAAAAAACACCCTTAGACATAACGATTTAGATTAGCAAATGCAACCTCCTGACTGCAACAGAGCTTTAGCACAAATGATTTGGATTAGCAAATAGGGCCTCCTGGCTGAGCCCCAATATTAGGCCTAACAATTTTGATTAGCAAATGGGGCCTCCTGATTCCTCACTGCAGCATAGTTTATCATAAATGATTTGAATTACCAAATAGGGCCTCCTGGATGAACTCCAATATTGGGTCTAACAATTTTGATTAACAAATGGGGCCTCCCGAGTCCTCACTGCAACACAGTTTTAGCCCAAATGTTATGGATTAGTAAATATAGCCACCAGGCTGAACCACAATATTAGGCATAACGATCTTGATTAGCAAATGAGGCCTCCTTAATCTTCACTGCAACACAGTTTTAGCACAAACAATTTGGTTTAGCAAATAGGACCTCCTGGATGAACCTCAAAATCAGGCCTAACTATTTTTATTAGCAAATGGGGTCTCCAGATTCCTCATTGCAACACAGTTTTAGACTAAATGATTTGGATTAGCATCCTGATGGCAACAGAGTTTTAACACAGATAATTTGGATTAGCAAAAAGGGCCTCCAGGCTGAATCCCAATATTAGGCCAAAAGATTTTGGTTAGCAAATGGACCCTCCTGATTCCTCACTGCAACACAGCTTTAGCCCAATGATTTGGATTAGCAAATGGGGCCTCCTGACTGCAAAAAAGTTTAGCATAATCTAGTTAGATGCTGTACCTAGACACACTCCCTCTCTTCATAAAACACATCCCCCGCTCATCATACAGCACCACTATCTAAGACAAAATCAAAACAAAGCATTAGTGGAAATGCAATCATTTATCAATCTTTGACCAAAGTTTGTTGACTTTGAGGAAAAATGTTTGGGAAACTGAACACAAATCCGAGTATGTTATGTTCTTGCTGAATTTGAGATTGGCAATTTTTTTTTAACAAGTTTGCTGATCTCTAGTTCAGACACCAGTCTACATTTCTGCACCTAAATCCTTTGTGCTAATTGTGTGGTCCAGACACCAGACCACATTTCAGCATGTAAATCCTTTGTGCTAATTGTGTGGTCCAGCCAGCAGTCCACATTTCAGCATCAATCATTGGTGCTAATTGTGTGGTCCTTCCACCAGTTCACATTTCAGCATCTAAATCTTTTTTTCTAATTGTGTGGTCTAGACACCAGTCCACATTTCCACATATAAATCTTTTCTGCTAATTCTGTGGTCCAGCCACACTATCTCAGAAAATAAATACTGATTGTTATTTTAGTGACAGGTGACTGACAGGTCTGTGCCTAGAGTTGTGAAACAACTGGTTAAAAGAGGAGAAGGGTACATCCAATATGAGTGTGAACAAGTGAGGTCATGGTGGAAGGAGAAATAGGCTTGCTTTTCAAGGTGTTTGTGGGGTAGGTGGCAATGTTAATGAAAGCTTTACTAAACAAACACTATCTAGTCCTATCCCAAGACAACTGACAACTTCTGTTACTGGATGGCTACTTGACTCCCTTTCTTTGGCAGTTGCACTGCGGTATGCCTTGTATATGAGGGTCGGAAAGGGGATGTGCTCAAAGGGATGGCAAGCACTGCATCAAGTAGCCTTACCTCATCCTCCACCTTATCATCACACACAGTACAAACATCAGAGGTGGCACCCTATGTTTCCCCTTCACGTCACAACTCTCTAACTGCCCAACTGAATGTGGGGAACCACAGATGGGTGAGCCTGCAGAGCTATTCACACATTCTATTCCATGGGCATCAAAGGCCTGCTCCAAAGATTCACAGACTCATGAAGAGGAAAGCATTTGCACCAATAGGCAAATTTTTTTCAGTTGAATCTGGGGCCGGACAAAGTAGGGTCCGAGCAGAATCCAGGCCTGCTAGATGTTAACTCACGGGGGCGGAATTTATCCCGATGAGACTCAGATACCACCGTGGCACACGGACTGTACTGTGGTGTCAGGGCAGGAAGAGGAAGAGGGTAACTCATGACGAGGAGTGGGAGAACAAAGAAAATGATGATGAGGTTGTAGATCCCACTTAATGTGAACCCAGTGGCACGCAGCTGAGTAGCTCAGCAAAGGAAGTGGAGGAGGAGGAATCTGAGGAGGTTACATTGCAGGTGTGCAGTTTGCAGGGGCGGCAAGGGTTGCCTAGCTTGGGCATTTTATGAGACCGAAAAGAATGACTCAACTCACGTTATCTGCCAACTTTGTAAAAAGTGACTCAGTGGATGCAAAAATTCCAATTATTTGACTACTAAATGCATGAACCATCACATGTGCGATCAACATGCATTAGTCTGGGAATCTCACTGTGCTAAAATGAGGCCAAACGGGCTTCGCCAACCATCCGCCACCCCATCAACCGCATCTGCTGCTTCCATGGCAAGTGTTCTCACAAAGGTCTACGGATGCAGAACCACCACTTGTTTACCTGTACAGTTGGGGTGACGGAGAGACTGTCAGCTGTTACAAAAGTGGACATGACTGCTTGTAATGGATCGCACAGGGGAGGGGTGTGTCAACTTCACTCACCTCTGGGGAGTGGAGAGAAGGACCCAGCAGGGATAGGCTCTCTAGCGCCACCACTTACTCCAGGTCAGTCAGGGAACAGCACTGAGGGCAAACATTCGGTGGAAAGGCTTCCCTTATAGCTACAAGTTATTGAAGTGCTCCCAGTGAGGGGGGATGTACATCACCAGTCCAAACTAGGGATATATATATATATACATATATATATATATATATATATTGTATATATATATATATATAAACCTCCCAGCCATTACTGTCAGGGTTCCTCACTAACACAGTACAGTATGCTGCCTCCAGTTCCTCGTTCGATATAAGTCCCGTTCAACAACAGGCTTATATCAGGTCAGAAACCAACTCTGGGATAGAGTATAATATAACCTACCGAGTTTGCAGATGTAGAGATTAGTGAATCGAGATAAAAGAGCAGGCCAAGATTAATTTTATATTTAATTGCCGAAAGGCGCACTAGAGGGATACAGATACAGTTAGGTCCATAAATATTTGGACAGAGACAACATTTATCTAATTTTGGTTCTAGACATTACCACAATGAATTTGAAACAAAACAAATCAGATGCAGTTGAAGTTCAGACTTTCAGCTTTCATTTGAGGGTATCCACATTAAAATTGGATGAAGGGTTTAGGAGTTTCAGCTCCTTAACATGTGCCACCCTGTTTTTAAAGGGACCAAAAGTAATTGGACAGATTAAATAATTGTAAATAAAATGTTCATTTCTAGTACTTGGTTGAAAACCCTTTGTTAGCAATGTCTATATCTACATATATACCACATAACACACCTCAGCTGCTGCAGAACCTCAGTCTATAGTCATGTCTATATCTACATATACAGTTAGGTCCATAAATATTTGGACAAAGACAACATTTATCTAATTTTGGTTCTAGACATTACCACAATGAATTTGAAACAAAACAAATCAGATGCAGTTGAAGTTCAGACTTTCAGCTTTCATTTGAGGGTATCCACATTAAAATTGGATGAAGGGTTTAGGAGTTTCAGCTCCTTAACATGTGCCACCCTGTTTTTAAAGGGACCAAAAGTAATTGGACAATTGACTCCAAGGCTATTTCATGGACAGGTGTGGGCAATCCCTTCATTATATCATTCTCAATTAAGCAGATAAAAGGGCTGGTGTTGATTTGAGGCGTGGTGTTTGCATTTGGAAGGTTTAGCTGTGAAGGAAACATGCGGTCAAAGGAGCTCTCCATGCAGGTGAAACAAGCTATCCTTAAGCTGCAAAAAACAGAAAAAAACCCATCCGAGAAATTGCTACAACTTTAGGAGTGGCAAAATCTACAGTTTGGTACATTCTGAGAAAGAAAGAAAGCACTGGTGAACTCATCAATGCAAAAAGACCTGGGCGCCCACGGAAGACAACAGTGGTGGATGATTGCAGAATACTCTCCATGGTGAAGAGAAACCCCTTCACAACAGCCAACCAAGTGAACAACACTCTCCAGGAGGTAGGCGTATCAATATCCAAATCTACCATAAAGAGAAGACTGCATGAAATTAAATACAGAGGGTTCACTGCACGGTGCAAGCCACTCATAAGAATCAAGAATAAAAAGGCTAGGCTGGACTTTGCTAAAAAACATCTAAAAAAGCCAGCACAGTTCTGGAAGACATTCTTTGGACAGATGAAACCAAGATCAACCTCTACTAGAATGATGGAAAGAGAAAAGTATGGTGAAGGCGTGGTACAGCTCATGATCCAAAGCATACCACATCATCTGTAAAACACGGCGGAGGCAGTGTGATGGCTTGGGCATGCATGGCTGCCAGTGGCACTGGGTCACTAGTGTTTATTGATGATGTGACACAGGACAGAAACAGCCGAATGAATTCTGAGGTATTCAGAGCCATACTGTGTGCTCAGATCCAGCCAAATGCAGCCAAACTGATTGGTCGTCGTTTCATACTACAGATGGACAATGACCCAAAACATAAAGCCAAAGCAACCCAGGAGTTTATTAAAGCAAAGAAGTGGATTTTCTTGAATGGCCAAGTCAGTCACCTGATCTGAACCCAATTGAACATGCATTTCACTTGTTAAAGACTAAACTTCAGACAGAAAGGCCCACAAACAAACAACAACTGAAAACCACCGCGGTGAAGGCCTGGCAGAGCATCAAAAAGAAGGAAACACAGTGTCTGGTGATGTCCATGTGTTCAAGACTTCAGTCAGTCATTGCTAACAAAGGGTTTTCAACCAAGTACTAGAAATGAACATTTTATTTACAATTATTTAATCTGTCCAATTACTTTTGGTCCCTTTAAAACAGGGTGGCACATGTTAAGGAGCTGAAACTCCTAAACCCTTCATCCAATTTTAATGTGGATACCCTCAAATGAAAGCTGAAAGTCTGAACTTCAACTGCATCTGATTTGTTTTGTTTCAAATGCATTGTGGTAATGTCTAGAACCAAAATTAGATAAATGTTGTCTCTGTCCAAATATTTATGGACCTAACTGTATATACAGTACAGACCAAAAGTTTAGACACACCTCATTCAAAGATTTTTTTGTATTTTCATGACTATGAAAATTGTACATTCACACTGAAGGCATCCAAACTATGAATTAACACATGTGGAATTATATACTTAACAAAAAAGTGTGAAACAACTGAAAATATGTCTTATGTTCTAGATTCTTCAAAGTAGCCACTTTTTGCTTTGATTACTGCTTTGCACACTCTTGGCATTCTCTTGATGAGCTTCAAGAGGTAGTCACCGGAAATGGTTTTCACTTCACATGTGTGCCCTGTCAGGTTTAATAAGTGTGATTTGAAATGTGGAGACTTCAACTTGGGTGTTCATTTGGTGGGTTGCCTGTAGTGGAAGTGGTGCAGGGGAGCAAAGACAGATACAAAAAATGGTGTGCACACCTGGTGAAATGCAAAAAAATGAAACTTTATTAGAGATCAAGGACATGCAAAAATAGACCATTCAAAACATATAAACTCATATATGTTGCATAACAACCATCCGACACCCCATAATGACGTATAAAACAGGGCAACATATAAACATGTGTGAATATAATAAACGGTTAGAAGCAATAACAAAATGAGAGTATCAAATATAAAACATCCAGATAACATACAGGTGGCCAAAGCAAAGGTGACCAAAGTATAGATGACCAGTGCCCCTTGACCCACAAAAGAGCTGGTAAATAAAGACCTCACTAGAGAAATAGTGTGGGGAAGTGTGTGAGAAAAGGAGGCAATCAAATCTCCTAAGCCCCTGCTAGGTCTTCTGGAGGAAATTCAAGCTACCTCTACCAGAAAGATATTTCCATACAAAATCAAATCCATGAAAGCCCCCTCGCCAGCGGTGCCAGCGGTGAGGATTTTCTTTGAGTTTGTCCAGCAGGACATTCTTCTTATGTTCATCACCGAACTTGACAGAGATGGAATTGAAAGCCCTTACCTCTCTTAAAAATAAGCAAACCTTTGTCATTAAGGAGGCCAATAAGGGTGGCAATGTATTATTTTTCTTACCAAGTTTCATACCCTCTTATCCAAAGCTGATCATTTTGGCATCATCATGCTTAATGAGAAAAAGTACATGTCTGTGGAACATCCTATCATTCCAACCTTCTACATGTTTCAAAAAGATCCACAAAGACACCCTTAAACCACCTGGCCGTCCCATAGTCTCCAGCATTTGCAGTCTGTGTGAAAGAGCATGTACATACTTTGATGTTTTCTGCAGCCTTTGGTTGCTTCATTGCCCTCCTTCATCAGGGACACATCCCACTTTAACCAGGTGTGCCATGAAATCACTTTGCCTACTGAGTTCCTTTTGGTCACCTGTGACAATGCATCACTCTACTCTAATATCAGTCATGGAGATGGCACCAAAGATAGCTGGCATGACACCTTTATCATTGATCTTCTGCAATTCATCCTCCATCACAATTATTTTCTTTTAGACAGAACATTCTTTCAGAAGGTTTGGCAATGGGGGCCCATTGTGCACCGTCTTATACCAACATTTTTCTCAGATGATGGGAGGAGACTATGATCTATCCATCTGGGGTCTTCCAACAATAGGTTCATCACTGGCACAGCTACATAGATGATATTTTCTTTCTATGGTTGGTCATGGAGATGCATACAATTTTTGGATGACTTAGATCAAAATTCCTGTAATATTTTTCTCACCCATTTCATTTCTTCCAGTTCCATTAGCTTTTTGGACCTTAAAATCTTTGTGCATGAAAATAGCTTGACCACTGATTTATTCCACAAGCCAACAGCCACATATTCACTGTTGCAATATCGCAGTATTCATCTGATGCGCACCAAAAAAGATAGCCAACCGGGCAATTTTTGCAGGTTAAGAGCAACTGCACACTTGATTAGGATTTTTTTGTCCAAGCAAGGGGCCTCACGGATAGATTCCTGCAATTCGGCTATCTGAAGAGGGTGGCTTCCACTGCCTTCCAACTTGCCTGGAGATAGGACCAAGCCTCACTTCTTACTTCCAGCATACACAGATTACACAAGATTACAGACCGTAATTCACCACCAATTTTAATAACAGCTGGCATCAGATGGGGAATATACTGTCCAAACATTGGTCTACTCTCACCACAGATGCACAAACGTCCATGCTGACCAGTACTCGACCTCTCTTAACAGCGAGGAAGGCTCTAAGTCTTCGTGACCTCCTAACCAAGAGCCATTTCTCAAGATCTACCAATTGGCTCAATCAGGGTATTAGACTTAGGGGGTTCTTTCCTTGTGGAGACTGCAATGTCTGCCCGGTTTTGTATCCGACACAAGATACCTTCCTTAGTCCTTTAAACTCTAAGGGATTTTCACTCAAGTCCTACATTAACTGCAAGAGCAAGGATGTCTTTTATGCACTCATTTGTCCATGCAATAGGGTATATGTGGGTTAGACCTCACTGAAGTGGAGGAAAATAGCACCAAACATATGTCTACCATCCATCTGGCTGTTGGGGATAAGAAAAAAGGCAAAGTCCTTAGCGCTGTCACTGCCCATTTTGTATCCCTACATCAGAGAAAATCATGTAACATCAGGTTCATTGGGTTACATATGATCATCAGAAATGTCAGGGGTGGTTGCAATCGTAAACGCCTTTTGCAAGCTGAATCCAGATGGATTTTTGAGCTTCAATCTGTGACTCACCCGGACTCAACAAAGAACTGTTGTTTACTGCTTTCTGGGCTAGGGTCCTTAGCCCTCACATCTATAGCCTTTTTAAACCCTATTATTCTTCAGTCATACGTCTATAGATACCGACACCTATGGATTGCTGCTTGACATTTTAGCTTTACTTATTTATAACAATAATTTTTTTGCCTTTTCTTTATCATCAGGTTCATGTGCTAAAATAGGATTGGATTTCTGCTGTCAGCCACAAGGCTCGTGTTGCACTCTTCGTGCCATATTTGGGACTCTTCTTGACAATACTACTGGGCCTATCAAAATGTCTCCACCTGCCATTGCAAATAGGCTTGATTATATCTGGAATTGTCATGATGGACATATGCCTACTAGACCTTGGTGTATTCTATTTTCCATCAGCAGTTTAATTTACATCTGTACAAGAATGGGGAATCATTCCCTCCTTGATCTATGGGACTTTATTTTAGTGCTGTGGTCCCCCTGGAGCTTCTCCTGTGGGAACAAAGACCTATTTTGAGATGTTTTTTTTGGGGGGGGCTTTGTGTCTTGTACTTTTGGCTACTCCTGTGCGTAGCATACTTTACCTACTATCAGGATTTACACACAGTTTCTAGGGTTTCCTCAAGATTCTGATATCTCTGCTTTACGTATTCCTTTTCCCTTGGTTAGCATTATTTTCATGTACCACAATTTAGTGTGGTCATTACCCGATCTCTTGGATGGCATGTAGCTGTGTTTCTCACCCAAGTGACGGTGGACTTCAGGTCGTGTAATTGCTATTTTGCACACTATGCGGCTTTGTACCCCACATCTTATTGCATGGTATATGTTACTTGTTATCCCTCATTATATATTTTACTGTTGTCCATCATTTTGCAGCTGATTCTGCTCCCCTTTTTTGATGTATGGCAGATGTCATTATTTATTTGTGGCATAATAGAACACTAATCGGTATAAAATGTTTTTTGTTACCTCTTCCCATTAGTCATGTATATTTTTCATGTTCCAGTTCACACCTGGGCATGGGTGTCCTTTAGACATCTGGATCATGGGGCTTTATACCGGCTGCATCCCTGATTTATGTTATTTCCGCTTTGTCCCTGTTCTTCTTTGCTTTGAGGGGTCCATACCAATGCCGCTAAACCACCATCTCTATGTAACATTGGGGCCTCATGTTTCTGCAATATGGGTTTCATACTAATGCCGTTGATAATCCCTGTCTTTTCTGTGCTTTGCTCATGTCCAGTTTATGGGTCCATGCAGGGCCGGCATCAGCACCCGGCGTACCCGAGCGAGTGCCGGGGCCCTGAGCAGGTGGGGGGCCCACTCGCCATCGGGCAACCCGGTGACCGTTAGCGGATGAGAGCGGTGCCAGCGCCGCCACTGAGCCTCCGCTCAGGGCCCCGGCAGCAGCCGGCGCAATACTTACCTCTCCCCATGCCTCCGCAGATCCGGGGTCCAGGGGGCGCCTGCAGAGCCCGCGCTTCCTCTCACAGCATCGCCGCTGAATGACATCATCATTCAGAGGCCGGCTGTGGCAGAGAGTAAGCGCGGGCGCCGGACAGGTGAGATGTGAGGTGTGTGTGTCTGGGTGTGTGTGTGTGTGTGTGTAGTGCGGTGCTTTGTGTGTGTATGTGAGCGAGTGCTGTGGTGCTGTCTTTGTGTGGTGCTGTATGTGTGATGGTGGTGAGGAGGCAATGATGATGATGATGATGGGAAGGCATATGATGATGATGATGGGGAGGCATGATGATGATGATGGGGAGGCAATGAAGATGATGGGAAGGCAATGATGATAATGGGGAGTTTTTCCACAGCGCCCTTTCCTGAGCCGTAACAGTGCAGAACGCAGTACAGTGCAGAGGAGAGCTCCATATGTTGTATGGAGCATTATATGGGGACCAGTATCCTGTATGGAGCATTATTTGGGGTCCAATATTCTTTATGGAGCATTATATTTGGCCCATAATACTGTATGGAGGACTATGTGGTACCCATAATAGTGTATGGAGGACTGTACTGTCCAGTCTGTACTGTGCGCTGTGAGGATTTGTCGGCTTCTGAGCTTTTGTAGAATTTACAATAGATATCACTCATGTAATAGAAGAAGTGAAGTATTTGGCATTGTACTATACCCATATTTCTCTGCAGTATCTGTGCATCATGAATCGTGGTCTGTGTTAAAGTGGCCCACTGAGACTCTTTCGCCCGGGGCCCATAAAAACCTGGAGCCGGCCCTGGGTCCATGTTAACGTCGCTGGACTCCTTATACTCCTATTCAGTGGGGGAAATTTGATCCCTTGCTGATTTTGTAAGTTTACTCACTGACAAAGACATAAACAGTATAATTTTAAGGGTACATTAATATTAACATTGAGAGATAGAATATCCAAAATAAAATACAGAAAATCACATTGTATAAATTATATAAATTTATTTGCATTTTGCAGAGAGAAATAAGTATTTGTTCCCTCTGCCAAACAAACTTAATACTTGGTGTCAAAACCCTTGTTGGCAAGCACAGCAGTCAGGCCTTTTTTAGTTGATTATGATGTTTGCGCACATGTCAGGAGGCATTTTGGTCCACTCCTCTTTGCAGATCATGTCCAAATCAATAATATTTTGAGGCTGTTGCTTGGCAACTTGGAGCTTCAACTCCCTCCATAAGTTTTCTATGGGACTAAGATCCGGAGATTGGCTAGTCCACTCCATGACCTTAATGTGCTTCCTTTTGAGCCACTCCTTTGCTGCCTTGGCTGTATGTTTTGGGACATTGTCTTGCTAGAAGACCATACATGACCCATTTTTAATGTCATGGTGGAGGGAAGGAGGTTGTCACTCTGGTTTTAATGATACATGGCTCCATCCATGCTCCCATTGATGTGGTAAAGTAGTCCTGTGCCCTTAGCAGAGAAACACCCCAAAACATGTTTCTACCTCCATGCTTGACAGTGGGGATGGTGTTCTTTGGGTCTGAAATGGCATTTCCCTCCAAACACTGCGAGATGAGTTAATGCCAAAGAGCTCAATTTCTCTCTCATCTGACCACAGCACCTTCTCCCAATCACTCACAGAATCATCCAGGTATTCATTGGCAATCTTTAGACGTGCCTGCATATGTGCCTTCTTAAGCAGGGGGACCTTGCGGGCACTGCAGGATTTTACATCTTTACGGCGTGTTACCAGTGGTTTTCTTGGTGATCATGGTCCCATTAACAAGTTCCTCCCGTGTAGTTTTAGGCTGATCTTTCACCTTTCTCATGATCAAGGATACCACACGAGGTGAGATTTTGCATGGTGCCCCAGATCAATGTCAATTGACAGTAATTTTGTATTTCTAGAGTCACTTTATTCACTTTTTCCTTCTCTGCTCCACGAGCACTATATGTGAACATATAAATAAATTTCTTTTTGGCATCACTTTACGGATAGAGTGCACGGTGAATTTTCTTCAATTTTTCATGCTAAAGACCCGGCAGTGGACAATTGCAATTGCAATATTGATGCTAAAGACCCTGCAGTGGACAATTGCAGTGTTGACGCTAAAAACCCTGTAGTGGAGCATTTCAGTGTTGATCCTGAAGAACCATCAGTGGATAATTGCACTGTTGATGCTTAAGAACCTGCATTGGTGAATTGCTCTCTTGAGGCAGAAGACCCCGCATTTTAGCATTGCAGTAGAGTTGAGCGAAACAAGTCAGTCAGATTCAAAAGTCGGGTTTCGTTGGCCGAAACACGACCATAGCGTGAGGTCGGCCATGCGGTCATCGAAACGAGCGCCAAAGTCAAGTTTCCCAGAATGCTTTCAGGTGCCACTTTTCAGCCAATGAGCAAGGACGTACACTGTGGGCAACGAGATGACATGAGCAGCGTCCACCACCATCTTAGAGAAGGGCATTGCAGTGATTGGCTTGCTTTGTGTGTCATCACAGTGACTATAAAAGCCCTGACCGCCGACTGCCATTTTACTTCTGCTGATCTTAACAGTAGGGAAGGTTGCTGACATTGTTTATCAGTAGGGAGAGAGTTAGGCAGGAAAAAAAAAGTTATTCTGTGCTTGTGCTGATAGCAATTGTGCTGTACAGTTAGTGTGCAGTGACAGGGGAGGATTTTGTTGTGTGCAGCAGCAGAGCTGGTTAATAGGCTGCCTGCTAGCTGTATTGCTGTGTGTATACTGCTGTGCAGAGTGCAGACTGCTTTTTACACAGCACTAATACTTGTATTCTTTTTTTCTGCACAGTTACTGAGTGTTCATTTTTCCCCACACCGTATAGAGCTGTACGCTCCTCACACACTACCGTGTACCGGCTGGTCTCACGGACAAATACATGCTGACTATCTGTGTGTGACTCCGGAAATATATACTAAGATTTACAATTTCCCTTACACTGTATACAACTTTTTGCTTCTGATACAGTACACTTTTTCTGCTTTTTGTATTCTGTTCAAATCCATACTGAGTGAGCGTCTGTGTGTGACTCCGGAAATATATACAGAGATTTAAAATTAGCCCTAAACTGTATACAGCTGAATGCTACTGATACAGTACCATATATCTGCTGGTATTTTGGGTACATTTTCCAAAACATGAGGAAGTATGGTCGAAGAGGACATGGGCGGGGGGGGGCCAACTATTATTCCACATTGACTTACATTTTGGTCTGGTTTCGTTTTTTTGTCGACCTCCGACTTTTGCGGCGAGCTAGTCGGCCGATCTCGTTCAACTCGACTTTGAAAAAGTCGGTTGGTCCGAAACCCAACTCGACCCGAAAAAAGGCAAAGTCACTCATCTCTACATTGCACTGTTGCGGCTGAAGGACTAGCAGTGAAGAATTGCATTGTTGAAGATGAACAAACAACAAAGTTCACATTATTAGTAAGTGGGTCTCCAAAACTGTTTGCTTATGCAGTGAATGCAAGGCCTGCCCCAAATTTGGACAAACCAAAATACCACTTGGAGGAGACATGTATGAAGCCCTTCTAAAACTCTGTTTCCATTACAAAGGAGCGGGTCTCCTATACTTGGAATGCCCATACGCTAAGTGCACAGGCTGAAAAACATTTTACCCTGGGGGGGGACACATCAACCTACTGTTTAAAAATTTTTTGTTATGGACATCCAATACCGTTGCAAAACAATTTAGTGGCTGTTTCATCATTGAAAACGGTCACCCTCGTGTTCTAGTGGTAGTGTCTGAAGAGACATGTAGTATGGCCTGTGAAAAAGGTCTTCCCAGTTTAAAGGAGCGTGTCTTCTATACTTGGAATGCCCATACACTAAGTGCATAGGCTGAAAAACATTTTCCCCTGGGGGGGACACATTGACCTACTGTGTAAATAATTGTTGTTACGGACATTCTAAACACCCTTGCAAAACAATGCAGTGGCTGTTTCATCACGGAACACGTTCACCCTCGTGTTCTAGTGGTGGTGTCTGAAGAGACATGGAGTATGGCTTGCGAAAAAGGTCTTCCCAGTTTATAAGAGCAGGTCTCCTATACTTGTAATGCCCATACACTAAATTCATAGGCTAAAAAACATTTTTCCCTGGGGGGTGACACCTCAACAAAGTGTAAACATTTTTGGAACGGCATCAAAACACCCTTGAAAAAATTTATACTGGCTGTTGCATCACGGACCAGGGTCACCCTCATGTTATAGTGGTGGTGGATGATGAGGATGAGGAGAAAGAGGAGGATAATAACACACCAAATAGCTAAAGTCAGGAAGCGTATACCCATGTTTTGGTGTGAAGAGTTGCATGGTAATACACCTCCCAAAAAATACACTGTATTGGAGGTTATGGTTTGCAGTTATCCTTCGGTGGTGTACAGAAGTCTGCCCCAATCCAGGCCTTGTTCATTTTTATAAGAGTCAGCCTTTATCCAATTTCTGTTGACAGGCGGATGCTCTTATCAGTTATTATTCCACCAGCAGCACTAAAAACCCTCTCTGACAAAATGCTAGCGGCAGGGCAGGCCAGGACCTCCATAGCGTAGAGAGCCAGTTCATGCCACGTGTCCAGCTTGGATACCCAATAATTAAAAGGCACAGAGGAATCACAGATGATGTTGGTACAGTCAGTAAGGTACTCTTCAACATCTTCCCAAACTTTCGAGGCCTTTTGAGACTACCCTGCGACTCTGGGCCATGGTGATGGGAGGGTCTGAGAAAATTGTCCCAGTAATTTGCCACTGTTCCCCTGCCTCTGCTGGATTGTAGTTTGGTCTCTCTCTCTACTCCTTAGTTGTCCAACGAACTATGACCTCTGCCACCAGTCTTTTAAGATGGGAATTTTTTCAGTGATTCCACAACAATGGCCCTCTGGTGCTGCATAATTTTAATACACCTGTCTAACTCTGGAATAAGAGATTAAAAGTTCTCCTTGTAGTGTGAGTCTAGAAGTGTCACCAACCAATATTGAGTGTCAGCAAAATTTTGATAATGCGAGGGTCACAGGAAAGGCTGCTTGGTGTATATTACACTCAGGGCCAGCATTAGGGGCAGGCAGACCAGGCAGCTGCCTAAGGCCCCAGCCCCCCAAGGGCCTCCAGCTAGCGGCACATCACGCAGCCACTATGGGGCCCCTGTGAGGCAGGAGGACCTGCCTGCCACCAGCGCCGACTGCCGCAGCCACCGGATTGAACTATACCAGCGACTGCCGATACAGTTCAAAGCAATAACGGAAGAGAGAGCTTCAGCTGATGCTCCCTCTCCCATCATTCCCTTCAGCCCACACTGCGGGTATGTCATATCATCGAGCGCCCATTGTGTGCGGGCAGACTGCAGCCGCTGAGACAGGAACAGGGAGCAGCATGGGGCACGTTGAGAGGTGAGGATTAAAGGCACCACAATATATCTTAAAGTGCATAATTAATATATATAATGCAAAAATTGCAAAAGATTACAAAAAATTAATAATTAGAGGCACCACATTATATATCTCAAATAAAGTGCATATATGCAAATAATGAGAATTTGATAAAAAAATGATAAATAAATGAACAAAAAATTATATGTGGTTCACACAATGAATAAATCAAGTGACAACTACAAGGCCATCAGGATAATAATTAGAGTATACAGGTGTGCATGTATAATTAGCAAAAGATATCCCAGATCAGCTGTTATCAGACAAGATATTTCTGCAGCCAGCAATTTATAAGTAGCCACACCAGAAAGAGACAATTGTGTCTCAAAACAATTTATTGAAAGAGCACAAGATACTAGTATCTTTAGGTATAAATATATAGGCTTGTAATGATATTAGGAATCAAGGATCAATAGATAATAAATAATTTACCACAATGGGACAGATCACAATCGTCTAAAAATCTAATCTAAATACTAGGTCCCGTTAGAAAGCTATCAATGACATTACCTTAATCCTGTATGGATAGTGTGCCCATATATGCCAGGTCCCCAGGATGCGCCCTGTCCCCGACGCGCATTTCGGCGTCTGCCTCCATCAGGGGTGTGATGTGGCTCTGCTATACACTATGTGGACTGTGTTATATACTATGTGAGCTGTGCTATTTGCTATGTGGCTGTGTAATATACTATGTTGGCTGTGTTATATACAATGTCGACTGTGTTATATACTATGTGGTCTATTCGATATAAAATGTGGGCTGTGTTATATACTATTGGTGGGTATATTATATTCTATGGGGAGGCTGTGTTATATATTATGGGGGGTATATTATATTCTATGAGGGATGCTGTGTTATATGCTTTGTGGCTGTGTTATATACTATGTGGCTGTGTTATATACTATGGGGGCTACATTATATTCTATGGGGAGGAGGGCTGTATTCTATTCTTTTCGGGGCTGCATTATGTTCTATAGAGGGCTGTATTATATTTATTATATTCTATGAGGGGTGATTGCATCATACTCTACATTATACTATATGAGGGAGCTGCATTGTATTCTATGGGGGGCTGCATTATATTCTATGGGGGCTAGATTATATTGTATTGGGGCTTCATGATACTTTATGAAGGTGCTACATTATATTCTATGGAGGCTGCATTATACTATATGAGGAGGACTACATTGTATTTATGGAGGGGCTACATTAAACTATATAAGGGGGCTGCACTATATTCTATGGCGGGCTGCATTATATTCTATGGAGGGCTGCATTATACTATATGAGGGGGCTGCATTATATTCTATGGAGGGGTTACATCATATTCTGTGGGGTGGTTGCATTATACTCTGTGGGGTGGTTGCATAATACTCTGTGGGGTGGCTGCATTATACTATATGTGGGCTGCATTACACTGTATCGAGGACTATGGGGAATACATTATACTATATGAAGAACGATGGGGTGCAATATACTAAGGGAAGTGGATTGTACTACAGGGATGACTATGGTGGTGCATTATACTATATGGAGTACTATGGGAAGTGTATAGTACTATATGGAGGACTGAGAAGTATATTTTAATATATGGAGGACTATAGGAAGTGAATTACACTATATGGAGGACTATAGGGAGTGTATTATACTATATTGAGGACTATGGGGTGTGCATTTTACAATATGGAGGACTGTGGTGCACATTACAATATATGGAGGAATATAGGGTGGATTATACTAAACAAGCAAAATGCATATTCGAGTGATTGTATTGTTTATGCCGGAACAAAAATCATTGTTGTCAGCAGCACATCACCCTGTGAAAACTGCAGATATGCTGCTGATAGTAATTATTCTGCTACCATCATTCTTTCTCAGTTGGTGTAAAGAGGCCGGGAAACAAGTGTTGAACAATTTCAATATTGTCAATCACACTCATTTAGCGTCCTGAACTCAGTGCATGTAAATACAATCAAAATGCTTCTGTGTGATGTGCAATTTGTTAGCATTTGGGGCCCTATTTTAAACTTTGCCTAGGGCCCCACTTTGCCTAAAACAGGCCCTGACCACACTAGCTCGGCATAGTAAAAAGAAACAGTATTTATTGAAATACACATTTCAGGAGAAGTGACAAGCCTTTTTTTCCATTAATGGCAGATTAAAAGAAGTGCACTGATTTACTGCAAAGATTTATTTATTTATTTTATTTGACTCACTTTAATAGCTCCATTAATTCCACAGTGCTTCACATACATTATCATCACTGTCCCCATTGGAGCTCACAATCTAAATTCCCTATCAGTACAGATGCTTCTTACAAAATTAGAATACAATCAAAATGTTGATTTATTTCAGTTCTTCAATACAAAAAGTGAAACTCATATTATATAGAGTCATTACAAACAGAGTGATCTATTTCAAGTATTTATTTCTGTTAATATTGATGATTATGGCTTACAGCCAATGAAAACCCAAAAGTCATTATCTGAATAAATTAGAATAATTAACAAAAAACTCCTGCAAAGGCTTCTTAAGGTCCCTTTAGTCTGTTTCAGTAGGCTCCACAATCATGGGGAAGACTGCTGACTTGACAGATGGCCAGAAGGCAGTCATTGACACACTCCACAAGGAGGGTAAGCCACAAAAGGTCATTGCTAGTGTTGAGCATTCCGATACCGCAAGTATTGGGTATCGGCCGATATTAGCTGTATCGGAATTCCGATACTAAGTTCCGATATTTTTCATATATCGTATACCGGAATCGGAAGTTCCCATAATTCTTTGAGAGGCAATGTGATTATAGTCAGCCAATGAGGAATCCTAAGAAGTGTGGGCACATCCTGTACTGCTGCGGTCATGTTAACTAATGGCATGGCTGTGATTGGATGCTGAAATGATGTCAGAATGCAGTATAAAAGGCGCCGCCGCCATTTTAGCGTCACTGTGCTGTGAACTCAGTTAGGGAAAGAACGCTGCTCTGCTGACTCTGAGGGACAGTTAGAGATTGCGATTTAGTGTACTGTGCTTTAGGCAGGCTAGTTTACCACCGGCTGTGTAAAGCTTCCTTTTGCCTGCAGTGTTGTTTTAACAGCTCTGCAAGGTGTGTGTGAGTGCAGGTGACGCTGCAGTTTGCTCTGTATGCAACGCTGTCTGTAGGCATCTGCACGTGTCACTCACAGACTCTTTTTTTTTTCTTCAGTGTAATTCTTGCTGCTCCATGTAATTGAAATAATAGTGTGACGTGCTTCCATCCGTATACAATACCTTGGTTGCAAACACTATAGAAGTCCACAATGGAGCCTTTCACAGCAAGTGAACAGTTGTGTTTCAGTGTTCACTGCAGTCTGTGATTTTTTTTTTTTTTTTTGAGTGCAGATCACGCTCCAGTTACTTCAACTAATGCTGCGTGTACTCTGCTGAGCATCTGTCACTGGCTCATCCTTGTAATTTTTCAAAAATTGCTGCTGCTTTCTTCTATTTAAAATTTACAAAAATCTATTAGTGTGACGCTCTTCCATCAAAATACAATACATTGCTTGCAAACATAATAGAAGTCCACAAAAAGGCCTTTCACAGCAAGTGAACACTTGTGTTTCAGTGTTCACTCTAGTCTGAGCTTTAATTTTTTTGTAGGAGTGTAGATCCCGCTCCACTTACTTCAACCACCGCAGCGTGTACTCTGCTGAGTGTCTGTCACTGGCTCATCCTTGTAATTTTTCAAAAATTTCTGCTGCTTTCTTCTATTTTAAATTTACAAAAATCTATTAGTGTGACGCTCTTCCATCAAAATACAATACATTGCTTGCAAACATAATAGAAGTCCACAAAAAGGCCTTTCACAGCAAGTGAACACTTGTGTTTCAGTGTTCACTCTAGTCTGAGCTTTAATTTTTTTGTAGGAGTGTAGATCCCGCTCCACTTACTTCAACCACCGCAGCGTGTACTCTGCTGAGTGTCTGTCACTGGCTCATCCTTGTAATTTTTCAAAAATTGCTGCTGCTTTCTTCTATTTAAAATTTACAAAAATCTATTAGTGTGACGCTCTTCCATCAAAATACAATACATTGCTTGCAAACATAATAGAAGTCCATAAAAAGGCCTTTCACAGTAAGTGAACAGTTGTGTTTCAGTGTTCACTCTAGTCTGAGCTTTAATTTTTTTGTAGGAGTGTAGATCCCGCTCCACTTACTTCAACCACCGCAGCGTGTACTCTGCTGAGTGTCTGTCACTGGCTCATCCTTGTAATTTTTCAAAAATTGCTGCTGCTTTATTCTATTTTAAATTTACAAAAATCTATTAGTGTGACGCTCTTCCAGAGGACAGCGTTTGTTGGCCAGTTGTGAGTCAGCAGCACATGGTTGATTTCATGCTGCAATGCCTGAGAAACGACCGCCACATCGGCCACATTCTCACCACGTCAGATTATTGGGTGTACACCCTCCTAGACCCTCGTTACCGGGACAACTTACAAAGCCTCATCACACCGTTGAACCGGGACCGTAAAATGCTGGAGGACCAAGACACACTGTTGAAATCCATAATGTTCTTCATTCCAGCCGAGAGCGCTGCTGCTGCTTTACAAAGCAGCTCTGTGCGTCGAGGCATTGTAGACACCTCTGCAACAAGAGGGAGCACAAGCAGCGCCTCTGCACAGGGCAAGAGCTGTATGTTACAAATGTGGCAAAGTTTTGTGACAGCGCCACCAAGGTGTACACCATAGTGATGGGAAATCTAGTTAATTTTGTTGATTAGTTCACCATGAACTAGTTCACTGAAAAGATTAGTTCAAAAGATTAGTTCATTTATGTTCAGTTTTTCTCCACCCTATCCTGTGAGGAGCTGATAGGAAGTGCATCATGTGACCTCTGAACTAAATGAACTAGATGAACTGCTGAACAAAATGTTCTATTGAGAATGACTCAGGACAGCCTAGTTCAATCTGATGCCTCTGACTGAGCCCAGCAGTGCCACATAATGATTGTGTATGAGGGGGCTGAGAAGCAGTTCAGCATCCACCATTTTAAGAACAGAACAGGGGTCAGTGTTAAAGATTTTAGCAAGACTGATCTTCTAGGCTAGAGGCATGAACTACACACAGAAACACTCTCTCTTATACACACATATGAGCTGTGTCTGTGTACTGTGTGTGCAATTTCATTTTTTATTAATAATATTATTATTACTGTTATATTTGTATTTGATGTGTGGTATGCCTTGGAGGTGCTGGCTTGCCCTGCTGCCAGTGTATTATCTGAGCGCGTCTTTAGTGCTGCAGGTGGTGTACTAACAGACCGTCGCATGCGACTATCCTCAGACAATGTAGACCGGCTTATTTTTCTGAAAATGAACAAGGCATGGATCTCACCTGAATTTGCCTGTCCGTTTTCAGATTAAATAACTGTTTGCCAACGTTTTCCAAGTCTCCTGTTATGTTCATCTTTCTACCACCTGAACTCTACTCCCTGGGCTACAACACTGCCAGTCACAGGGGAATGATCATTTACAAAACAAAATGTTATCCCCAACAAATAGTAGCACAACGACTCCAGTGCCCACTTTATCGCCAGGCACTCTCTCTCTACAATGCTGTTGTCACGGGTGTGTCGCGGCGGAGATCGTCGCGATTGCACACCCTGACTTCGCACAGCATTCATTCAGACCAGCAGAGCGGATCGTTTCTGAGAAGACTTAAGCTAAAAGTGCCTGTTGTGGTTTTTCCTCTCCTCGCTTATTGTTTATCTCCTTAACCTTTTGTGTTCCTCTGTAGTGGAAGTGTTGTATGCAAGGCTGTGTTTTCTTTACCCCTTGTCTGTCTCGTTTGTCTTAAGGGTATGCCACACTAAACAATATCGCTAACGGGATCGCTAAAAAACGTCACTATTTAGCGATCCTGTTAGCGATGTTGTTCAGTGCGGCAGCTTCCAGCGACGAGCTTCCTGCTGTGATCTCGCTCGTCGCTGGAATCGTTCCGGACCCTATTTTCTCGTCGGCGCTCCCGCTGGGTAAGTATCTAATCGCTGTGTGGCACCTTTTCTTAGCGATTTAGCGGTACTTTTGTACCGCTAAAGTCGTTAAGAAGATCGCTAACGGCGATAGCGTCGTTAACTATATCGTTAAATGTGGCCGCATTTAGCGATATAGAAACAATCCCGCTAGCGATCGCATTAGTATGCGTCGTTATCGTGATCGCTAGCGGGATTGTTTAGTGTGGCAGTACCTTTAGACTGTGTGTAAGCTGTGACCTGCTCATTCCCTGTGGTGGTAATCAGGGTCCTTCTCAGGACTAGATTACAGTGGTCAGGGATCTACAGGAGACAGGGTTACGCTGGCGGCCTGGACCTCTGTACCATTAACAGTACCTCCAGGTAGAGGGACTAGTCAGGACCCCAGTTCAGGGTCAGCATAGACCCCGGTCCACCTCTATCCAGAGACAGCGTGACACGTACACAGTATTGACCCACAATACTTAGGATATTATGTCAGGTAAGACATTGCTGGCAGATACTATGTATACATGTTGATTTTCTCTATTATATGAAATTTAGAATGATGTCACATTAGATATAGGTTGCTATCTTTGAATATATCTGTTATACGTCGTGACATTTTCACCGGCCATCTAAAGATTCTCCCCAGCCACCATGGATCCAGTAGCCCATTTAGCTCAGCAGTTGCAGAGTTTGTCCATGGAGCTGACGGACGTTAAATCCAAGGTTTTGTACCCCGGGAGCAAACCAGATTTGAACCTAAAGTAGCTCTCCCGGACAGGTTCACTGGTGGGCGGGACAAGTTTTTTACTTTCCGGGAAGCATGTAAATTGTATTTTCGGCTGCGGCCGCAGTCGTCGGGGAGTGAGGATCAGAGGGTGGGAATTGTCATCTTGCTCTTACAAGGGGACCCTCAATCCTGGGCGTTCTCTCTCCCCCCGGGCTCCCCGGCTCTCCAGTCAGTGGTCCGATTTTTTACAGCCCTGGGTCTGGTATATGATGACCCGGATCGGGTCTCCCTTGCTGAAATGAAGTTACGTAGGATACAGCAGGAGATCGTCCGGCGGAGGAATTTTCTTCAGAGTTCCGTAGGTGGGCCACGGATACTCAGTGGAATGACCCGGCTCTTAAGAGCCAGTTTTGTCAAGGTTTATCTGACAAATTAAAAGATGTGTTGGCTCAGTATGATTCTCCCCCGTCACTGGAGGCAGCTATGGCTCTTGCTATTCGCATTGATAGACAGCTTCGGGAGAGGTGTGGGGTAACTCCGCCCCCTGTGATGACTCCACCTCCTTCTAAAGTCCCTAATATTGAGGTTCCCCTGGTTTGTTCCGAGGAACCTATGCAGTTGGGAGGGACATCATTCCGAGGGAGGAGATCGGCGGTGCGCCGCAAAACAAGAAGGTGTTTCTTCTGCGGGAGAGAGGGACATTTTATTGAGGGGTGTCCATCCCGTACTGTACTGAGCAAGAAGTCGCCAGAAAACTATTAATCCCAGGTTGTGTGGTGGACGACAATCTGGGAGTATGTATTTCGTCCCCAAGTCCGTCTCAGTTTCTCGTACCAGCGGAGGTGGTGGTAGGTACTAGAACTGAGAGGATTTCTGTTCTTCTGGATAGTGGGGCCGTGGCTAATCTGGTGGACGCTCGGTTTGCCCAGGTGCAAGGTATGCAACTGAGTGTATTGGCCAAACCTATCCCTATATTCTCTATTGACGCCAGGCCTCACGGTCAAGGTAGCTTTGTGCAAGCCGTGCATAACATAGACCTTCGAGTGGGGGCAATACATAAAGAACTATTGTCTTGTTATGTGTTGGAGGGCCTTCCCACTCCTATTGTGTTGGGACTTCCTTGGTTAACTAAACATAACCCAGTTATTAATTGGCAATCCAGAGAGATAAGCCAGTGGGGTGAATTTTGCAATAGTAACTGCATGAACACGGTCATCGGTACGGTCGTGCCTAGAACCTTACCTCCTTTTCTGGAGGAATTTGAGGATGTGTTTTCAGAGGAAGGGTGTCAAGAATTACCTCCTCATCGCGCATATGACTGTGCTATAAAATTGCTTCCTGATGCTAAGTTACAAAAATCTAGGTTATATAACCTTTCTGGTCCTGAGAGGCAAGCTATGAAGGATTACATTTCGGAAAGTCTGGCCAAGGGGCATATTAGACCTTCATCTTCCCCAGTGGCCGCGGGGTTCTTCTTTGTGAAGAAAAAAGATGGAGGCCTACGCCCGTGCCTGGATTTCCGTGAGCTTAATCGGATTACGGTCCGAGATCCGTATCCGCTCCCACTTATTCCTGATCTCTTCAATCAGATTGTGGGCGCCAAATGGTTCTCTAAGTTGGATCTCAGGGGGGCGTATAATCTGATTAGGATAAAGGAGGGGGATGAGTGGAAGACGGCGTTTAGCACTCCGGAGGGACATTATGAGAACCTTGTCATGCCTTTCGGTCTGACTACTGCCCCGGCGGTGTTTCAACATTTTGTTAATGACATCTTTCGTCACCTAGTGGGACAGTTTGTTGTCATTTATCTAGATGACATCTTAATTTACTCGCCGGATCTTGTGTCTCATCAGGAGCATGTGAGACAAGTGTTGCAGATCTTGCGAGATAATAAACTGTACGCCAAATGGGAGAAGTGTGTATTCGCTGTACAAGAACTTCAGTTTTTAGGATTCTTGGTGTCAGCCTCCGGTTTCCGTATGGACCCTGGGAAAGTGAAGGCTGTGCTTGAATGGGATCGGCCAGAGGATCTTAAAGCACTGCAGCGTTTCCTGGGGTTTGCTAACTACTACCGGAAATTTATTCGTAATCTGTTGTCAAACCTCTCACTGACATGACAAAAAAAGGGACGGATTTTTCTAGGTGGTCTGACAAAGCTTGTCAAGCATTTTCCTCCTTGAAAAAATGTTTTGCTTCAGCACCCATACTCATCCAACCTGATGCATCACAACCGTTCATTGTGGAGGTAGACGCATCTGACGTAGGAGTGGGTGCGGTATTATCTCAAGGTCCGTCCCCTGGTAAATGGCATCCATGCGCTTTCTTCTCTAAAAAATTGTCGTCCGCCGAGAGGAATTATGATGTCGGCAATAGGGAACTCTTGGCCATTAAGTTGGCTTTTGAAGAGTGGCGTCACTTTTTGGAGGTGGCAGTCCACCCGGTCACCGTCATTACTGATCACAAGAACCTGCTGTATTTAGAGTCTGCAAAACGTCTGAATTCCAGACAAGCTAGATGGTCGTTGTTTTTTACCAGGTTTAATTTTGTCGTCACATATCGTCCTGGGTCAAAAAATGTAAAGGCTGATGCCTTATCTCATTTTTTTCTTTGGGGCCGGGAAGACGGATGACCCGGTTCCTATTCTTCAGGAGGGAGTTGTGGTGTCGGCTGTATGCTCTGAGCTTGAGGAGGAGGTATTGGAGGCTCAGGGGGACGCCCCTGTAGGACCTCCAGGGAAACTGTTTGTTCCAGATCAGTTAAGACAAAAGGTTATCGAGGCACATCATAATTCTGCTTTGGCAGGACACCCAGGGAGTAAAGCAACTGTAGATCTCGTTTCTCGCCGGTTTTGGTGGCCTAACTTAAATAAAGAGGTGGTAACTTTTGTCGCGTCCTGTGGGGTATGTGCGCGCTCTAAGACCCCACATACCCGTCCGTCTGGGGCCCTTTTACCGTTGAAAATCCCGGAGCGTCCATGGACCCATCTGTCTATGGACTTCATTACGGACCTTCCTCCGTCTTCAGGTAAAACTGTCATACTAGTTGTAGTTGACAGGTTCAGCAAAATGGCACATTTTATTGCTCTTCCTGCTCTTCCTAATGCTAAAACTCTGGCGCAGGTGTTCATTGGGGAGATTGTGAGACTTCACGGGTTGCCTTCCGATGTGGTTTCGGATCGGGGGTCTCAGTTTGTGTCCAAATTCTGGAAGGCATTTTGTTCTCGTCGGGGGATGCAGTTGTCATTTTCTTCGGCTTTTCATCCGCAGACCAATGGTCAGACAGAGCATCTGAATCAGAGCTTAGAGACATATCTCCGGTGTTTTGTCTCAGAGAACCAAGAGGACTGGTCTTCTTTCTTGCCTCTGGCAAAGTTCGCTCTTAACAATAGGCGGAGCGAGTCCACTGGTAAATCCCCGTTTTTTGGGGCATATGGTTTTCACCCCCAGTTTTGTACTTTCAATGGGGGGGGCTCTTCTGGGGTTCCTGAGGAGGAACGATTTTCGTCGTCACTTGCTTCAGTGTGGAGAGGAGTGCTTAATAATCTGAGCACTATGGGGAACCGATACAAACGTATGGCTGATAGGAGGAGAGTGTCTGGTCCGGACCTAAGTGTGAACGATCTGGTATGGTTGTCTACCAAGAATATAAAACTTAAGGTTTCCTCCTGGAAACTCGGTCCCAGATTCATCGGGCCATACAGGATCAGTTCAATAGTTAGTCCGGTGGCTTTCCGTCTTGACCTCCCTCCTACATTTAAAATCCACAATGTGTTCCACAAATCGTTGCTTAAGAGGTACGTGGCACCAGTTATACCGTCACCTCTACCTCCTCCTCCAGTGGTGGTCAATGGTAATTTGGAGTTTCAGGTATCGAAGATCATTGACTCACGTCTGAATCGCCGGTCCCTTCAGTACCTTGTTCATTGGAGGGGGTATGGTCCTGAGGAGAGGATGTGGGTTTCTGCGTCGGATATTAACGCAGACCGTTTGGTTCGGGCCTTCCACACTACTCACCCAGATAGACCAGGCCCTGAGGGTCCAGAGGCCCCTCGTAGAAGGGGGGGTACTGTCACGGGTGTGTCGCGGCGGAGATCGTCGCGATTGCACACCCTGACTTCGCACAGCATTCATTCAGACCAGCAGAGCGGATCGTTTCTGAGAAGACTTAAGCTAAGAGTGCCTGTTGTGGTTTTTCCTCTCCTCGCTTATTGTTTATCTCCTTAACCTTTTGTGTTCCTCTGTAGTGGAAGTGTTGTATGCAAGGCTGTGTTTTCTTTACCCCTTGTCTGTCTCGTTTGTCTTAGACTGTGTGTAAGCTGTGACCTGCTCATTCCCTGTGGTGGTAATCAGGGTCCTTCTCAGGACTAGATTACAGTGGTCAGGGATCTACAGGAGACAGGGTTACGCTGGCGGCCTGGACCTCTGTACCATTAACAGTACCTCCAGGTAGAGGGACTAGTCAGGACCCCAGTTCAGGGTCAGCATAGACCCCGGTCCACCTCTATCCAGAGACAGCGTGACACGTGCACAGTATTGACCCACAATACTTAGGATATTATGTCAGGTAAGACATTGCTTAGTAGAAAATGAACTCGGCACTCAACTTTAGTATAGTGAGAATAAAGATTTTTATTCACAGTAGTAACTGAGGAAGAGGACAATGCCTCTATTGCACTCAGACTAGCGGTGGACACCGCGTCCAATGCAGAGACCTATCCTCATACCGGACTCCTTCACAACAGGTTACTAGTGCAATAGAGGCATTGTCCTCTTCCTCATCTCACCCCACCAACACAGGCTATATCCAGCCCTTTCTTTCTTCCCTATGTGGATCAACCCCCTTCCCAGTAGTATCTGTGACTGATGAAGGTCCATGATATAGGACCGAAACGTTTCGTGTTACTACTGTGAATAAAAATCTTTATTCTCACTATACTAAAGTTGAGTGCCGAGTTCATTTTCTATTAGATACGGTTTGGGAACCTACTCTGGCACCTTCTTGGTTGTGCACACGGTTATTTTTTCATAAGGTAAGACATTGCTGGCAGATACTATGTATACATGTTGATTTTCTCTATTATATGAAATTTAGAATGATGTCACATTAGATATAGGTTGCTATCTTTGAATATATCTGTTATACGTCGTGACAGCTGTCTCTGTTTTTTGATGGAGTAAGTTTTCGACTCAGGAAACTAATGGGATGCTCCTCCCCGTTAAGCTCCAGTCCTGAGACAACACGGCACCCATACCTACCTCTGACGCATCAGTCTGGACAATGAATTCTCTTTTGAACTCGGGTGTGCTCAAAACTGGTGACCCACACAGTGCCCCTTTTATTGCCCCTGTTGATGACCCCTTGCTGATTTATTAACCGGCTCCACCAGATCCATGGGTATTCTCTCAAACTGGACCTTTAAAATTTTTAATGGCACCAAGGGACTCACTAAATGAGGCTGAGGACTGTGTACCTGGCGCATGCGACAAGAGTTACAATACCGTTTAACTTCTTGATAGACCCCCTGCCAGTAAAACCGTTGTATAATTCTGTGTAGGGTTTTCTTTTGGCACAAATGTCACCCTAGTACATGCGCATGCGCTAAGTCCATTACCAACCTCCGATATGACTGCGGTAGCAGCAATTGTTAAAAAATTTCAACATGTATTTTATAAACCTGATACAGCAAATCTTGGTTCAGCTCTAATTGTTGAAATACTGTAGCTGCCCCGGGGTGTTGGGGTTCCCCATTGACAACCAGTAAATTTTCACGGGCTAGACTCAACGTAGGGGCCGCGGAGTTGCGCCTTAACAAATTTGTCACCTGTCACATTTAAGTATTACAATTCAGGTCCCGGTGTCAAATCTTCCATCTCCCCAACTAACACTTTGATAGGAGAGGGGTTTTCCTACTCCACCGAAGGCAAAGGTAATACTGCCCACTGCACACATGTGTTATGCATAGTGAGACTGATAGTAGCCAACAAAGTAGCAAACAAAGGCCACTTGTGATCGCCCTATCAGCGTAGGACCAATGCTACTCAAAAGATCTGCCATGATCCTGGACAAAATCTTGATATAATGGTCAATGAGTGAGAATGTACGATAGGATCCAGGCAGATGTGAATGTTTGTTTGGTTTTAGTAGCAACTTCATGTGTGACATGTTTGAATGGCTGGGCAACCCTCCTGTCTCCAATATATGATTGAAGGTGCGTACCAATGTGGACGGGATATCCTCACTCAATAATTTAAATAATTTGGCTGTAAACCCGTCAGGTCCTGGAGCTTTCCCGTATTTAAAGTAACTTATCGCCGCTGTCACTTCCGTCACCTCAATTTGTTTTTTTAAAAGGAGAAGCTGATAGTTTGTGATGGATGGTAACCATATTCCATCTACAAAGGTGTTACCCTCCACACTATCCGTATGTTCCACCTTATATAAGTCTGAGTAGTATTCTTGTAGAATGGTGTTTATGGTTCGAGAGTCTGTGTTCATGATCCCATGTTTATTCGTTAACGCTGTAATATGTTGATGACGAATGTGATTTCCTTTCGCTAGTCGTGATAATAGTCTCCCTCATTTGCTACCATAACGATATACATCGGCTCTATAATTGTTATTACTGCTTGTCTCTCGTCGATATATCCATACGTGTAAGTCAGCCTTAGCCTGTTTACATCTATTTTTAACCTGTGTTGATGAACTTGTCTTGTTTGCCGTGTACCTATCGCGTAATATCCTGCTAGCCTGCGAGTAGTTTGTCGCGATCTTCTTTTTTAGCGTTGTCTGATAACCTATTAGTTTCCCGCGCATTACTTCCTTCCCTGCTGCCCATAAAAGTTCCGGCCTATCCCTAGTATCTCCATTATCCCTTACATATTAAAAACACCATTGCTTCACGTGATGTCGAAACTTCTCATCCATTAACAAATAGGTCGGGAAGCGCCAAGTTTGGTTTGGCCCCATCTGCACCATATCTGGCAGGGTCACTGATACGGGCGCGTGGTCATATTTAGCTACGTTGTGCACATCTGCCTCTTCCACTCCCCTTAATAGCTCGTGTGCTAGCAATATATAATCTATTCTGGACCAAGAGTCATGTGGCGCCGAATAGAATGAATATTCACTGCCATCTGGGTTCAGGTGTGTCAAAATGTCTACAAAGTTACTCATGTCTAGCAAGGGTTATTATAAACGTGTGTCATGTGATCGCACATTCATTCGCATCGACCTACAGTTCTTCACTGTTTAGATTCACCATATTTAAGTCACCACCGTGGGTGGTTTTAATGCTCTCCTATCGGCCTGATATGCTTGGATACCTGGGATAAATTCAGGAACGTCTCCAAACTCCCTACTCACATGTCAGCGCAGGAACCATAAGAGGGAACGTGCTTGTTTTGTTGCGCATAGGTGGAGTATTATACAGTAAATGATTACTGCTGTCTTATTTTTTGCGTCCCAAGGGCAGAATAAGTCTGCGTAACGTTACATTTTACAGACACTCATATAATAGACACACGCTACCCTAACCGTGACACAAGGAAGGTATTGTTGCCGGATAAAGCCGCCATTTTAGCGTCACTGTGCTGTTAATTCTGTTTGGGACAGAACGCTGCTCTGCTGACTCTGAGGGACAGTTAGAGATTGCGATTTTGTGTACTGTGCTTTAGGCAGGCTACTTTACCAACTGCTGTGTACATCTTCCTTTTGCCTTGCAGTGTTTTTTTCACAGGTCTGCAAGGTGTGTGTGTGAGTGCAGGTGACGCGCTGCAGTTTGCTCGGCATACAACGCTGTATGTAGGCATCTGCACATGTCACTCTCACACTCTTTTTTTTTTTTTTTCTTTAGTGTAATTCTTGCTGCTCAATTCAATTGAAATTATAGTGTGACGTGCTTCCATCCGTATCCAATACATTGGTTGAAAACACTGTAGAAGGACACAAAAAGCCCTTTCACAGCTAAGAGTTGTGTTCACTGTAGTCTGAGATTTTAATTTATTCAATTTTGATCACGCTCAAGTTACTTCTTCAAGCAATGCTGCTTGTACTCTGCTGAGCGTGTCTTACTGCCTCATCCTTGTCATTTTTCTCTAATTGGTGTACATGTACATCAAAGTAGTCTTTATTTTGATCGAAATCCAAGCAGGTACCCGGACACTGTATGGCTGCTTTTATACGGTGGACTGGCTCCAACATTCAATAACACTTAAGATGCAATCGGGCACCTTGTCAAGGCCCAATCCTCTTCTCCCTCTGATATAATAATAATAATAATAATAATAATCTTTATTTATATAGCGCCAACATATTCCGCAGCGCTTTACACTTTAACAGTTTCAAAACACAAGTCATAGGTAACAACGTTAACAATACAATAATTAAAGTAAAATAAGCCGACCCTGTTCGTGAGAGCTTACAATCTACAATGAAGTGGGGGAGATACAAAGTACAGGTGTGTATATATAATGGTGCATTTCCAATGATGGTCCAGCCATCTTGAGGGAGTGAGGCATGGATGGAGATAGTGAATGGGCTCCACATACACACTTAAACATAGAACGACTTTGGTTATTGAATGTCATAGGCCACTCTGAACAAATGTGTTTTGAGGGAGCGCCTGAAACCAGGCAAATTGTGGATAGTCCTAATTTCTTGTGGTAGAGCATTCAAGAGGATTTGCGCAGCGCGGGAGAAGTCTTGTAGTCGGGAGTGGGAGGTATGGATTACTGCAGAGGTTAGTCGAAAGTCATTTGCAGAGCGCAGCAGTCGGTTAGGCCGATAGATAGAAATGAGGGAGGAGATGTAGGGGGGTGCTGCACTGTGGAGAGCTTTGTGGGTGAGAACCAGTACTTTGAATTGGATCCTATAATGAATTTGCAGCCAGTGTAAGGACTGGCGAAGAGCGGACGCGTCCGAGTACCGATTAGCCAGATGGATGACCCTGGCTGCTGCATTAAGGATGGACTGGAGAGGGGATAGTCGAGTAATGGGGAGGCCAAGTAATAGAGCATTGCAGTAGTCCAGGCGGGAGTGGATCAATGCTACAGTGAGGGTTTTTGTTGTTTCCATGGTGAGAAAAGGGCGGATTCTAGAGATGTTCTTTAGGTGTGTAGACGGCAAATATCTAACAAACAGGTCATGCTGGAGAGACTTGCACCTACTGCCACTCAGGGTCTTCAGCTCCTTTGTGAGAAACTAATGTTTGGCCAGCCAGTATATCAAATAAAGTTCATGAGAAATGGGAACTGTGGTTGGCTTCACTTTTGGTACTGGCTGGGTGCTAATACCAAACCATGGTGTGGCATTCAATGGATATTCCTGGCTGGTTGGAGACAAGCTCATTCCCACAGAAAAGTACCTGAAAGCTAAGGAGATGGTGGCCTCTCTCAACATGAAGGAGTTTGCTCGTTGTCTAGGAGACCGACCACCCTGCTGTGTACCTTGTCAACGTTGTGTTGAAGCTTGCAAGGATTAAGAGGTTCAGTGGTAAGTCTGGTTTTTACTAAAGATCCTGCTGTGTATTATAGTTTTTATGTTTTAAAAAAAATTTATCTTAGGAATGTTAAATAAATTTGTTATTTTTTTGGTTAAATACAATGTATGTTATGAATGTTAAATAATTTTTTTTTGTTTTTTATAAAATAAAATGTATGTTATGAATGTTAAATAACTTTTTTTTTTTTTTTTTCAGGTATTTGATCTACCGTAGCTAGTTGCTGATCGTTGACTCTACACCCTCTCCCCAGAATGTTACTCGGGTTATGGGGAGAAAATCACCGCTATTCCAGACTGATTTAATGTTAATGTGTCTGGCTCTTACACAGCACACAGCACTTGATGTTAGTTTATCTTTTTCCTAAATTATTTGTTACACTGCCCTTCTCACATTTTATTTTCACTTTTTTTTTTAAGCACAAGTTTTTTTACACTTCCTTGTTCTGTAAGTAGGCTTAATGGTTAAATGTTTTATACTAGATGTAAATATGTAACATGTAAATTTTAGATTAAGATTTTGCAAATTATTAGGTCCACACCATCAGGCTCTTTCGTCCCCTCTCCCTCAGAGTAGCGGTAATATATCGGACCCCAGGCTCGCCCACACAGTTCCTTGACCACTTCTCTGCCTGGCTGCCGCACTTTCATGTCCTCAGAAGTATCAACCCTTATCCTTGGAGACTTCAACATCCCCATTAACAGCCCTACTTCCACACTCAAAACACATTTGTTCAGAGCGGCCTATCACATTCACTAATCAAAGTCATTCTATGTGTAACTGTGTGTGTGTGTAGCCCATTCACTATCTCCATCCATCCCTCACTCCCTGAAAATGGCTGGACCATCATTGTAAATACACCATTGTATATAAACAACTGTACTTTGGAGCTCCCCCTCCTCATTGTAGATTGTAAGGTCTCACGAGCAGGGGAGGCTTATATTGCTTTAATTATTGTATTGTTAACGTTGTCACTTATGACTTGTGTTATGAAACTGTTAAACTGTACAGCGCTGCGGAATCTGTTGGCGCTATATAAATAAAGATTATTATAGTAGAGGCCCACTCAGTAGTGGTGAAATGAACGGCGCAAATTGCGAGTTGATTGCGACTGATGCAGCTGATACTCGATTACTGCTGGCTGCTGCTCACACAACCGCTCCAACATATCTAACGTGGAATTCCACCTGGTGGGTACGTCACATATGATGCGATGTTCAGGAAGGCAAAATCTGCGTTGCAGAGCTGCAATGCGCGATCTGGCCATGGTGGAACGTCGCAAGTTAGCGCACTGTAGGCGGACCTTGTGCAGCAGTGCATCAAGATCCGGATAGTCCCTCAAAAAACTCTGGACGACCAAGTTTAGCACATGTGCCAGACATGGTATGTGAGTGACGTTGCCTAGGCCCAGAGCTGCCACCAGATTTCGGCCATTGTCACACACTACCAAGCCTGGCTGGAGATTCGCTGGCAAAATACACATGTCGCTCTCTTGCTTTATGGCATTCCAGAGCTCCAGCGCTGTGTGGCTTTGATTCCCCATGTAAATTAATTTCAGGACGGCCTGTTGACGTTTGGCCACGTCTGTGCTCATATCGGTCAACAGGCTCGCTGTCTGGGTGTTATGTTTGACACCAATCTCTCCTTCACCTCCCATATACAATCTGTTGCCCGCTATTGCCGCCTACACCTAAGGAACATCTCTCCCGAATCCAAGAAATTAGAACTATCCACAATTTGCATGTTATTGGGCGCTCACTCAAAACACATTTCTTCAAGGTCTTCCCTCTCCTAGTGTATCCTCACCCATCCCTGTAGACTCTGAGCCCTTGCGGGCAGGGTCCTCTCTCCTTCTGTACTTGTGTGTGCCTTGTATTGCTCATGTTTACTGTACTTGTCTATACTTGCCCCTCTTCACATGTAAAGCGCCATGGAATAAATGGCGCTATAAAAATCTATAATAATAATAGCGGCCTATCACCTTCACTAATCAAAGTCATTCTATGTGTAAGTGTGTGTGTGTAGCCCATTCACTATCTCCATCCATCCCTCACTCCCTCAAAATGGCTGGGCCATCATTCTAAATACACCATTGTATATAAACACCTGTACTTTGTATCTCCCCCACATATTTGTAAATTGTAAGCTCTCACGAGCGTGTGCGGATTATATTGCTTTCATTATTGTATTGGTAACGTTGTTACTTATGACTTGTGTTCGGAAACTGTTAAACTGTAAAGCGTTGCGTAATCTGTTGGCACTATATAACTAAAGATTCTTATTAAGCGTTCACGGGTCCATGTGGAGGTAGACCGTGACGGCTCCTGCAACGATGTTTCTGAGGAACTGGAGAAGGAGGAGTCAATGTGTACAGACTTGATTCCCGCAATCCTTGTAGTTGCCTGAACACGTACAGCGCCACTCGCAAGATCTGTACCCGGCTCCACAACATTGACCCAATGGGCAGTAAGGGAAAGGTATCGTCCCTGGCCATGGGTACTGGTCCACGCAGCGGTGGTCAGGTGGACATTGCTACTGACGGAGTTTAGTAGCGCATGTTTAATTTTAACCTCAACAACATGGTTTTGCAGACCAGGGACGGCTTGCCTGCTGAAATAAAATCAGCTTGGCACATTGTATTGTGGGACTGCCAATGCCATTAAGTTCCGTAAACTGTCAGTCTCCACCAGCCTGAATGACAGCATTTCAAGGGACAGGAGTTTTGCAATGCCAGCATTCAGAGCCTGTGGTCGTGGATGGTTTGCCGAGATTGGGCCTACACCCGATACGCCACAACCTGACACCCACAGATAAACAAGCCATAAAATCTCTGAAAGATAACCCCAACATTATTATTAAACAAGCAGATAAGGGGGGTGCTATCGTTATTATGAATAAGACCCAATCTATTGCCGAAATTCATAGACAACTGTCAGTTAACCTAACCTACAGACAACTCAATTGTGACCCTACATTTTACATGTGTCAAAAAATTGATCGTATCCTGACAAAACATCTTAAATTGATCACCATAGACTGTAAGACTATGACATTCCTTAATATTCAATACCCCATCACCCCTGTTTTCTACACACTCACAAAAATCAACAAAAAACTACATTATCCACCCGCATACCCTAGAGGGATAATTCTCCGTGTTCTACAGTATCACCCAAATGTTTAACATGTTGCCTAATTCCTATGTATATATATTCTTCACCCTATGTATATATTGTATATATTATCCATTGTCATTGACTGTAAATTTTTCTATCTCTTCCAGCGACTATTTGATAAAGGCCACTGCGTTGCCCAAAACGTCAGTCAGTCGTCTCATAGCTATTTTCTTTTTTCACATCAAGTGTGCAATAAAAATTTCAAATTTAACCATGACATATGCAGTTAAACTTGTGCTGTGATTCTCGATAGACTGTACATCTTCAGTGTGTCTTTGTAACTCAACTACGTGTTTTCTACGCACAATTTTAGACATATTTGTGGTATTGAGGTTACTGACACTTTACCTCTTTTTACTTTTTGATTACACAGCTTGCATTTGACATAGCAAATATCATCTGCAAGTGTGTGAAAAAAGGACCACGCAGTGCAAGTCCTGGGAGCGTCCGTTTAGACTTTTGGAAGAGAAATCCGAACAGGTGCCAAAATGGAGGCTACAGGCAACAGAGTATGCAGCCTAACTCTCCCTCCTGTTTGTACCGTTGGGGCAATCGCTTCCTCAGAGCTGCTGCCACCACCTTCCTGTTCCTCACGCCATGTTGGGTCTTGGACCTCATCATCTCCACTAACCTCTTACAACACCTGCTGCTGTTGGGTGGTCTGGCCAGCACCATGCTCAACAGAAACTGGCACCTGAGTCTCATCATCATCAGATGCGTTCTGCGTAGTGTTGAGCGATACGATACTGCAAATATCGGGTATCGGCCGATATTAGCTGTATCGGGCTTTCGATTCTGAGTACCGATATTTTCGTCATATCGGATACCGGAATCGGATTTGTCACTGTCACTGTGAGTGTCCGTCGGTCGGGTCTGTCAGGAGTCAGCGGCACTTACCTGGCAGAAGATCTCCGGCGGTCACGTCCTGGACTGCTTGATGGCCGCCATTATCTTCTCCCTGGCGGTCACATGCAGTTTTTTCGCGATAACTGCAGCGACTGCAGGGTAATCCCGGCCGTAAAGCAGTCCGATGACGTCACCGCCGGGGAAGCAGGTAATCAGCTGTGCTGCGCCGGGATGACAGGCTCTGCCTGTCATTTTGATGTAGCAGAGCTGGATCGTCGTGGGACACTCGTTACTATGGACTGCGTCGGACAGGTGGTATACTGCTGTTTTTTTTTTTTTTCATTTTTTTACAGGAGATCGATGGCGTCGCAGGATGAGACTAATAAAAGTAATGAAAACTGTGTTGTGTTTTTTATTAAATTAAAAAAATTTTTTATGAACATTCACCCGTCCGGGTACATCAACAATTTAACTATTTACATACAGGGACCCTGTCCGGGTTATTTATAATTCTTTGGCAGGGGTGTTCCAGGTACCACCTGGTACTCTTCTGATGCTTGCCAAACATCCGAGACACCAAGGACCACCAGGACCTGATGACGTCGTGTGGCCTGTACAGTCAAGTCGTGACCCGCTATCTGTGTCTGTGTGGCCACCTCTTTCATCTCCCTCCGGGTCTGGAGTCCTATGTCCCGGACTGAATGAACCCCAGGGGGCCTAACAGGCGCCGGGTACGGGCCAGCTATAGTTATCATGTCCATAGCTGGGGCTGCTGAGGAGACCACTGAGGGAGGCTGGGGAGATTTATGGCATGGGGTGGGCACTTGTGCAGAGGCCTGGATGTGGGAGGCTGAAGGCTCCGAGGGTCTCACAGGTTCCTGACACTCTGGGGAGTAGGGGTCGCACCTGGTAACATTTAGGGGTACCATCCATTGTAACCCCAGTGTCGGGTGTAAGTCACCAAGTCTCCTGGCAACAGGTCCCTCCCCAGGTGTCCTTCTGGGAGGTGAGCCTCCACGTCCCGCCGGGTCACAAACACTTCTAAATAAAGTCCAGGCTCCTGGATGAAGCCCCAACCACCTTTCAATTTAAAGCTCCGTACTGCACCCTTACGCCGCGGCTCCCACAGGGTTCTTTATCTTTTCTCATCCGGTCCTTATCTGCCCGGTCCTTCTCCAGGTTACGTTGCCGAAGCTTTTGGGATTCTCGCTGCTCCCTTTGTCGCTCTGCTTCCCGCTCCCAACGTCTCCACTCTTCCTCCTGACGCCGGTTGTAATTCTCCTCCACCAGCATCTCCATGTCTCCACCATCAAACTGCAGCTTACGATGTCCGGTTTGCGGCAGCTCTCCTGGCGCCCCCCAATCTTGGTGGCGCTCACCTGCGGAGGAAGCAGCCGGCTCTGGAACAGATGACAGTCGGGGCTCCGGTACAGACAGGTAGACCTCTGGTGCCTGCGCGGCCTCCTCCATGAGGACGGGTGTCGCTTCTTCTGTCTCAGCGACAGGGCAGACAGCGGGATCTGGGGTGCTGCCGGTGCAGAGTTTTTTGCAGGAACGGGTGCCTCCAATGCGACAACGTCAACTGGATCACATTGCAAGGGCTGGGATGCCCGCACGGACTCCTCTACTAGAACGGGTGCCTCACCTTCAGGTACAGACACTTCAGGTAAGAGGGATTGGCGCCGCTCCAAGTTTAGTTTTAGGGCACGCCAGCTGGCTTCCATCCTGGCGACCTCCTCCCGGTGCCGGGCCAGGCCTCTTAGGGTATCCTCCGCTTCTTGCAGCGTAGGAGGGTTTCCAGGCCGGGTGCCCAACGGTGGTTCCGTGGCGATCGGGTCGCTTCCGTGGGGGAGAGCTCTGACTGCTCCATCCCTTCACACTTCTGCTCGTGTCCATTAGCCATCTCTGCCAAGTCACATGTGTCATTAGCATCTGGAGAGGGCCCCTCTTTTGTAGGGAGGCGGGACCTTCGTGTTAGTTTCCGCACACTGAGGAGGATGAGGAGGCGGAACTGAAGAGCTGTGGGGCACGATCTTACATTGCAGTACCATTTAGAGTGGTCGGCCATCGTTTTTGCGCCATGAGTGAGTGTACACCCACGAAGAGCACGCCCTTCTTCTTCACCAGTTCCTCGTCGTGACGCAGATATGGCGGAAAAATGGCAAATACATTCTCTGATGATTTTAGCAATTCTCAAGCACAAAACCAGTTCAATTCAGGCACACAGGACTCGCTTATAGCGAGCTACAGAATCCTGTTCGTGACGCCCAAGTTGAGTCGCACAGAGCCAGAGGTTTTGGGGGTACTCGGCACCGAGCCCGTCGACTTCTATGGGGTATGTCATGGCTTTACCCGGCAATTGAATCAGAGTCTATTTTACTATGTAGAAGTGTATAAACTATAAATATATGTATATATATATATGTCACAATGACATGTATATATCATAGAATCATAGAATCATAGAATGGTAGAGTTGGAAGGGACCTCCTGGGCCTTCTGGTCCAACCCCCTGCTCAAAGCAGGATTCTCTAAATCATCCCAGACAGATGTCTATTCAGCCTCTGTTTGAAGACTTCCATTGAAGGAGAACTCACCACATATATATATATGTATTCTATGTGTGTATATTTTGTGTTTACAACGAAAGAAAGGGTTTTTTTTGTTGCGATATTTTGTTCCCATAGACTTACATGGGACTTCCGGTATCGGAATCGGATATCGACGATATTTAGTGATATCGGCGATACCATTCCGATACGATATTTTTAGATATCGAGCAGTATCGCTCAACACTAGTTCTGCGGTGTGCTGACCATCGGCACTGTCTCACCCGCCTCTTCAGATTCAGAGAGACACAGCTGTTGCGCATCACTGCATACTCCCTCTTCTTCACATTCCAGAATGCTGCTTGGCTGTGCCCCTGTTTGCAAACCAACAGATTCTGAGAACAGAAGCAGAGACTCAGCTGGCTCCTGTACAGAACTCTCTGACTGACTGGGCAATTTGGCAGGCGGTGAAGAGACAGATGGTTGATCAACAGTGCTGTGTTACTGAGAGGAGGTGGAAGCAATTGAAGTCGATGCATTGGACCCTGGGCTCCAACACCGCCAGTTGTTGCCTGTAAGTGCTGTTAGCACAGTCAACACTTGCTCCTGTGTTACTGGGGTTGAGTAATGGCAGCTGTTCCCCTGCTGTGTGTACGACAAAAAGTCATGCTGCCTCCACCCTGTCCTCCTCTCATCCCTGGGCTCCAACACCGCCAGTTGTTGCTCGTAAGTAATTGGCATGGGTACTGACTCATGCCCACCCTGTTTACCACACCACAGCTGTACCCTGGCAGTGTCAACGTAAATTAGCCTCCAATAAGTTGTCCTGTCATGTTGCATTCCGGTTATCCGACTCTATAGTGCCTGCAGTTTAGGTGATTCCTATGTGTGCTGTGGGATATGTAAATAAAGGCTCTTTCCGTTGTGAAAATAGGACAAGCACCCACTCTAGGACTGTGTGATTTGGTAACTGCAGACGGCTTGCGGCCTGTCAACTTACATTTTCATGGGTGCCTTATGGTACCCGTCCGAGTTCCAGTACCGTTAGCTGGTTCTCCACAGTGCCTTTGGCCTAGGTGCCTCCATCTCGGTATCCGAGTTCCAGCAACGTCTGCTGGTCCTTGGTAGTGCTTTGGAGCACAGGTACCTCCTGCTTAGTAACCGTGTCCCAGTAACGTCAGCTGGTCCTCGGTTGTGCCATTGGCTCTTTTCCTTCTGCTGCCCCTCCGGGTTCCAGCACAGTCAGCTGGTCCTCGTTACTTGCATTGGCTCTTGTACCTTCTGCTACCCGTCCGGGTTCCAGTAACGTCAACTGGTTCTCGGAAGTTAGACGACCCTAAAAACCACCCCGAAGAAGATGACGACCCCAAGGACGACGAGCATCAAGCCAACCAGCCTGAACACCATCACAAAGAAGAAATATAAGATTACCCAGAAGAAGATCACCAACAGGAAAAAGAAGGTTACGACAAACTACAAGATACAGAACAAGAGACAGAAGAACAATAAGCAGAAGATCAAAAAGCAGAAGAACATGAAGTATAAGATCAAAATGAAGAGCAAAATATATGCTCTAAATTATAAGCAGAAGAAGACTAAGCAGTGTATGGGGGTGAGTCCGTTCCTCCTCGTGGTGCCCCTGGAAAATGCCTGCTGCTGCAGGCTAAACTGAACACGGACAAATACTGTTGTAATTTAAATCTTTTGTGACAGCAAGAACGGAAGGATGAAAAATTCATACTTTGACAGATTACAAGTACAGGAATCTCTGTCACAAATAAGAATATGATGAAGAAGATGAAGTACAATATGAAGAAGAATAATAGTTTAATAAGAAGAATATGAGTAATGTTAACAAAAAGATGAATAGCAAGAAGTTTAAGAAAAAGATAAAGAAGGTGAAGATGAAGAATAATTTGATGAAAAAGATGATGCTGCTGAAGATTATGAAGGAGAAAGTGTGTCAAAAGTTAAAAAGGTGAAGAGCATGGAAGTTGTGAAATATACATATTTGCCAAAATAGAAAAAACGTTAACAACATTGTCAATTTCTTCGTCAATCCGAACATCTTTTAAAAAAAAAATATTTATGCTATTCCATTTGATTGGGTTAAACATCTATGCCTTTAATGTCTCCTCAACCTTCCCCAATACATTGTACATTACTCTTTGTTGTTTTCCTTCATGTACAATTAACCAACAAGGCAAGAATGGGTTTTTTTTAATTCCGATATTTTGTTCCCATAGACTTACATTGGATTTCCGGTATCGGTATCGGGTATCGCCGATATTTTTTGGGTATCGGCGATACCATTCCGATTCCGATACTTTTGGATATCGGAAAGTATCGCTCAACTCTAGTCATTGCTAAAGAAGCTGGCTGTTCACAGAGTGCTGTATCCAAGCACATTAATGGAATCTTGAGTGGAAGGGAAAAGTATGGTAGAAAAAGGTGCACAAGCAACAAGGATAACCACAGACTTGAAAGGATTGTTAAGAAAAGGTCATTCAAAAATTTTGTGGAGATTCATAAGGAGTAGACTGCTGCGTGAGTCATTACTTCAAGATCCACCACACACAGACTCATCCAGGACATGGGCTACAAGTGTCGCATTCCTTGTGTCAAGCCACTCATGACCAATAGACAATGCCAGAAGTGTCTTACCTGGGCCAAGGAGAAATAGAATTGGACTGTTGCTCAGTGGTCCAAGATGTTGTTTTCAGATGAAAGTAAATTTTGCATTTTGTTTGGAAATCAAGGTCCCAGAGTCTGGAGGAAGAGTGGAGAGGCACACAACCCAAGCTGCTTGAGCTATAGTGTGAAGTTTCCACAATCAGTGATGGTTTGGGGAGCCATGTCATCTGTTGGTGTAGGTCCACTGTGTTTTATCAAGATCAAGTCAGCACTGCCATCTACCAGTAAATTTTAGAGCATTTCATGCTTCCCTCTGCCGACAAGCTTTTTGGAGATGGAAATTTCATTCTCCAGCAGGACTTGGCACCTGTCCACACTGCCAAAGTACCAATACCTGGTTTAAAAACAACAGTTTCAATGTGATTGATCGGTCAGCAAACTAGCCTGACCTTAACCCCATAGAGAATCTATGTGTATTGTCAAGAGGAAAATGAGAGACACCAGACCCAACAATGCAGATGAGCTGAAGGCTGCTATCAAAGCAACCTGGGCTTCCATAACACCTCAGCAGTGCCACAGGCTGATTGCCTCCATGCCACGCTGCATTGATGCAGTAATTGATGAAAAATGAGAGTCAGGGTCTGCGGAACGCACCTAATAGATATAGTAGAGAGGTGCGTTCGCATCCCAGGGTCCACCGTGCAGGCGAAGCCCGCTGCTAGTAAGATGGTGAAAGTAGCGAACTCTGTTATCCCACAGAGTCGCTAAAATAAACGCCGTAGCACGCTGTGGCAGTTAGTGCGAACTCTGTTAATCCCCAGAGCCGCTAACGGGAATGCCACAGTGCTATATGGCGATAAGTGCGAACTCACTTAGCTTCAGTGAGCCGCAAAGTAAAATGCTAGGGCGCTGAACAGCTTATAAAGCGAACCCTGTTGCGTCACAGAGCCGCTGAGAAAAAGACTGTGTCCTGTTAGACTCACAGAGATACACAGATAACTGCTGTGTGGATAGCAGTCCGTGATCATGCAGACAGCAACGCAATCAAGCAATCTCCTCACCAGAGAAGCCAGTATTCTAGGGGCTTATTTCAGCCAAGCCCTAACCACGTGCATCCAAATCTCCTCACCGGAGGTGCCGGTATTCTAGGGGCTTATTTCAGCTGAGCCCTAATCACATGCGTACATGATCACACTGGCGCAAAGCACATAATGCAATTGATACAAGCGCATGGCAGCCCAGCCTTGCCACCCTTTTATAGTAACAGCTACAGGACCTGCCAGAAAAAGGACCAATGAGAAACTGTTCCAAAACACATGTAGTTTCAGGACCTTCCTGGCGGACCAATAGGAGCTGCTGCAGTACCTGAACATGTGACCCCTGATCTCCAATGAGAGTTCTTACCCTGGGCATGCTCAGATGGAGAAAGCAGGGACTTAGTTCCTGAACTGCCTGCTGCAGCACTGGTTATAATAGAGGAACCAGGAACGACCGCAACAAGCCTCTGCACAGTGTTAAACTGGGTGAGACGCTGGGACCGACGTCTTTGCTGAGCAGGCTCCACTGCTGCCGGAGATGGATGGGGGACCGCAGCGGTACTAGTTCGAGACTCCCCTTGTGCAGCAGCGGGAACTCGAACCCTAACATTACCCCCCTCCTAGGGCCCCCCCTTCTTTGGGCCTCGCTGCACTCAAAGGCAGCGATGAGCTGCGGAGCGAGAACATGCTCGGCAGGCTCCCAGGACCTATCCTCAGGCCCATAACCCCTCCAATCCACTAAATAAAATTTTTTCCTCGTACCACCTTGCACCCAACAATGGCATTCACCTCATGATCATCGGTAGATGAACCCGACGTCCCGGCAGATGACTCGGAAAACCGGGAAATGGCCACGGGTTTCAGGAGAGACACGTAAAGATGTCGGTGATACCAAGGCGAGGTGGAAGGGCTAGGCGGTAAACCACCGGGTTCACCTGCTCAAGAACTTTAAAGGGACCCAAAAAGTGAGGTGCCAACTTGGTGGACTCTACACGTAGATTGATGTTTCGGGCAGAGAGCCACACTAGGTCACCCGCAGCAAATGTAGGAGCGGGGCGCCGATGGGCATCGGCCGAAGACCTCATCCTCTCTTTGGAGGCCTGAATGGCATCCTGGGTGCTGTCCCAAATGTCCCGTGCCTCCACAGCCCAGTCTGCCACCCTGGAATCGGCGGAAGACACGGGCATGGGCACTGGTACCCGCGGATGCTGACCGTAGTTCAGGAGGAATGGGGTCTGTCCGGTGGAGTCAGCCACAGCATTATTTAGAGAGAACTCAGCCCACGGTAGCAAGGATGCCCAGTCATCCTGCCGGCAGAGACAAAATGTCGCAAGTATGTGACCAATGTCTGGTTGGCCCTCTCTACCAACCCATTCGTCTCGGGATGGTATGCAGAGGAGAGATTCAACTCAATGCTGAGTAAACGACACAGCTCTCTCCAGAACCGAGACGCAAACTGGGGACCTCGATCACTGACAATTTTGTCTGGCATACCGTGTAGGCGGAAAATATGCCTAATGAATAATGCTGCCAAGACCCGTGCAGACGGTAACCGTGGTAACGGCACCAAGTGCACCATTTTGGAGAAGTGGTCAGTTATCACCCAGATGATGGTGCAGCCCCGAGACTTGGGTAAGCCCATCACAAAATCCATCCCGACCATCTCCCAGGGCCTGTCTGCCAACGGTAAAGGGAAAAGTAACCCAGCTGGCCATTGTCGAGGGGACTTATTCTTGGCGCAGGAGACGCACGCCTGAACGTATTCCCTGACGTCACGGACCATATGTGGCCACCAGTATGTCCTCGCCAGCAACTCAGATGTCCTCTTTGCCCAAAATGTCCACCCACCCTGGACGAGTGTGCCCAAGAGAGTACCTCCAGTCGCAAAATGATGGGCACAAAAGTCTTGCCCGGAGTCACAGACTTAAGCGAAACCAGGGCCACAGTTCTTAGGCTCTCTGTGGGGACAATAAGCCGAGGCTCCTCCTCCACCTCCTCAGAGGACACCACGAAGCAAAACAGAGCATCGGCACAAATGTTCTTCTCCCCGGAGAGAAAATGGAGGGTGAAATGGAACCAGGAGAAGAACATGGACCATCTGGCCTGACGGGAATTTAGCCGCTGGGCGGTCTGTAAATAGACCAAATTTTTGTGGTCAGTGAACACTTGAAAGGGAAAGCGAGCCCCCTCCAGGAGATGTCTCCACTTGGAAAATGCCAACTTCATGGCTAGCAACTCCCTATCCCCAATGGAATAATTCCTCTCCGCTGGTGTGAAGGTCTTGGAGAAGAAGAAGCAAGGATGTTTACGACCTTGAGCATCCTTTTGAAAAAGGACTGCTCCAGCACCAATGGACGAGGCATCTACCTCCAATATAAAAGGCTTATCAAGCTCAGGACGATGTAGGATAGGAGTGCTAGCAAAATGGGACTTGATTGAAGTAAAGGCCTTGGAGACCTCCTCTTACCACAATTTGGGATTGGCTCCCTTCTTGGTGAGGGCTACCAAGGGAGCAACCAAAGTAGAGAAGTGGGGAATGAATTGGCGATAGTAATTAATGAACCCCATAAAGCGCTGCACCGCTTTAAGAGAGTGGGGTTCCATTACAGCCTGTACAGTCATGGCCAAAAGTTTTGAGAATAACACAAATATTATATTTTCACATGATCTGCTGCCCTCTGGTTTTATGTGTGTTTGACAGATGTTTTTATCACAGACAGAAATATAATTGCAAACATATGAGTAACAAAAGCTTATATTGACAGTTAGAATGAGTTAATGCAGCAAGTCAATATTTGCAGTGTTGACCCTTCTTCTTCAGGACCGCTGAAATTCTCCCTGGCATGCTCTCAATCAACTTCTGGACCAAATCCTGACTGATAGCAGTCCATTCTTGCACAATCAATGCTTTCATTTTGTCAGAATTTTTAGGTTTTTGTTTGTCCACCCGTCTCTTGATGATTGACCACAAGTTCTCAATGGGATTAAGATCTGGGGAGTTTCCAGGCCATGGACCCAAAATCTCTATGTTTTGTTCCCTGAGCCATTTAGTTATCACCTTTGCTTTATGGCAAGGTGCTCCATCATGCTGGAAAAGGCATTGTTGATCGCCAAACTGCTCTTGGAGGGTTGGGAGAAGTTGCTCTTGGAGGACATTCTGGTACCATTCTTTATTCATGGCTGTGTTTTTAGGCAAGACTGTGAGAGAGCCGATTCCCTTGGCTGAGAAGCAACCCCACACATGAATGGTTTCAGGATGCTTAACAGTTGGCATGAGACAAGACTGGTGGTAGCGCTCACCTTGTCTTCTCCGAATGAGGCGTTTTCCTGATGTCCCAAACAATCAAAAAGGGGATTCATCAGAGAAAATAACTTTGCCCCAGTCCTCAGCAGTCCACTGCCTGTACCTTTTGCAGAATATCAGTCTGTCCATGATGTTTTTTCTGGAGAGAAGTGGCTTCTTTGCTGCCCTCCTTGAGACAAGGCCTTGCTCCAAGAGTTTCCACCTCACAGTGCGTTCAGATGTACTCACACCTGCCTGCTGCCATTCCTGAGCAAGCTCTGCACTGCTGGTAGCATGATCCCGCAGCTGAAACACTTTTAAGAGACGGTCCTGGCGCTTGCTGGTCTTTCTTGGGCGCCTGGAGCCTTTTTGGCAACAATGGAACCTCTCTCCTTGAAGTTCTTGATGATGCGATAGATTGTTGACTGAGGTGCAATCTTTCTAGCTGCGATACTCTTCCCTGTTAGGCCATTTTTGTACATTGCAATGATGACTGCACGTGTTTCTTTAGAGATAACCATGGTTAACAGAAGAGAAACAATGATGCCAAGCACCAGCCTCCTTTTAAAGTGTCCAGTGGTGTCATTCTTACTTAATCATGACAGATTGATCTCCAGCCATGTCCTCATCAACACCCACACCTGTGTTAATGAAGCAATCACTGAAAAGAGGTTAGCTGGTCCTTTTAAGGCAGGGCTGCAATGATGTTAAAATGTGTTTTGGGGGATAAAGTTCATTTTCTAGACAAATATTGACTTTGCAAGTAATTGCTGTTAAGCTGATCACTCTTTATAACATTCTGGAGTATATGCAAATTGCCATTAGAAAAAGTGAAGCAGTAGACTTTGTAAAAATTAATATTTGTGTCATTCTCAAAACTTTTGTCCATGACTGTAGTTTGGCAGGATCTCTGAGTGGAGATGATATAGCCCAGGAATGGCAGAGACTCCTGCTCAAACACACACTTCTCCAACTTCGCATATAAGGAATTTGCCCGCAAGAGGTCGAAGACCCTGCAAACATCTCTCCGGTGGGTGTCCATATCTGGGGAAAAGATGAGAATATCATCCAGATAGACTACCACAGAGGTGGCAAGCATGTCCCGGAAGATGTCATTTACGAAATCTTGGAAGACGGCTGGAGCATTACAGAGCCCTAAGGGCATCACAAGATATTAGTAATATCCATCTCTGGTATTGAACGCCATCTTCCATTTGTCCCCCTCACGGATGCGGATCAGGTTATAGGCACCACGAAGATCCCGCTTAGTAAATACCCTTGCTCCCAGGAGCCTATCAAAGAGCTCAGATATTAGGGGCAAATGATATTTGTTCTTAATGGTAATGGCGTTAAGACCCCTATAGTCTATACACAGTCGTAATTCTCCATTCTTCTTCTGCACGAAGAAAAATCCTGCCCCTGCTGGTGACACTGACTTCCTAATAAACCCTCTTGCCAGATTTTCCTGGATGTATTGCGACATGGCCTTCGTCTCAGGAAGAGAGAGAGGATACACTCTTCCCCGAGGGGGCTCCGTTCCAGGCTAGAGGTCTATAGGACAGTCATAGGGGCGATGAGGCGGAAGAGTCTCCGCTGCCTTTTTGGAGAACATGTCCGCGTATGACCGATAAACCTTGGGGAGAGAAGCAAGGTCTATGGGTATCTCCGTGGTGGAAACCTGAACGTCCTCTCTGAGACATCTGTCTCTGCAATGATCACCCCAACCCAGTATTCTCCCACAGGACCATCAATATGGGGAGAGTGGTGGCGAAGCGAGGGTAATCCCAACAAAACCTCATCTATTACCTCAGGAAGAACAAAAAGGGATATATTCTCCTGATGAGAAGGGGACATAGACAGAGGTAGAGAGACAGTCTGGTGGGTGATTTGTGAGGGCAGGATTGCTCCATTCAATATTCTCACCGATATTGGCTCGGCGAGCGTCACCAGCAGTATGGATGGCGAGAGGCAAAGGAGGAGGACATAAAATTCCCCTCTGCCTGTTATGTTTCGGTAGCTGAGGAGTGCAGGCAAAAAAGGCAATACACCAGAGCAGTTGGAATCTATGAGATTGCAGTACCCTGACTAACCACAACAACTAGAGGCAGCCGTGGAGCGTTCCTACGTTGGTCCTAGACGCCTCGTCACAGCCTGAGAAACTAACTACACCTAAAGACAGATATAGGAAAGCTATCTGCCCCGGAGCAGAACCCCAAAGATAATAGAAAGCCCCCAAACATGTAATGGCGGTTAGACAAGAAGAAATACTGACACAGACAGAAAATAGTATGAGCAAACGTTGGGGCCCAAACTAACTAAATAGAAAAGGACAGGAAGGGTACTTACTGCAATCCCAGAAAACCCTGAAAAGCACCAACTCTACTAATTTCAAAAACACCTGAGATCACACGACCTCTACCACCTAAATTAGTTCTCTGGTGTAACAAAATCAAAACTGCAGCCACTGAAAAAACTGGAAAAAGCAAAAGTACAAACATCAGTGGCTGAACTAAACTGAGAGGGCAAAAGCCCCCGGAGGGGACCCTGAAGGCCCCCACAGAAGTGCAGGACAAAATGCAAAAATCAAGCACAAAAACAAAAAGAAGAAAATGTCTTATCTGTTAGCAGGAGATGCAGACACGACACAGCAGGCTACAAGGGAAACAGGAATGAAGGATAGAGACAAGAACAATTGATCACCGGCAACCCTGATGGGAAGGTGACTCCCTTATATAAGACCAGTCAGTAACACCTGATTCCCAATCCTCACAATCTTCACAATCTTCACTGGACAGACCAGTACCGCTTGTAACCACCAGAGGGAGCCTCTGCTCAGAACTCATCTCAAGCCCATTCACAACATCTGCCCCAGAGTCCACACAAAGCTTGGCGGGAAGAGTGGATGAACCTAGAGAGATTAACCCTTTAAGGAGCACTTTCGGAGCAAAATCCCTCGCGTCTAATGACCCTGCACCCATGGTCACGGAACGTGACCGTTTACTCATTCGCTGGGGACATCAGTTGGCATATATCCTGGCTGCTGACACACTCTACAGACCACGGACACTCGAGTGGTCCGAGACGTAGATCCCACTCGAGTAGTCTCCACGGTCTCCGGGGAGTCGGACGTCCGAACGGGAAATTCAAGAGGTTTGGCAATGGTGGGTGCCAGCCGAAACCTCTGCCTACACTGGGTCCGCTCTAACCTCCGCTCGTGAAAACAGAGGTCGATGCGGGTAGATATAGAAATGAGTTTCTCCAGTGTGGCAGGAATCTCCCTGGTAGCCAAAGCGTCCTTTACATGGTCTGCCAGTCCTCTCCAGAACACTGGAATGAGAACTTTATCTGGCCACTCTAATTCAGAGGCCAATGTCCGAAATTGTACTGAGAACTGGCTGACCATGGACAAGCCCTGTGACATTGCCAGCAGTTGGAGTGCCGTATCGTGCGTGACCTGAGGTACTAAAAAGACCTTTTTTAGAGCACTCCGCACCACACGATCATCGCACTCCCACAGCAGCGTTGCCCACTCCAATGCTCTGCCCAACAGAAGAGACACAATAAAAGCCACTTGTGCCCATTCCGTTGGGAAACGTGTTGCCAGAAGCTCAAGCTGTATAGAGCACTGACTCACGAATACCCGACAATGTTTACTGTCACCTGTAAACTTGTCTGGAAGTGGGAGGTGGGAAAATGTCAGAGCAGAGGTAGCGGTGGACAAACTGGCTGCAGCTACGCTAGCAGCCTGAACAGCGACTGCGGTAACATCCACAGCTGAGGTTGTGCGCTCAAGGACCGCCAACCTACCCTCCAGCTGCTGGATGTACTGCTGTAGACGCTGGTCGTCCGCCATTTTACTAGCCAGATCCTGGTGCTAGTATTATGTCAGGGTCTGTGGAACGCACCTAATAGATATAGTAGAGAGGTGCGTTTGCAGCCCGGGGTCCACCGTGCAGGCGAAGCCCGCTGCTAGTAAGATGGCGAAAGTAGCGAACTCTGTTATCCCGCAGAGGCGCTAAAATAAACGCCGTAGCGCGCTGTGGCAGTAAGTGCGAACTCTGTTAATCCCCAGAGCCGCTAACGGGAATGCCACAGCGCTATATGGCGATAAGTGCGAACTCACTTAGCTTCAGTGAGCCGCAAAGTAAAACACTAGGGCGCTGAACCAGCGTTATAAAGCGAACCCTGTTGCATCACAGTGCCGCTGAGAAAAAGACTGTGTCCTGTTAGACTCACAGAGATACACAGATAACTGCTGTGCGGATAGCAGTCCGTCATCATGCAGACAGCAACGCAATCAAGCAATCTCCTCACCGGAGAAGCCGGTATTCTAGGGGCTTATTTCAGCCAAGCAATAACCACATGCATCCAAATTTCCTCACCGGAGTACCGGTATTCTAGGGGCTTATTTCAGCCGAGCCCTAACCACATGCGTATATGATCACACTGGCACAAAGCACATAATGCAATTGATACTAGCGCATGGCGGCCCAGCCTTGCCACCCTTTTATAGTAACAGCTACAGGACCTGCCAGAAAAAGGACCAATGACAAACTGTTCCAAAACACATGTAGTTTCAGGACCTTCTAGGCGGACCAATAGGAGCTGCTGCAGTACCTGAACTTGTGACCCCTGATCTCCAATGAGAGATCTTACCCTGGGCATGCTCAGATGGAGAAAGCAGGGACTTAGTTCCTGAACTGCCTGCTGCAGCACTGGTTATAATAGAGGAACCAGGAAAGACCGCAACAAGCCTCTGCACAGTGTTAAACTGGGCGAGACGCTGGGACCGACGTCTTTGCTGAGCAGGTTCCACTGTGGCCGGAGATAGATGGGGGACCGCAGCGGGACTGGTTCGAGACTTCCCTTGTGCAGCAGCGGGAACTCGAACCCTGAACAAGAACAATGAGCCCCAACCAAGCACTGAGTGCATTTACTGAACATACATTGCAGTAGGCCAATATTTCAGATTTTAAAATTATCTTTCAAGCTGGTGTTATAAAGTATTCTAATTTACTGAGATAATGACTTTTGGGGTTTCATTGGCTGTAAGCCATAATCATCAACATTAACAGAAATAAACACATGAAATAGATCACTCTGTGTGCAATGACTTTATATAGTATAAGAGTTTTAACTTCTTGTATTGAAGAACTGAAATAAATTAACTTTTTGATGATATTCTAATTTTGTGAGAAGCACCTGTATGTCTTTTTGGAGAGTTGGAGGAAACCCAAGCAAACACGAGAAGAACATACAAACTGCTAGCAGATGGTGTCCTTGGTGTGATTTGAACCCAGGACCCCAGTACTGCAAGGCTGCAGTGCTAACCACTGAGACACTGTGCTTCGATAAATGCTATATATAAATATATGTGTATGGTATGAATATGTAAGTCTTCAAAACAAAATTGAAAAAAGTATAGTAGTGTATATTTATCATATTTTTCAGATATGGTATGTTAGGAATATCTCTGTTTCTCATTCAATTACTTCAAAATAATTAATCTTTTTTCTGACACTGTTCCCACTCATTTCTGAATCATTTGAAAAACTCTTCATAATGGACACAACTTTTAGATGAAAAAAGAATGTATTTATTTCATGACTTTTTAGATTTACGTGCTTAGTCCTTGAGACTGATTCTATTTCCATTGATCCACCCGAAGCTTATCTGCATCAGTTCAATAAACTCATTTCTTCATAGGTTTTACCAAACTTTTCTACTCTTTGTCAATGAATGCAATCTAGAGTATTTTAGAACAAACTTTAGAAGTTATATAAATGAAAATAAAATGTACTTTTAACTATTTGACCAATACAGAAATATTTTGTAGGAAAGTACATAATTATAAAATGGCTTCCTCAGCATATCTGTCACGAAATTTAACAAGGTAAACTGTATACATTATTTAATAACTCTCTTAAAACTCAATGACGATGATGTACTTGGTCCTTTTCTTAAATATAAGCTCAATATCCAACTACTAAGCCTGATTGACTATCCCTAAGAACCCCACCTTCCTGACACTGAATCTCTGTCCACCTAGTCTGACTGACAGCCCCTGAGTGTCTCTCCTCTGCTGTGGTTGAGATCTCATACTGCTCAGTATAAGCTGCAGCTCTCAGTGAGACTGAGTGCCCTTGAGATGATGAGCTCGCTCATTATTTAGCTCATAAAATTTGTAATTTAAAAAAAAAGAATTGTGCAGCAATTCTGATGTGGGTTTTAAATATACCACCATCAGTTTTTATAAATATTAAAAATGTTTAAAATGTATATTGCACATTCTGGTACAGATTTGCTTTTTGTGGATAAATGGGGTCCAACTATTTTTACGTGCCAGACCAAAAATTGAAAAGGAAAAATTGGCACTCACCATCTCATAAAAAGCGATCCTTAATTACCACACTTCACTTAGAAGACATAAAAGATGGCCAGCAGGAGATATGGGAAAAGTGCAGCACTATGGTAGTTTTGCATTATTCCAATGCTCCTGGTAGTAATGAGACAAGAGATGGCAGTTACTGCTAAGATTCTATGTAGTTTAACGAAGGGAGGAGCTAAGAACAGAGCTTCCCCCTCCTATCCAGTTAGAATCTTATCAGCATCAGGTGCAATCTCCTGTCTCAGTAATGGGAAAGTCTGCCTTCACTGAATCACTGATCAATTCTGGCAAAGAAGCTAATTTTTTTGATAACATACAGTGCCTACAAGTAGTATTCAACCCCCTGCAGATTTAGCTGGTTGACACATGCGGAATTAACTTGGCATTGTGACATTTGTACTGTAGATCAGCCTGGAAGTGGGAAATGCACTGCTGCAAAAATTTTTAGTTTAATTTTTTTTTTTTAAAAAAAAAACGTTAAAAGTTAATTCAGAGTGTCATTTATTATTCAACCCCTCAAACCACAAGAATTCTGTTTGGTCCCCCTAAAGTATTAAGAAGTAGTTCAGGCACCAAGAATAATGAGCTTCACATGTGTGGATTAATGATCTCTTTTGCCAGCCTTTTCTAACTATTTAAGACCCTCCCCAAACTTGTGAACAGCACTCATACATGGTCAACATGGGAAAGACAAAGGAGCATTCCAAGGCCATCAGAGACAAGATCGTGGAGGGTCACAAGGCTGGCAAGGGTACAAAACCCTTTCCAAGGAGTTGGCCCTACCTGTCTCCACTGTTGGGAGCATCATCCGTAAGTGGAAGGCTTATGGAACTACTGTTAGCCTTCCACGGCCTGGACAGCCTTTGAAAGTTTCCTCCCGTGCCGAGGCCAGGCTTGTCCGAAGAGTCAAGGCTAACCCAAGGACAACAAGGAAGGAGCTCCGGGAAGATCTCATGGCAGTGGGGACATTGGTTTCAGTCAATACCATAAGTAACGTACTCCACCGCAATGGTCTCCGTTCCAGACGAGCCCGTAAGGTACCTTTACTTTCAAAGCGTCATGTCAAGGCTCGTCTACAGTTTGCTCATGATCACTTGGAGGACTCTGAGACAGACTGGTTCAAGGTTCTATGGTCTGATGAGACCAAGATCGAGATCTTTGGTGCCAACCACACACGTGACGTTTGGAGACTGGATGGCACTGCATACGACCCCAAGAATACCATCCCTACAGTCAAGCATGGTGGTGGCAGCATCATGCTGTGGGGCTGTTTCTCAGCCAAGGGGCCTGGCCATCTGGTCCGCATCCATGGGAGGATGGATAGCACGGCCTACCTGGAGATTTTGGCCAAGAACCTCCGCTCCTCCATCAAGGATCTTAAGATGGGTCGTAATTTCATCTTCCAACAAGACAACGACCCAAAGCACACAGCCAAGAAAACCAAGGCCTGGTTCAAGAGGGAAAAAGTCAAGGTGTTGGAGTGGCCTAGTCAGTCTCCTGACCTTAACCCAATTGAAAACTTGTGGAAGGAGCTCAAGATTAAAGTCCACATGAGACACCCAAAGAACCTAGATAACTTGGAGAAGATCTGCATGGAGGAGTGGGCCAAGATAACTCCACAGACCTGTGCCGGCCTGATCAGGTCTTATAAAAGACGATTATTAGCTGTAATTGCAAACAAGGGTTATTCCACGAAATATTAAACATAGGGGTTGTATAATAATTGACCCATACTTTTATGTTTAAAATTTATTAAAATTCAACTGAGCAACATAACTTTTTGTTTTGTAAGATTTATGCTTCTGTTAATAAATCCTACTCTCGTTTGCAGTTTGAAGGCTCTAACTTATTTGCATCTTATCAAACCAGCTAAATCTGCAGGGGGTTGAATACTACTTGTAGGCACTGTATATTACAAAGTTGCTTAATTTTCATATGTACTATTGATTTATGAAATACAAATTGAAATGATGGTTACTCAGTAATCATTGTTTCAGTGATCTTTCTTTTAAAAAAATGCATAAAGGAATACATCCAAGCCTATTTACGTTTTGCCAAAATCCACACTAAGTCTGTCAATAGCATTTGGAAAAATGTGCTATGGTCTGATGAGACCAGGTTTGAACTTTTTGGCTATAATTCCAAAAGTATGTTTGGTGCAAATCCAACAATGAGCATCACCAAAAGAATGCCAAGCCCACAGTGATGCATGGTGGAGACAAAAATTGTGCTTTGGGTTGTTTTTCAGCTGTCGGAACTGAAGCTTTAGTCGAAGTGAAGGGAATTATGAATGTATCAGATATTATTTAATCTTTCATCAAAATGTTTATGACATTGATAAAAAGCTGAATATGAAATGGAATTTCACCTTTTAGCACAATAACTAAGCATAGATGTAGAGCTACTGCAAAGAAGAGAGGGTAAAGATTGCTTACTCTAGACATGCCATGCTGATAGACATCTACCCAAATTAGTGAATGCTATCATAATTTCAAAGGGAACATCAAAAAATATTAGTTTAAGGATGTGCATATTAATGCAACCACATTATTTTAGTCTTTTACTTTTTTTGTATCAAAACAGTTTTATTTTGCCTTTTAATTAATTCGTAAAGATTATGAGCAACATTAAAGGAGGAAAAAGTTCTACATTCTTCTCCTTGATATGACTCTTATATGACAAAAACCTGGAAAAATATTATATATGTCCTGGATGTCAGGTATGTGTCACCGAGGCAGATGGCATCGGTAATGTAACTCCAAAAACTCTGTACTAGTTACTATGAGGGGTTTTATTTGACTATATTTTGAGTCCAGGATGTAGGAGCAACCAAAAAACCCTGGTGGGAAATGTCATTCACATTTTCCAGTCTGGATCTTACAGGCAAAAGAACAGGCAACTGGGTTAGCTTAGCAGGGTGTAGTATACTGAAACTGGAGAAACACAAAGCTGGTGAGTACTCTGTGTTATAACCTGTGAGGTTCCTGTGACACTAAGTTGGTGAGACTGTTATGATTTATTGTACCTTACCCAAAAAAAAAAAAAAATATTCATATTTGCTGATGAAAGAACGGGTTTTGTTTATTTATTTGTGCTTCAGAAAGCTGTTTCCATTTTGGAGCTGTAAAGTTTATGAAGGACAATAAACTTTATTCTGTTTTTATATAAAAACCCTGTGCCTATGTGTATCCAAGCAGCCACAAGAGAACTGAACCCCAATATATATTGGTACTATATGGTAATTTCAAAAAATTTCATGTGAACAGGAGCATTTGAAGAATGAGAGAAGGAGAACCTCAATATCTTACTGGATCTCCAATTATTCTACTTTTATTTTACATTGATGTCAATGTATTATCCAAAATGTATTTCTGTAAGTAAATACATGGCTGGGAAAGATGAAAAATAGTGCCAGACAGATAGCCAGCAATCCTCTCTGCCATGGCCATAGTATTAGGAGGTTAATTGTCAATTTTGTTAGTAATAAGAGTCAAATTTTTTTGTATTATTTGTGGCCAACTCTTTTAGATAAAAGGTGAGGGAGAAAACTGAACCCTGAACCCTGAGAAAGAAAATTTACTTTGAAAGGGACCCGTCACTAGTTGTTGAGACTCTGATCAAATACCACCACCTTTATCTGCTCACGATATAATTCCAGCTCCAACCTACCCTGCCAGTGAAAATGTCCGGAATTACATAACTTGGCGCTTGTGCAGAGATGTTTAATGCTTTTCCCGCAATAGGGTAGAGCAAAGTATGCCTGCGTAGGCCTTCCAGGTAACTCTGCAGCTGCAAGAGTATGTTTCACTATGTAAATAATGCAGGAAATGTCATCCAGGCCAATCATAGCTGGAGGACGATGATTGAGATGAGGCAGGAGGCACAGACACCGCAGCAAGGACACCCATCAGACCGGACCAACCTTATTTACATTTGGCATGTGAGAAATTCATATGATATTTTTGGGAGTATACAGGAGGAGTCAGGAGATGATATATACATTTTTGGAATGCAGTCCAGAAGCAGATAAAGGTGGTGACATTTGTTCAGAGATTCAAAATCTGGTGACAGGTTCCCTTTAAAGAGGTCCTGTCAGCAGAATTAAAGTGGACAATTTTTGCTCTTATTTTATTTTCATTGCTCTCCTGTGTATTTAGTTTTTTTTATTTGTCTCTTTTTTATTTGACATTGGCTTCTAGAGATATGGGCATTTTTATCTAGTGCTTATCTTTACCAAGGGGGTGTGGCTCACTGTAAGATAATGCAGAGCAGCCTAAAGACACACCCCCAGAGAATCATGTGAACACTGAATATTTGGAAAAGACCATAAGAATTAGCACTAAATAAAAAAAAATCTATAACTATGAGGTGGATTAAAAAAAAAATAAAAACAAAACAGAATACTTAGGGGAGAAAAAGGAATAAAATAATAGCTAAAACTGTAAGCTTTCGTTGAGGTGACAGGTTCTCTTTAACAGGACAGTGAGAAACTTTTTGAATAGGGAAAGCTTTTATTATTCCCTGTAACACAGAGTCAACCTTCACCTTTTCATGAATTCTGAAGATGGTGATTTTTGCCACAAATAGCAGGGCTAAAGCTATGTATAGCACAAGTGATCAGAAGATCACAGCTTCAAGTCTCACAAAGGGACTATTGAAGCAAGTAACAAGTACAAAAAAGTTTTAAAAATATGAACAAATCTAAAAGTTCAAATCACCCCCTTTTGCCCCATTCAAAATAAAACAAATAAGAAAAAAAATACTCATATTTGGTATTGCTGAGTTCAGAAATGCACTACCTGTCAAAATAGAAAAAGAATTAATGGTAACCGGCGTAAAGATAAAGAAATCAAAATGCCAGAGGAACGTTTTTTGATCGCCACTAATTGCAATTAAATGCAATAAGAGGTGATCAAAACATCATATCTACCCCCAAATGCTATCAATAAAAACGTCAGCTTAGCATTCAAGTAGTAAACCCTCACCAAGGGCTAAATCCTGAAAAATGGAGACGCTTCAGGTCTTGGAAAATGTGGCAAATTTTTTTTTACAAACTTTGGATTTTTTTTCATTGCTTAAATAAAAAAGAACCTAGACATGTTTGGAATCTACAATATCGTAATGACCTGGAGAATCATAATGGCAGGTCAGTTTTAGCATTTAGTGAAAAATGGTAAAAAAAAAAAAAAAATTGTGGAATTGCACTTTTTAGGCAATTTCACCACACTTCAAATTTTTTCTCTTGTTTTTCACGACAATATATGGTAAAATCAATGGTGTCGTTCAAAATTACAACTCGTCCGGCAAAAAAACAAACCCTCACATGGCCATATTGATGGAAAACTTAAAAGTTATGGCTCTTAGAGGAAGGGGAGCAAAAAAAACTAAAACGCAAAAACAGAAAATTGCAAAGTCGAGAAGGAGGTAACTTTTTGATAGTAAAAACTGGCTTTGAGTGAATGATAAAATTCTCCTACAGGAGTCAGTTATGTCATACATGCTGTATTGTATTGTTGCAGCTATATCTGTAAATTCCCCGAAAGACAGACGCAAGTATACCGATACCCGGATAACAAACAGCCCTGCAGTCTGTGTAATGTTGCAGAACTAAAACTTGCTTACAGAGTTTCTATTTATCCTGATAACAACCAACATAACAATGTCTTCAGTGAAACCTTGATATTAATGGCTTATCAGCAGTATTACATTTCAATTAAAAATCTAATTACACTTTTGTCACATCATTACAGTCCTCACAACACAATATACTTACAAAGGAACGAATATAAACAAAATTATATGAATAATTTTGAGAGGCAACTAATTATCATGTTAATCTAAATCGAGAGCATTCCAGCACTTAATGTCGGGTTTGAAAATGCAAAAATAAGTAACCCTTGAACGCAGTGGATGAGTAATTAAATAATGGCTCTTAATGTCACAGTATGCTGTATAACCACCGAAATGTCAAAAGAGGAAGAGCAGGCAAAACATAATGTATGGAGAGATAAAAATAAGGGTATCACATTACACTAAACACAAATTACAATCCATTTAATTCTATCCTCCAGCTCCCATTAATTAAAGCATATAATAACATAGTGCTCCTCTGCCTCTTTATTCCCATCATTACTTGGAGCTTTAAAGAATAGGTTTCCGTTAAATAGAGAAACTAGGCATTCAAGACAGGAAAGGGACAGGATATAGGATCTTTTGTAATCTCTTTTGTAACCATTAGAGATAATAATAATCTTTATTTTTATATAGCGCTAACATATTCCGCAGCGCTTTACAGTTTGCACACATTATCGTCGCTGTCCCCGATGGGGCTCACAATCTAGATTCCCTATCAGTATGTTTTTTGGAATGTGGAAGGAAATCGGAGTACCCGGAGGAAACCCACGCAAACACGGGAGAACATACAAACTCCTTGCAGATGTTGTCCTTGGTGGGATTCGAACCCAAGACTCCAGCGCTGCAGTGCTATCCACTGAGCCACCGTGCTGCCCATAGAGATGAGCAAATCTACCTGAGTGGAATTGAATTCTCCTCGAATGTTACAAAAAATTCTATTCTCCAAGATATGTATTTTCATAAAATTTGCAAGTTGAACCATAAAAGGCCAGGCAAATGGAAAAAAAAATGATAATACTCACATCATCAATCCCCTGTCTTTCTCGTATCTTCTTTTCTCTTCCCATCATCTTCTTCAGCCACTTCACTCCAGACTGTGGCTTCAAGCTCAAATAGACCTTCAATGGACGTCAATGTGGGCCATATTCTCCCTGCGCATTTCATCAAATTACAACATCATCTCAAATATGATCATTGACGTCTGAGGACTAGTCGATAGGGAAGCCAGGGACTTGGTGTAGAGGAGAAACAAGATGCATGTGAGGAGAGAAGGGGAAAAGAGGTGACATAGAACACTGGATGGCCGGCTGTTGGGACAAGTGAGTGGTGAGTATTGTATTTTTTTCTTACGATAATTACAGTGTGGGGTGTAGAGAGGTCCCACAGCATAATAAACAATAAACATTCAATAAATCCTATTTGAACTAAGAGATAAAAAAAATTAAAGGGATTTTGTCATCAGGAAATTTTTTTTTTACATATGTTACATTTTTCACAGTTTCTGTTAAGCCAAATGCACTTCTTGTTCTGTCCTGAAAGCCACATGGACATAGGCTGCAATAAGGCTCTGACTAATTGTTTTGTACAGGAGAGCTCGGGACAAGCTCTGATTCTAGATCTATATAGTGAACACAGAGGGGAACAATAAATGAATAAACAAATATATTTTTGGACAAAGTTATACATTTAAAGACACAACTTATCACACAAAAAGTCAAATGGCTATATGAGCTAAAATATTAAACATCTATAGAGCATGTAAAGAATCAATGTGTCCTCAAGGCTCAAAATAGCTGTCAACTTGAAGGGGTTATCCTGAACTTTGCTTATTTTTTTTCGATAGAGCTAAGATCTTACAGGGACATAATTGTTAACTTACTGCCTGTTCTGGCCAGCGCTGATCTCTGCCTACTCTGGGTGGTCACGGTCTGCTTCTAATAGAGATTCTGCTGCTTCATTTGACCACACATTTACAGCGCAGCTCATTCTTTTCCAGTCTGTTCTGTCAATGGGGCAACATTGCCAACATCATGCTGTTTGACGGTTTGCTCCCTGCAGTTTTGCTGCAGGGCCAACTGTCAGCAGAATGACATTGGCAACGATATCCCGTCGACAGAGCAGAGCAAAAGAAAAGAAGCTGCTTTGTAGATGTGTTTTCAAGCAGAATTGCTGGCATGAGCGAACTGTAATTGATATGAGCTAGCAGAGATTGGTGCCGGACAGTCAGGTAGGTAACGATTATCTACTTGTAAGTGCTTAGCCCCATAGGGAAAATAAGCAAAGTAACCCCTATAAGAAAGTGAAACAGGCATATCCATGTTGCAAAATGACAAGTTTGATCAAAAAAATTATTTTGCCTTAGCCAGGGATTTTTATGGTATATGTATCCCTAAATGACCTGGAATTTGTCATGATCTGAAGTAAACATTTTTATTATCATGTCCCAATATTGCTTTGAATTTGTATTATGAGATATTGGAGTACTTTTAGGCACTTGATGAAATTTGCAGGAAGTTATCTGTATAACTGCATGTATATATGCTTTTTTGCTGTTAGATGGGCTCCTTCCAAATATAATTTGTCCACATTGATCCTATAATATGATTTGGCAAGAGCAACATAGTATTTTCATTATTTTCCTGGAGAAATGAATAAATAGCCAATGTGGTTTTCCCCATGTCATGTTTACCAAGGTTTATGGGTTCCAAATAATGACTCATAGATTTTGGGCCATGAAAGACAGTAAAGGGGTAAGATGTTATTGCTGGAATGTGATCTTGATGTTTGATCGTTCTAGGTGGTCATAAAGTGGCCAAGCAAATCATTCCTTTTTCCTCTTGGAACTGTTTCTTGTTAAGTGTGGGTGTATTTGATACCTGCCAAGCTATAAATGATGAAATATTAGCGTAAATTGCTAACACATACTCCCACTCACTTTAAGTGAAAATGAAACATTATTCGTACTTTTAGAGAACACAGAAATAAAATCATCACAATGTTAAACATAGCAATCACACAATCACAAGCATTAATTGGAATGGTTATGAACTCACAAATATTTATTTTTAAATTATATATATATAAAATATATATATATACAGTACAGACCAAAAGTTTGGACACACCTTCTCATTCAATGATTTTTCTGTATTTTCATGACTATGAAAATTGTAGAATCACACTGAAGGCATCAAAACTATGAATTAACACATGTGGAATTATACATTACACTTTACAAAAAAGTGTGAAACAACTGAAAATATGTCTTATATTCTAGGTTCTTCATAGTAGCCACTTTTGCTTTGATTACTGCTTTGCACGCAGAAAAGTCGAATTGAATGGACTCTACATGCCAGGTTCCCACCGTGAAGCATGGAGGAGGTGGTGTGATGATGGTGGGGTGCTTTGCTGGTGACACTGTTGGGGATTTATTCAAAATTGAAGGCATACTGAAGCAGCATGGCTACCACAGCATCTTGCAGCAGCATGCTATTCCATCCGGTTTGCGTTTAGTTGGACCATCATTTATTTTTCAACAGGACAATGACCCCAAACACACCTCCAGGCTGTGTAAGGGCTATTTGACCAAGAAGGAGAGTGATGGGGTGCTACACCAGATGACCTGGCCTCCACAGTCACAGACCTGAACCCAATCGAGATGGTTTGGGGTGAGCTGGACTTCTCACCGCTTCAATTTTGAATAATCCCCAACAGTGTCACCAGCAAAGCACCCCCACACATCACACCACCTCCTCCATGCTTCACGGGGGAAACCAGGCATGTAGAGTCCACCTTCACCTTTTCTGCGTGCAAAGCAGTAATCAAAGCAAAAGGTGGCTACTTTGAAGAACCTAGAATATAAGACATATTTTCAGTTGTTTCACACTTTTTTGTAAAGTGTAATGTATAATTCCACATGTGTTAATTCATAGTTTTGATGCCTTCAGTGTGATTCTATGATTTTCACAGTCATGAAAATACAGAAAAATCGTTGAATGAGAAGGTGTGTCCAAACTTTTGGTCTGTACTGTATATATTTTAAATGATACTTCTTATTTTTAAAGCACAATATGCTAATGAATTAATATGTGTTATTAGCTTAACAGAACATTTACATTATAAATAAAATTTTATAATGAATTAAAAATGTATAAAAAATACTTAATGATGTTGTTAATTACCATAAATATTTAGTTTTTACTAATAATAATTGTAGCCATATATTAAAGGTTATTTTTTATCTTTTACGGTTATTTTCTATTTAACTGTAAAAAAAATTTCATTTTTGACTTATGTGAAAGATAGACAAATGTAAAAATTTTATTTTCCTTTATCACTTACTAAAGATTGCTAATCTTTTTCACCAACTTTTCAAAACATTATGCATTCACCCTATAGTGTTGCATTGTTGTTGATTTAATGAAACAAACACTTTTGGAAAAATGATGCATTGTGTAAGGCCTCATTTAGACGCCCGTGTTGCACGTATGTTTTCTATTCCATAAATAATCCATGGTGTTATTCACCGGCCTAGAGACATGTACATTTTTTTCTTGCAGCACAAATGAAATGGGTCAATATAAGCCTATTGGCCCATCCAAAACATATGCAGCACAAGGATGGCATCTGTGTGCCATCCATGTGTGATCCATATTTAACAGTGAAAAATATAGGTTAAGCTTTGCTATTTATTTATTTAGCCATCGAGAAATACACTGATGACCAGGAGCAGATTAATAATAACCGCAACCCCAGTTAGTATAGAGCACAAAGGCCCCCAGGCACCAAGTGTATCACATGTTTCCCTTTGAGAGATCATGTGATAGGTCACAGGTTCTCTGATGTACATCTGCAAATGCAAAAAGACAGATACAGAGACGCGCGCTTTTTCCTCTTATGTACAGCAGTATAAATAACAGCGCTATGCATAATGGAGAATTCTATGCAATAAAAATGCCGCTATATAAAACAAAAGAACACAATATAATAAGGGACGGTTCTATACATAACAAGAGGGAATGATATGGAACGGATCGCTCATTATGCATCATTTAAAGGGGTTGGTCCAAAACTCAATTTTTATTTTCATCCTAAACTCTATTTCATGTCATAAATCTAATCTGCTTACTCTTTGGTTACACAAGATTTCAGAATAGCAGTACATGCTGGGATACTCAAACAAAGCATCCTCTGGGGGCAGAGGGTGTGGTCACTGCCATAGCCTCTTTCCCCTCTCCGAATTGAAGCGACCTTAGTGACCACTCTCTACTGAGCATGTGCCAGTTGTCAAATCCGACGAATGCTCATTAGAGTCTTGTCACCGTGCACTTTTCTTCTCAGTACACAGTGACAATGCGCTTTCTCGATGGTTCTGATTCGAAGCGATGATCTGGCAACAGAACGCACTGTTATTGCACATTCTCATGAGAGAACGAGCAAACAGAGACCAGCATCGCCCCGCAAATGACGTCACTTTTCATCAGAGCCAATGAGGGAGCGCATTGTCACTGTGCACTAAGTAGAAGTGTGCACAGTGACACGATATTTATGAGCACACATTGGAATTGACAACCGACACATGCTCAACAGAGCAGGGACTTGACCAACCTCTGAAATGGAGGTCACTGATGATGCTTCATTTCAGAGAGGCATCAGAGGCTACACCAGTCCAGTGACCGCAGCCTCTGCTGGTCCAATTCATTATGTCATATTCTTTCTCACAGCCCACACCCTCAATTCATTATAATATAATGCCCTGTCTCCCACTCCCCCACCCTCTATTAATTATAATTTGCCCTCTCCCACAGTCCACCTTCAATTCATTATAGATTCCTCTCTCCCAGAGGAATTTAGTGGCATACAAATATTATCATGAGGACAATCTGGCCATGACCCCCCGGAGTCACTGTCATTGGATGGTAGCCCCAATTACCCTCATTATAATCCACTCTGGCTGGTGACACATTCATGGTAAAAATGGAGACACGGACTGTACACTGGTGACAAACTAATGCCAAACACTGATGACACCAGTACCATTTCCTCACGTATATGTTTGAACACGGCAATGTGAATGAGGCCTCATGTCAAGGCTGTGATTTGGTATCACTATTTTCTTTGCTCTTTATAAAAACACATCAAATCAGTGTCTCTTTTTTGGCTCATGTTGTATAATTTTTCCACACTGTCACTTTAAAGAGTTATTTCCATCTCTACATATCATGGTCGAGATTAAAATAGCTGCTCCTACTTCCAGACCACCAGAGGCAGGGTTCTAAAATAGATGAGCGCAGATTAATTTTGCTGTTTTAGTAACTTTCATAGAAATAAATGAGAAATACAGAAACAGTGTAGTAAAGCATTCGCACACTATTAGCACATACTCTAAAGTGGTGTAAACAGTATAGTTTGCTTTCTATGGGAGCAATGAAAACAGTGGTTCAGCTTTGCCCTTTTTTTTGTAACCCTGCTTCTGATGGCCAGCTCCTTGCTTCTGATGGCCATTTTAGCCCTGAAAGGCAGAGATAGGATAAAGCAATTCATTTTAATTGGAAACTAGTGATGAGCGAGCGGGCTCAGCACTGCTCGTTACTCGATCGAGCATTAGGGTGCTCGGGCATGGTTGTTACTCTGCCGAGTGGGAGGGTGCTCAACCGCAATGCTCGAGTCCCTTTCCCGCATGTTTTGAGGCTGCTAAACCGCCAATTATCATGTGGTGATTGCCTGCCAGTCACAATAAAGCAGTTGCTATGTTGGCTACTGACATTACTGTGATTAGCAGGCCGCTTGCGTCATTGGGTCTATCTAAGAACCGGGCAACCGATTCTCAGCTCACTGACCTCTTAAATCAGATGTTAGAATTAATATTCACTGCTTCCCTCTCCCATCATTTGGCACCAAGAGATGGGCAGAAGAAGCAGTGAACTTTCATTGAGCATTTGCATCTGCTTAACTGGCAGATAAGTTATTTAAAAACAAATAAACACACACAAAAGTCCTTTATCGAAAAAACACCCCCCCCACAATTCCCCTCATTTAACCATCTATTAGAAAAAAAGATCCTTCGCAGGTCTGACGTAGTAGACCGCACTACAATCACAGCTCTGATGTCTGCAGTATATGAAGCCTCATTCACAAAATGAAGCTTAATATGCTCTAGCACAGGTCACAGGCACTGTATGACAGAGTGGGAAACAGCATTTTTGACCAACGGTAAACTTACTTATGTAAGTTACTGATACTGCCTGCTATTGCGGAGTGCTGCTGGAACCAACAGTGTGTTGGTATGAAAGCCTATATGTCCCCGTTTTCTAACAGGCCTCCATCTGCTGGAGTTTTGGAAGGGGCTCATTGTAGGACATTGATGTGGAGTACCGTGGATCCATTGGACTATGACAGACCTGCGTAGGATTTTTTTGGGGGAAATAAATTGGTAAAAGAAGGTGTCTGGGTTGTTTTTTGTTAAAATAGAGGAATTTTCTGTATGTTTATTGATTTTTGCTTACAAGGTTAGTAATGGGGGTGTCTGACTGACACATCTCCATTGGTAACCCTAGGGTTTGGTGTCAGCACCAGCTGCTGACATCAACCCCTAAGCACATTAACCCCAATTTCCACTGCACCAGGGCAATTGGAAAGAGCTGAGTGAGACAGAATTGGTGCATCTAGTGTGATGTGCCAGGTTTGGGATGGCTGAGGGCTGTCATTTTTAGGCTAAGAAGTGGCCAATAATCATGGCCCTTCCCAGCCTAATAATTTCAGCCCAAAGCTGCCTGCTTTGCCTTAGCTGGTTATTAAAAATAGGGTGGAACACACCGCATTTTTTAAATTTATTTGTAGAAAGTTGACAAATATCTGATGGTTATTTCTTATATCTCTGTATCTATTGTAACATTTCCAGGGGTATTTAGCTCTAGGATCGCTGTCTGGGTAGACAGAATGGCATGGAAACAGTTCATTCAGACAGCAGTTTGGTGAAAACTGGCCGCAACCAGTTTTATTAAAGTCCACAGCACACAGATAAAAACAAAGCATAAACAAAAGACCTAGGCTTGTCTAGCCTCTAATTACACTTAGATAGATGGCCCTCTCTATCCAGGACCCAGACTCTACCAGTCTGTGCCCAAAACAACACATATGATATGTTACCAGTATGGAGTTTCACAGACACTCCTTTTTATGTCTGAAGGCAACTCCAACGTCCAGACTTGAGAGAGGTCACCTCCTATTCAGTAGTCACCAGCATGGAGTGTCGCAGAGTCTCCTCTTTGTGTCCGGGGTACCTCGAGCACCCAGACAGAGAGAGCCCACCTCCCGGAGTCTCCTTCCGTGCCTGGACTCCTGTCCAGACTGAATGAGCTCTCTGACTGTGCTCCCAAGCACCTACTTCTGGCTTCCTAATCAACACCTGAGTGGATTCAGGTCTGAGCTGCAAGCGTGTACTGAATGGCAGGTGTAGTGACCTTTCTTTACCACCAGGTTTACAAAACCACACATTTCGCTCATACCAGTCAGCAAGGTACTTAGGTGAAATATACACCTCATTCACCACATATTCCTTCACTGTCTCACATATCCCCCCCTCTTCTCCAGACCGGAGGGCTGGTCATCCAGACCGGAGGGCTGGTCATCCAGACCGGAGGGCTGGTCAACAATCCTAAAGAGACAGTGAACTCCGGACCAGTTATGTCCAACACCAAGTTCATCTTCACCATTGTCATCTGTATCTTCACTTAAAGCAACCGCACTACGCTGTACCGTCCCAGGCCTATGCTCTCTGCGGGCCTCGGGTGTCCTGCACGGTTTCAGCTTGACTTTAGTGCCAGCCTCAGTCTCGGTATAGTGGCTCACCAGATAAGTACGACCAGGCACGTCAGAACAGCTCTGCTGATTCTTCCTCAGAAACTTTCGTACCTCCTGTTTTTGGGGCACTGACCCTGTGTCACCAACTGTCACAGGAGGTATAGGGGTTTTCTCTAATTCCCCCTGAACTTTCTTTAGCACATCTACTTTCTTAAATATCAGTTGATTCATAAATTCTATCTCACAGAACCCAAGCGCCTCTGTCATGGTCTCTGACCATTCCGAGCCACACTGTTCAAACGATTGGCACTGTAGAGGGAGCTGATCGTTTTTCTTGGTCGGTACACATAATTTATCCTCTTCTGGTACAGGCTCACTTTGCATAAGACTCAGAGCTCTTACTTCTTTCTCCAGGAGTCCTCATGGCTACGCATCTTCTCCTGTAGTTGTTGGACGTCCTTTACGTCTTCGGCCCTTTCTTCAGGCTCTTCTGGTAGGACATGCTCAGAAGCCCTACCATCAGTCTTCTTTTCCACCACGTTCTGCATCCCATCTGAGCTCCCATGTATCTGCAGCGGAGCGACACATCGCCCCTCCCACTCACTGGGACGTGGTTCAAGTGTAGACTCCATGAAAATGCGCCTGAGCTCACCAAGGCCAACCCGAGGTCTCAAAATCTCATCTTGGGATTTATCCAGATCCTTTGGGTCGCTCGGGAACTCCGATGGCGCACCGGGCGCCGAACTTCCGGCCCGAGCTTCGCGAGTCGCAGCCACGGATCCGGACAGTACACCGTCCACGCCGCTGTCTCCGGCAGAAACATATTCCGGGCAGAGTCATTCCCCACATCTTCAGTCTTGTTCCTCACAGCTTCACTTGAGACATCAGCCTCTGGTGAGGCACCTGGCCTGGTGTCCACCACTTCCATGGCTTTCTCCACCTCTGCAGCATCACCTTCCGAGTCCTTGGCCTGATGCAGATCCACACCATACATTGATAACTTCTCATTTTCAACAGCATCCACTTGTGCTGTGTTCAGTTTCAGAGTCCTGTCTTTCACCTTAGTCTTCGCCAGGGAACCGGCCAACTGTACAACATCTTCAGATGCCATCCTCCGTCCGACTGCAAGGTCAGCCTCAGCCTTCCTCTCAGGACTCTCAATCTCCTCTGCTACCATGCCTTCCTCACTTGCACTGGTTGCTTTATTGTCATCAGATGACTCACTATCACCACCACTATCCCTGTCTGACCCCCTTTTCTCAGCCACATCTGGCTCACTTCCAGGGTTAGACACTTCATTTTCATTCACATCCGGCTCACTGTCAGGGTTATACAATTCATTGTCATTCACATCTTGATCTGGAACCTTAGTTAACATGTCATCCACAACATTAACTTCACCATCTGGTCCCTGGTTTCCCTCAGGTGGTCCCTCAAGTATGTGACTATGTGATAACCCCAGCACTATACTTCCATATAGCTCAGATACCAGGAGCTGACTTACGACCTCTCCCTGGACTTCAGTGTCCTTATACAATAGGTTATTGTTCATGGCAGCATGAGGAAACCTCTCCTCAGAGCCAGGCTCTTGGGGAACCTCATTCAGAACAATTACATTTTCCTGTGCCGTTTTAAGAGTGGGGTCTCGCACCGGCTCACTCCCAAAATTGTCACAGTAGCCAGGCAGGTCAGGGACACTCGGTTCCCGAGAACCACCATCCTCGTCTCCCAACATCACCTGCAAAGAAATTTCATCTTTATCACGGTCATCATCAGTATCATCACTATTATGATTAGCATTATCATCATTATCAATATCAGCATCATCATCATGGTCATCATCATTATCATGATCATCATTATCATTATCAATATTATCATGGTCATCATCATTATCACATAAGTTTAACGGCCCACTAGCATTGTGTTCCGCCCCTCGGGACTGCGCACCCTCAGTAGGAGCTTCATCACACTGTCCATCAGAAACATTTTTCCCCCAGAGATCCTTAGACCGGGGAAAGTCATTACCCAATACGACAGGGTGCACCAGGTTTTTCACTACCCCACTTCACATGAAACCTCCCCGAGTTTAGGGACCAAGTCCACGGCAGTCTCTGGGTAGACTTTGGTGTCTCCATGGATGCACACCATACTCAGGTGCTTATCAGGGATGAAGTCCCTATCAATCAGGCTGTCACATACGGAAGTCACTGGACTCTCTGAGTCCAAGAGGGCCTGCGCTGGGCAGCCATTTACAACCACCGGGGACCCCCGTGGCCCAGTCTCTTCGGCTGAGGTGGACACACACACAGGTTCTGCGCAGAGAGAGAGGGATCCGCCAACATCACAACACATAAGCTTCCCCTCTATTGGACAGTTGGCTGCAATTTCATGACACCTCCAACCCTGTCCATCACACTTTTCCACCCACATGTCCCCTTGGGCCTGAACCCGCTTATCAGCATACCCCATGTCCCCAACAGCTGGAACGCTCTTACCGGGAGAGTTCAGCGTCCGGGAACTCTGAAGTGACGTCCGCTCAGACGGCTGGTCACAGAGGCAGTCTTTGGGGCCAAAGTACCTTTCTCTCTGTACCTCAGGAGGAAGTGCTCGGGTGTAGCGGTCCACTGTCACCTTTTCGACCCTTTGGGCAGTGTTGTGATGGCAGACTCCCAACTGTATCTCCAGTCATGGACTCTCCTGGCACGGGCTGCAACCGTAACACCCAGCCGGGTAAGAATCGCCGCTTTCAACTTGGCATAGTCTTCGCTGTCCTGCTTGCTCAGGTCAGCCCAGACTTTTTGGGTTTCCCCAATCAGATAGGGTACGACCGCCATGGCCCATTCAGATAGTGGCAGATTCTCCTTCTCTGCCAGTCTCTCAAACCTAGTAAGATATACCTCCACATCATCACGAGGTGTCATTTTTCTCAAGGACCGTCTTACCGCCTTCTTTATAGCGGACAACGCCGGTGCCTTCACAACATTACTTCGGGACGCGGCACCGAAATCCTTTTTTGGTGCTGTCATCTGCTCAACAAATAACCGGTTATTCTCCTGCTGCTGCTGCAGGAATTGCTGCTGGGCCTGCTGCATGTGCTGCTGGTGCTGCAGGCGCTGCTGCTCCATGCTCTGCTGCATGCTTCGCTGGGCCTGCACCAGGTACTCAATGAGCTCCTCCATACTGCCGGACTCATCTGTCTCAATCACAGCAGTCTTATGTTGCACATTAACTTTCGCCATTTGTTCAAACAGCGCCTCCATGCTGTCATCCATGCTGTCAGACTTCTCTGTCTTCACAACTGTAGTCTTCACTCAAGACATACACACTACACAGCATTTTTTTTTTTTCCACAGAAAAATTCAGCCTTGCTGTGCAAACACTTTTTTTCTTTTTTTTTTTTCCTTTGCAAAGTCTATTAAGGCTACTGTCTCTTTAAGACTGCTCCACAGACGTTTCTTTTGCTGCTGCACATTCCACAGTAATTTACACAGCAAGTTCAGCTTTGCTGTGCATACATTTTCTCTCTGCAGACCCTATCAGGGCCACTGTCTCTCCAAGACTGCTCCAAACAGACGTTTCTGCTGACACACACTTTTTTTTTTTTTTCTCTGTTGCTATTTCAATAGACTTCACCTTTAATGCTGTCTCTCGCCACTGTGCTGCATACACACTCCAGCACTAACTGTATCAGGCACTGCGCTGCCCCAGCATTCTCCGCCAATTGTAACATTTCCAGGGGTATTTAGCTCTAGGATCGCTGTCTGGGTAGACAGAATGGCACGGAAACAGTTCATTCAGACAGCAGTTTGGTGAAAACTGGCCACAACCAGTTTTATTAAAGTCCACAGCACACAGATAAAAACAAAGCATAAACAAAAGACCTAGGCTTGTCTAGCCTCTAATTACACTTAGATAGATGGCCCTCTCTATCCGGGACCCAGACTCTACAGTCTGTGCCCAAAACAACACATATGATATGTTACCAGTATGGAGTTTCACAGACACTCCTTTTTATGTCTGAAGGCAACTCCAACGTCCAGACTTGAGAGAGGTCACCTCCTATTCAGTAGTCACCAGCATGGAGTGTCGCAGAGTCTCCTCTTTGTGTCCGGGGTACCTCGAGCACCCAGACAGAGAGAGCCCACCTCCCGGAGTCTCCTTCCGTGCCTGGACTCCTGTCCAGACTGAATGAGCTCTCTGACTGTGCTCCCAAGCACCTACTTCTGGCTTCCTAATCAACACCTGAGTGGATTCAGGTCTGAGCTGCAAGCGTGTACTGAATGGCAGGTGTAATGACCTTTCTTTACCACCAGGTTTACAAAACCACACATTTCGCTCATACCAGTCAGCAAGGTACTTAGGTGAAATATACACCTCATTCACCACATATTCCTTCACTGTCTCACACTATATATTACCTATATATGCATGCATCCCTCTATTTCTTTAACTTAGCCTCTGTTAGGGATGGCGGATTGCACTAAAATAAAATATAAATTAAAGTGCATTCACAACCCGGGTTCACTGTGCAGAGATGTAAAACTGCTGCTAATGTGAACAATAGCGAACTAAAGACAGCGAGGTTGCAACCTAAAACACACTGTGTTAAACATCACACTGTGTGAACAGAACACAATGTCTACAGCACTGTTACACACTCAGAGTGAAAGGACTAAACAGTTGAGCTCGCTCTATGACTGACCCATGCCAATCGCACACGTGGCCGAAACAGATGCAAGCTGAGTCAAAAAGAAAAAGTTTAAGCTGACGCTAGCTAGAAAGAATCCTGTTGACTTCACAGTAATAAAAAGGGACAGGGAGCACCACTGCTGGGCATAAAAATAGGCAAATCTACAATGTATAAGGGGTGCTGCACAATGTACAAGAGAAGACAGTAATCAAAAAGAAAGAAAGACCAGGCATATCAGGCGCACACCCAAGGTAATAGAAAGAAATGTATAATGTATATAAATTTTATTGAAAGACAAAAAAACTAACAATAAAAGCAGTTAAAAAGCAAGGCAGACCCCTAATGGTCCCATGTAACTGTGATGTTTCACAATATAATAACATTTTCAGAAAACTCACATACACAAATATGAATGCAAAGTGAATGAACAAAAGAAATGTAAATCAAATCAATATTTGTAACCTTACCAAAGCTCACAGCCACCGGGTCTCCTGGAAGCTGTGAGGCTTGGAAAACTAAAGGGAGCCTTTAAGGAAGACTTTAAGGTTACTGGAGTTTACAGCTGCTGAGACACATGGAGGCTGTGGTATCCTCAGTTTACAGCCTCCAGATGTCCCAGTAGCTGGGAACTCCAATAACCTTAAAAATTCCAGGCTGTATGCACATGTTTCATTTTACTGTGGTTTTGTTTGCTCTTTTTACCTCCGTTTTTGTACGGTAATGGATGCTGTTTAAAGCCAGTTAAAAAAAAAGGAAAATAAGCTGTCTTTCCCTCTGCGCAGGTTAGATCCGAGGCATTGCCTGGTGCCGTGGTCTCCCATTCATGTCCAGCCACTGTGGCTGTTGCTGTGAAGTCAACAAACCAGGAATATCAGGCGCACAGTCAAGGTAATAGAAAAAAATGTATAATGTATATAAATTTTATTGAAAGACAGAAAAACTCACAATAAAAGCAGTTAAAAAGCAAGGCACACCCCTAATGGTCCCATGTAACTGTGATGTTACACAATATAATAACATTTGCAGAAAACGCACATACACAAATATGAATTAAAAACTTATGTACATAAAAAAAATGTAACACACTGACCCCCTAATCTGGGTGTCCCAGAAAACCAATAAGACGCAGACACTCGCTCCCAAAAGGCCACAATAAGCCTATAAGGTACTAAATAGAGATCAATAAGCAACCTATTGAGGAAAGATACAATAACCCAACCAATATAAGGATAGAGAAATCAGCTGTTCTATAAGTCAGCAAAGAGAGTGGAGACATAAGCCAAAAAATGCTAATGAGATAGATTGAATGGCGATAACATCACCATCAGAGGCAATCCCATAGAAAGTGTCAGGGGTCAGGGAGTCAAAAGAAAATAGTCCCAGGACCAAGGTGGTGAGGGGAGCCCCACGCGTATCGTTACTAGACACAGCTTCGTCATGGGAAGTTAATTAATGAGCAGTCATTCAGTCCTTAAGTAGCAGTCAATCAGTTAAAAACAAGGGAGCGGTTTGTTCGGGTAATGAATACCGGAAGTAATTAAAATTCTATGCTGCGTGCTCCAGCCAACCAAAAATCTTATATCCCCTGCTGCTCCTTCTTTCCTCCCATGCAGAATATTCTACATCTGTAAAGAGATTATGTATGTTATAAAATGTATAATATATTTATTTTTGGCATTCTTCAAATCTTTAGTGAAAAGTTGAATATTATTTATATACTATCAGTATTATGGGCTGAGTAGAGTTTAATAGTTCTATTGTAATAGGAATATTTTCTTTTGCATTTTTTGAGCCTAATAACTGGAATTCTCTGTCCAAGGTGCTGATAATGGTTTTCCAAATTTTGTATATATTATCAAACTCCCATGAACACAAACAGAAAGATAAAATGACAGACAGAATACAGATATAGATAGATAGTAGATAGATAGATAGTAATAGATAGATAGATAGATAGATAGATAGATAATGATAGATAGATAGATAGTAATTGTGCTCAAAAGTTTACATACCCCGGCAGAATTTTTAGTTTCTTGGCCTTTTTTCAGAGAATGGTTAGTGGTTAGGTGAAGCCATTTATTGCCAAACTACCGTGTTTTCTCTTTTTAAATCATAATGACAACCCAAAACATCCAAGTGACTCTGACTAAAAGTTCACATATCATGATGATTTTGGCCTGATAACATGCACAGACGTTGACACAAATGGGTTTGAATGGCTACTAAAGGTAACATCCTCACCTGTGACCTGTTTGCTTGTAATCAGTGTGGGTGCATAAAAGCTTAGTGAGTTCCTGGGATCCAGACAGACTCTTGCATCTTTCATCCAGCCACTGACGTTTCTGGATTGTGAGTCATGGGTAAAGCAAAAGAATTGTCAATGGATCTGCGGGAAAAGTGGTTGAACTGTATAAAACAGGAAAGGGATACAAAAATATATCCAAGAAATTGATAATGCCAGTCAGCAGCATTCAAACTGTGATTAACAAATGGAAAATCAGGGGCTTTGTAAAAACAAAACCACGGTCAGGTAGACCAACAAAAATTTCGTCCACAACTAGTAGGAAATTGTTTAGGATGCAAAAAAACCCCACAAATAACGTCAGCTGAAATACTGGACTCTCTGAAAACTAGTGGTGTGGCTCTTTCAAGATGCACAATAAGGAGGCATTTGAAGAAAAATGGGCTGCATGGTCGAGTCACCAGAACAAAGCCATTACTGCCACAAAGTATTTTGCCTACAATACACAAAACAGCACAGAGACAAGCCTAAAAACTTCTGGAACATGTTAATTTGGAGTTATGAGACCAAAATTGAACTTTTTGGCCACAACCATAAACGTTACATTTGGAGAGAGTTCAACATGGCCTATAATGAAAGGAACACCATTCCTACTGTAAAGCACGGAGGTGGTTCGCTGATGTTTTCGGGATGTGTTAGCTGCAAAGGCACAGGAAACTTGGTTAAAGTTGAAGGAAAGATGAGTGCAGCACATTATCAGCAAATACTGGAGGCAAATTTGCAATTATCAGCCTGGAAGCTGTGCATGTACTCGGACGTTTCAACATGGCAACGATCCAAAACACAAGGCCAAGTCAACCTGTCATTGGCTACAGCAGAACAAAGTGAAGGTTCTGGAGTAGCCATCTTAGTCTCCTGACCTTAATATCATTGAGCCACTCTTTGGACATCTCAAGCGCTCAGTTCATGCTAGACAGCCCAGGAATTTTAGAGGAACTGGAGGCTTTTTGCCAAAAAGAGTGGGAAGCTTTACCATCTGAGAAAATAAAAAACCTCATCTACAGCTACCACAAAAGACTTCAAGCTGTCAATGATGTTAGAGGGGGAAATATACGGTATTAAGAAATGGGGTATGTGAACTTTTGATCAGGGTCATTTGGATGTTTTGGGTTGTCATTATGATTTAAAAACAGAAAACATAGCAGTTTGACAATAAATGGCTTCACCCAACCACTAACCATGAGTGGAGAAAAAGTTTTGGTGTTATCATTCATTTTCTCTGAAAAAAGGTCAAGAAAGCAAAAATTCTGTAAAGTTTTGAGCACAATTGTAGATAGATAGATACTATAGTAGCTAATATTGTATGATATACCATACTTACATTAACAGATAAGTAATAAATCGTTACCAACTTGCTTAAAGAGTAAAAGTCATTTTAATTTTTATTTCATAAATTAATAGTATGCATAAAATAAGTAACTTTGCAATATATCTTATCAGTGAAATCTACTTTCTCTGTCAGAATTGATCAGTCATTAACAAAATTCTTATTTCTGATGTAAAAATCTGTATTCAGTGAAGACAGACTTTCCCATTACTGAGAAAGGAGATGGCAGCTGATAATGAAAAGATTCTATATAGATACGAGGGGGAGGAGGAGGGAGGAGCTCTGCATCTGGCTCTTCCCATCTTCCGACTACATAGAATTGTAGGCGGAATTGTAAAATGTATATTTTAATTTGATATATGCCATATATAGTTTTATTTTTTTATAAGATGCTAAATTTGTATGTTTACATACTTTGATACTGTTGTAATAGTATTTTATCCACCAATTAAGTTGTTTTACATCAAGATTGACCCCTGTAAAAGGTCAGGACTGACATCCTGTTCATTATGTACTTGATGAAGAAGCTAGATTCGCTCTGAAAGGCGTGATTTGATTAAATACCTGCTTATCGACTGGATCCCAGATCTCCTTTTCATTTGCAGTGCTCACCCGGACCATGTTTTTTCATTCTATGCAAGAACAAAATAACAATAGAAAGTGATCAAGACATTGTATGCACCCCAAAATGTTATCAATAAAAGCATTATCTTGTCACAGAAAAACAAGCCTTAATACAAGTCCATCAATGAAAAAATGCAAATGTTACAGAACTACAAAAATGGAGATTTAAATAATAATAATAAAATAAAGTTCTAACATTTTTTAGCCACTACAACATAAAAAAAATCTAAAAATATACCAGTTTGATTTCATGACCTGAAGAATCATGTTGCCAGGTCATTTTAACTGCACAATGTCCCAAAAACAATGGATTTGCTTTTTTTCACCATTTCACGCATCTTAGATTTGTTTCCTAACTTTTCAGTACATTATGTTGGAAAATGAATGGTTCCATTGAAAACTACAATTTGTGCAGTAAAAGTAAGCCTTCATATGCTAATTTTGAAAGAAAAATAAAAAAAATAGGACTTGAAGTAAAGAAAAAAATGAAAGCTTAGAAGTGAAAAATCAACCAGTTGTGAAGGAGGTTTACAAAAAACTGCCCTTGATTTAAGCAAATGGCATTTTTCAGTCAATGCTTTTCTTTTAGAATCTTAAATGTTTGCAGTTTTTAAGAGTTAATAGAAAACACTTGAACCAGTTTAGCAAAACTAATGGTATTAAAAACACATAGTGAAGAATTTTGTTTTTATTTGACTAATCTAATGTTTAGATAGTCGTCCATTGTCAGCTAGAAAACTAAGGCCCCAAATCATCAAATCTTTTATGTCAATAAACGTGACTTAAAAGCTTTGAAAAGCTTCAAAATTTTGGCGCAACTTGGGGTTGCACCAAAATATTTTGACTTTTGGTGTATCCACAGCCGTTTCTCTGAGCTTAGCCTAAATGGCAGAGTTGGGTTGTAATGGGAGAAAGACAGGGACGCGCTGCCACAGCTTGTCTAATTCCTTTCGAAATGTGTCATTCAGTACACCAAAATTCTCACTCACAGAGGCACAAGTTACTCTTTTAATGATCCAGATTCATGAAGAGGCATGAAGAAGCACCTCTTTATGAATCATGAGCATTTGACTTCATCATGCCCCCTCAACAACAATGGAGAGGAAAGCACCGATCTTAATGAACCGGGTCCACCATTCTTACTATTGCCAGTATATGGTGCTGAGATGCTGGTAATACAAAAACATAATGAAATTTTAGAGAATTCACTACAGCAAACCAAAGAATACATTTTTACTTCTCTTTGAATTTTAACCTAAAAGAGAGGTACAATTAAAATGTAGTCTTCTATTTCCACAGTGAAACTTCTTCTCCCCTGCTGTTTTACAATGTAATTTGTAAAAGTGTCTAAATTTCTTCTTGTTTTGCTGCAAGAAAAATGAGAAAAATGAGCACCAAGCCATTGAGCTAAAAGAAGAGATGGTAGAAATGATTCCCCAGTGTGACCAGGAATTTGGAAAATCAATGTCAAATGGAATTGTTAAAGATTCCACCATCTGTAGATATAGACAATTATAATGATATGTTATTTCTTATCGACTAATTAACCCCTAATGGCCTAAATGTACAGTGATAGAAAACAATATTTGATTCTCACATTTACAAAATTATTATTATTATGATTTATATATTTTAAAGCACCATCAATTCCATGGTGTTGTACATGTGAAAATGGTAGCACATTAACAGATTGATCCAAAGGGGTGGGGACCCTGCCCTCTCTGGCTTACAAACTTTAGGGAAGGAGACAGTAGGTTTGAGATGCTGGAGTATGTCTCAAATGTGTGGAGACAGTAGTTGTATCCACATAACCACCATCGATAAAATGCCAAATGTTTTAAAAAAGTTGCATAAAGTCAAAAAACACAAAAAACGGCACCAAACTGATGACTGCGGTCTGAATCAGTCCTTAAAATGAAGCATAGCACATAATGATGAGCTAGGTGGTGCATGAAAATGTGTTGAAGACCAAGTGTGCTCAATATTGAAAAAAGAAACAGCACTCACCATTGCTTCTTAAAAAAAAGGTTCTTGTCCTTTATTCCATGTGGCGGGACAATCCTTTAACATGCAGGGGGAGCGGGAAAGTGAAGGAGGACAACAGCCGCTTAGTGCCTATCCCAGCTTTTCTGTGGATCCAACCATACAGAGATGAACAACCACCTCCCTTATACCAGGTGTTTTATAAAAACAGAGACAAATCAGACCTGTCATTTATCCCCAATGGGCCATTGGCATTTGTTTTAATAATCCATTTTGCTTCTTTTTACAAAAGGTACTTTTTACGGTTTCCACCTCTTGCTGGTTAATTAACCTGCTCGATGCCTGCAAACTGCAAAGTGTTTGGATCACCATTGTGCTGTTGCATTACATGCCCAATTAACCTGCGGGAGCCTTTTTTTCAGTAAAAAGTGAGTGTAAGTGTTCCCTGAAACGGATAAATAAAGGACAAATCGTTTAGCCTATATAAAAGTAACTGCAAGGGCAAAAAATGACATACAATAAATTTTGATCTGCATGTTATAAAATCCCTGACCTAATGCACTACAGAGCCTATTTTCAAATGATTATTAGTTAAATGATGAACGCAAAAAGAGCAACTTCTACATTTGAAATTACCTTTGGGACTGAATCTATCAAGCCAATGATTCATATCAGGAGAAATTCTATGCTTTATTAACATGTCCCCAATATTTTGACATTGTTTGAATGCCAATTTCTGTTTATCTCTTGTCTCAAAATATTATCCATCGGGCTGTGTTTAAAATTGAACACAAATCTCTCACTAGTGCCCCTGTTTTTAACTGATTTTTTACCCAATAAACCATTTTATGTGAAGTTTTTAGCTCTATTAAAGGCACTGTTTAAAATTTTTTAGGATAACCTCTTTCTCCGAAATTATTGGTCAATTCCTCTGATTGTCTCAAAAAAAGAAGCATCTGTATTGTTAGGTTTCCTTAGTCTTAGGTATTGGCTATAAGGCAGTCCTGTTTTCACAACTGGGGGTGGCCACTATTGTAGTGGAGTAGAGAATTAGAGGATGTAGGCTTTTTGTAAGTCTCTGTTACCATTTCCCATTTTTACCATTTCTTTAACTTCCAAAAAATTCAGATTTTTGTCACCACACTCATTGGTAAATTTCATATTCTCGGTATTTGAATTGTTTAAATAATCAACAAATTAAAAAGACTGCTCTGCAGTACCGGACCATACCAAAAAACATCATCCACATAACGTAGATTGGCTTTGATGTATTTGATGTATGGATTTGCTACTTTTGTAATATATTTGGTTCCAAAAAATGCTAAAAAAATATTGGCAAAAACGCAAGCTGAAGGTGTACCCATTGTGGTGCCCATGTATTGTAAATACCATTTATTCATAAACTAGATGGAGGCCTGGTGCTATTGCATTGGGATGGCGGTAATGTCACGATGGGGAAGGCATTGCAGCGTTGAGAATCTCTCCCCCCATGTGCTCACCCACCTATCCACTCTCTCTTTCCCATGTGTTGACTTCTCCCATCTGTGCTTTCTTTTTTGACCTGTCTACCCCATGTGCTATCCCCTTGTCTGCTGTCTCTCTCCTTCCTGTCCTGTGTTCTCTCCTCATGTGCTGTCCCGTTTGAGCTGTCTCCCCACTGTACTCTGTCTCTCTCACCCCTGTGCGCTTTCTCTCTCCCCATCTGCTGTCTTCTCTCATGTGATCTCTTCTTTGACATGTGTACCCCATGTACTATACCACAGCTCCTTGGCAGGGGAGGAAGCAAAAGACAATACTGATATTACAGCAGGAAATCGCATTGTGTCATAATACAAAATTCAAAGCTTCAGTAACAAAATTTATGTAGTTAGTTATCACTTTTATCTGTTTTTTGCAAGATGTGTTTAATCACTTCAATCCCCAAATGCTACGGGACTCGGGTGTGCAAATTGACTACATCAATGGAGGCAAAAGAAAAATCGTTCAGCCATTCAATTTCATTAATCGTTGTCATAAAGGCACCAGTGTGCTTTATGTAGGATGGAATATTATTCAAAATGGGTTTCAAAAGGCAGTCCAAATATTCTGACAAAGGTTCAGTGAGAGAACCTACTCCCGAAATAATCGGATGACAGGGAGGATTAATAGATGATTTACCAATGTGGTTTTTCAGGAAATTCAGGTAACAATTTTTCAGCAAGTTTTTTAGGGAGTATCCCTTTGTCAACATATTTGATTTTTAAATGTTTTAGTGGGATCCCCCTCTAGAACTTTATAGGTAGATAAATCGGTCAATTGCCATGGGGCTTCTGCTATGTAAGCGTCTTTTGTTAATAGAACCAGATTACCGCCTTTATCTGACTTCCGAATTACTACATCTTTCCATTTTTTTATTTGATTTAATGCTTTCCATTCATTATTTGTAAGATTGAGGGACTTGAGCTGTATAGCAGTGATTCAACATCTTTGACTATTCTATTATGGAAAAACATCAAGGACATTACTTGGTGTGACTGGTGGCATAAATGATGAAGCAAAGCCACCTCTGAAAGGAGGGGCAGTTGGATCTTCATGTGTGGCACCAATGGTACTATCAGAGTCGACAGGACTCACAATATTAGAATCAAAGAGCAAAGTCAATAAAATAGCATCCTTCTAAAATTGTAGTTATTAGTAATTTCCCTTCATATTCAACATCTGCCTTTTCCTTACTTTTATTAGCATATAATTTCCATAGATTTAATTTTCATGTTGCTTTAAATAAATCAATTTTGAAATCAATAAAGTCAAACTTTTCAGGTAAGTAGTAACTGGGACCCTTAGACAAAACTGAAATGTGGTCTTTGGATAAAGAATGATCAGTTAAATTAATAACTTAAGTGGTATTGGCTAAATCTGCCAGGACACTTGTTTCCTTTTTATTCTGGCGGTAGTTTTTCCACCTCTTACCGCCCCGTCTGGTTGGTTTCGGAAAGGGAAAGATTTCTCATTACTGGTTGTGACATTATTAAAAGTGTCCATGTACAAAGTTTCTGCAAAAAAAGTGGATTGGTTGAAAAATGATTCACTGTGAATTGAAAATACTGCAAAGCCTCCATCTGCCAGGAAAAGACTTATCTAACAACCTGATGTCTCCAAGGACTGTGTCAAACTTACTACAAGCTATTTATCGCAAATTTACCATTACAGTGACCTCAATACAAATGACTATGCATGAATAAATGTAACTAGAGTTAGATGATTTCATTCAAGTGGAGTTGAATTCTACTAGAAATTTACAAAAATCTGTATTCTCCATAAAGTGGATTTCTTGTAATTCACTCCACACATATTCAGCTAAATGCCAGCCATCTGGAAACTATACTATTTGACCCCTAGACATCTTCTCCCTTCCTTCCCTTATATTACATCATGCCCTTTACCTTTCCTTTTGCTAAATCTCTTTTGGCAGTCCCAAATAATCACAATCACATCATGCTCTAGTGCTGGCTACGGCAGCTTAATCCCATTGGTCCAATGTCTTTGTTCTCCTCTATGCTTGCCTGTCCCACGCCCATTTGATTTGAATTAATTTTGTCTTTCTTTTATATATTTTTTTATTAATATTTGCAAACTGTTTGATCATCATATCAGTTTTGATGTATGACTGATAACATGCATGTGCAATTTTTGCTGTCCCTGGCCTGATGAAGACAGCAATTTGACACAGAAACATGTAGCCTATAAATCTTACCATATATCTTACCAATAAAGGAACATTGACTACATTTTCTACTCTCTGGATGATCATTATCAACAGCATCCAAGTCATGATTTTTTTTGCTGTATTATTCTGTCATGTACAGTATGTAAACAAGCTACTCCATTCCCCTTACCAGTTTTTTGGCCCTACTTTATACTTATTTCTAACTCCAGGGCATTCTTTCTATGAATCGGTGCCCAGAACTGAACTCATATTCCAGATGAGATTGCACTAAATTCTTTGTGAAATGATATTATTACATTGATTGCCTATTCTATGACTAGTGGAGGTCTGACACCCAGCATCTCCATCGATCATCTGTTTCCATTGTCAGGCGTAGGCAGAACTGTTCAATTATGGAGCTGCACAGCACAGCTTCATCAACTGTACAGTGGCCGTTGTCAGATACTGCACTTCTGCCCCCTATTCAAATCAATAGGGGGTGAATAAGCGGTACCCTGCAGTGGCCACTGTTCCATCGACATGGCTGTACAACTCCTCAACTGAACAGACTTTGATGATCTTTCCCAAGGATAGACCATCAATGTTAAAGTCACAGACAACCCTTAAGAATTAAAAAAAAGATATGAGAGTTCTGCTCAGAAGAGTTTACAATCTGCGGAAATAGGGACCTTACAATGGTATGCATGAGGCCAACCTAACCTGTTATTAAATTTAGTTCAAGATGGAGTTTAAATTTATTCCAAAGCAAATTCAATACAATAGTTCTGATTAAAACTCTTGAAAGGCTGCCATTCACATCAGAACCACTGCATGGCCATACATAGATATAGACCCTTAGCATAAAGCTCTCCTGACAAAGTATCACAAAAACGTGTTTTTTGTTTATTTTTCAAGGCTCATCGTCTCACAACAGCATGTTCAGTCAAATGTAAAGGTAAGAAATTATACATTTGTAAATGTGCTTATTCTTTTTGTTGGTTATGTCAGTTTTATAAAAAAAAGAAAATTGGTAGTACTCATATAGCTGTAAGAGATAGTCAAAAGCCATTTTCGTGACGCTGTGCCCTTTGTTTTATGCAGTTAATTTGAAAGTAGCATCTTAGACTCATTAAAAGGCTTAATATCTTTGTTCCATTAAAGCTACATCTTTCTTTAAATCATTGTAAATTTAAGAATTAGAATGCCACAAATATAATTTTAATCGAACCATTAAACTAAATAAATGGACAGTTCAAAAGTGATATAGTTTGTTGTGGAAGTTTGGCTCACTCCCAAAGCAGACAGAGGAACACACTTGGTTAAAGTCTCTAGGGGTTTATTGCTTTATAAAGCAATATGCCCAAAATATTAACAGAAAAACATCCTTTCTGGCTCAAATGAAAACAAAAAGTCTTCCCAGTCTGGCTCCTGCCTTCTGGGACAACACATGTGGCAGCTCTCGCAGGAGCTTCACTCTGGAGGCTTCCCCCCTTCCAAACAACACAGAGGAAAAATAACTGGCTGGATATTTAACTCCCTCCAGCCACACCCTGGAGGTGGAGTTATGGTGGGTAGGCATCCCGCCCATCTCTAACCTACCCACCATGAAAGCCGGAGTCATAAGACAGACTGGACTTCTCTTAGCACATATGCTGGAGGAAAACTTATGGCATTCACATCATGCAGGATAGCAAAATTTGAGACCCATATCTCCACCTCACATACAGCTGTAGTGACCCTATCACATATGTCCACAAGTTTTCAGACTATTACTTGGTAATCTCTTTGCTAAAAGCTCAAAACCATAACTAAAATATGAGTTACATTTTATTTCTTTTAGCGTATGGGGATAAAAAAATGCGAAACCGTAACTCAACTAGTTCAGATACTGCTTATTGAATGAGACAACAGTCTACAGTCTAAGCTTCTGCTCTTCCACAAAATAATATATTTTTTTATAACAACAGATTATTTGTCCTAAAGGACTTCATTATATGTTACACATCATCAATGTGAGTGGGGTTTGCCATGTCAGTAATTCTTGAAAGATATTTTACAACTACCATCAAGCCACAATTAGGATATGGCCCCTCTTGTGCCAACTCACTATAATTTCCCCCAGGAATTCAGTTTTGCAAAGAATTTTTCAAATGATGAGATATGTAAAAAATTACCCAGACTTTATCAGTAGAATATATATGAGACTATAAAGGATCTGGGTCTCAGGAGGTTAAATTACAGTATGTGTCTATCGAGCTGTCTGAACACTTCCATGACTTCTCTAGGAAGCATTTGAATAAAACATGTCTGAGACATGGGAGCACGAGTATGGTATTAAGTGCACACTATGTGTAGCATGATAAGCAACATTAAGGATTAAAATGGCAGAAAGTCAAGATGTACTGCAATATGAGTGATATTACATTACTGGATTTCTGTATCTGAACACAGTCCTTCCTTGAACACCATTTTATTATCTAAATAGGTACAAAATTATGAATTTATTAATTTCTTAATATATTATCTTAAAGCTTTATTTAATAAAAGCGCGCCATACCCTCCATTGGGCTTAAACGATTTATTGCTGTCATTCAGCAGCTGTCACTAGAAGGAGAAAAAGACCTTTTGTTTCATACTATAATAAATTGAGTTTAAAGGGCAATTTCCGTCTTATAAGTTTAATATATTTATATTATTAAAACAAGCAACTTTGCAATTTTTTACTCCCATTGACTCTAATGACGTTTGGCTGTGTTCGATGAATATTGCAAAAACAATATTCGAGTCCTATCATATTCGGAACCGAATCCAAAGAAATTCGCTCATCTCTACTTATAAGCTTTTTCTTACTGAGCTTTTAATCATTGCTTTTAGGAAGGCTGGGATCGCTGGAGCACACTGTTAACTTCTGTCTTGGCCACTTCTGCAACCACACTGTGATGATGATGCTGCAAGGCTTACTCATACAGCAGAATTATAGTGCACACAGTGCAGAATAGTGGTGAAAAGATATTGTTAGCCTAAACTGTCATTAATGTAGGAGCACCTGCTCCCTAAGTAACCAGGAGGCCGGAATGCTGGGGACTAGTGTGCTCCTCTATCAGAAAATGAGACAACCTTTTTAATAATGAGAGAGTAAACCATAGAGTCCCTTGCCCCCTCAAGTGTTGACTTCCGGTTAGTGTCAGCACATTTTAGAAACTAAGTGGAAAATTGTTGGCCTTGTGGATCTTAGACTAGTTTACGAATGAAGGAAAAATTCCAATGTTCTTTCTAGTTCTCCATGACAGCAGGTCTTCATTTATATGCCCGGCATCCGAGGAACAGCATTCTGGGCACCTCTAGACCTTACTAGACACCACAAAGGCATATTGCAGGGCAACAGATGTAACAACGTCACGTGTCGTCAATTAAGCACAAGAGTACCCCTAAGTTGCTGAGGACGAGAATTCTGGTTGCAGAAGTGAAGACCTAATGTAATTTAGGACTGGACTGGATTCTATACCATAACAATGTGAATAAAATTGCTCATATCTATTATTGAACCAACAGTTGTCTCCTTCTCACCCAGTGTCTTACTTATGTATAGTTTTTGTAACCCATTCTAGCTTTGTGCAGGTCTATGATCTTGTCCCTGAAATCCTTAGAAAACTATTTTGTCTTGCCCATGTTTGAGTCTGTAAATTAGTTAGATAGTAACAGTATTTAAGGTTGAAGGAAGACCTTAAGTCCATCTTTTTCAACCCATAGCCTAACATGTTGATGCAGAGGAAGGCAAAAAAAAACATTGCGGCAAACATTAAGCTCCACATTGGGGAAAAAAATTCCTTCCCAACTCCACATACGCAATCAGACTAGTTCCCTGGATCAATGCCCTATTGAGGAAACTAGTGAATATAGCCTGTAATATCATACTTTTCAAGAAAGACATCCAGTCCCTTTCTTAAATTTTAGTAAGGAATCACTCATTACAACATTAGACAGCAGAGCGTTCCATAGTCTCACTGCTCTTACAGTAAAGAATCTGCATCTGTGATTATAACTAAACCTTCTTTCCTCCAGATGTAGAGGCTGACCCCTTGTCCCTGTCACAGGTCTAAGAGTAAAAAGATCATTAGAAAGGTCTTTGAACTGTCCCTCATATATTTATACATTGTAATAAGATCACCCCTAAGCCTTCGTTTTTCCAAACTAAATAACCCCAAGTGTAATAACCCGTCTTGGTATTGCAGACCCCCCAGTTCTCTAATAACCTTTGTCACTCTTCTCTGCACCCGCTCCAGTTCACCTATGTCTTTCTTATACACCGGAGACCAGAACTGCACACAGTATTCTAAGTGTGGTCGCACTAGTGACTTGTATAGAGGTAAAATTATGTTCTCCTCATGAGCATCTATGCCTCTTTTAATGCATCCCATTATTTTATTTGCCTTTGCAGCAGCTGCCTGACACTGGCCACTAAATGTGAGTTTGTCGTCCACCCATTCACCCAGGTCTTTTTCAGTGACAGTTTTGCCCAGTGTTTTACAATTAAGCACATAATTATACATCTTTTTTGTTCTACCCACGTGCATGACCTTACATTTATCCCCATTAAAGCTCACTTGCCATTTATCAGCCCAAGCTTCTAGTTTACATAAATCTTCCTGTAATATTAAATTGTCCTTCTCTGTATTGATTACCCTGCAGAGTATAGTGTAATCTGCAAATATTGAAATTCTACTCTGTATGCCTCCTACAAGGTCATTAATAAATATGTTAAAAAGAAGCGGCCCCAATATTGACCCCTGTGGTACCCCGCTGCTATCCGTGACCCAGTTTGAGTGTGCTGCATTAATAACCACCTTTTGTTTCCTATCCCTGAGCCAGTTCTTAACCCACTTACACATATTTTCCCCTATCCCCATTGTTCTCATTTTATGTATCAACCTATTATGTGGCACCATATCAAAAGCTTTTGAAAAGTCCATATACAACACGTCCACTGCGTTCCCTTGGTTCAGTATGGAACTTGCCCCTTCATAAAAGCTTATCAGATTAGTCTGTCAAGAACGGTCCCTCGTAAACCCATGCTGATATTTGGTCATGAGGTTAATTTTCTTCAGATACTCCAATATAGTATCCCTTAGAAAACCCTCCAGGATTTTACCCACAGTAGATGTTAAGCTCACTGGCCTATAATTTCCAGTTTCAGTTTTTGCCCCCTTTTTGAATATTGGCACCACATTTGCTATACGCCAGTCCTGTGGTACAGACCCCGTTATTATGGAATCTTTAAAGATTAAAAATAATGGTCTACCAATGACTGTACTTAATTCCTGCAGTACTCGGGGGTGTATCTCATCCGGGCCAGGGGATTTGTCAACTTTAGTGATTTATAGACACCGCCGTACTTCCTGCTGGGTTAAGCAGGTGACATTTAATGGAGAATTTTTGTTATCACTGATCATGTTGTCTGTCATGGGATTTTCTTGTGTAAATACTGTGGGAAAAAAAGTCATTTAGCATATTGGCTTTTTCCTCATCCTCATCCATCATTTCACCCAGATTATTTTTAAGGGGTCCAACACTATAATTTTTTAGTTTCTTATTATTTATGTAGTTAAAGAATATTTTGGGATTATTTTTACTTTCTCTGGCAATGAGTCTCTCTGCCTCAATCTTTGCTACCTTGATTTGCATTTTACAGAATTTATTTAATTTTCTGTATTTATTTAATGCCTCATCACTACCTACTTGCTTTAATTCCCTAAACGCTTTCTTTTTGTCCCTTATTGCGCCCCTTACAGCTCTATTTAGCCATAGTGGTTTCCTCCTAATTCTAGCATGTTTATTCCCATAGGGTATATACTGTGCACAGGTCCTATTCAGGATGCTAATAAATGTCTCCCATTTTCTTTGTGTACTTTTATGTTTCAGGATCTCATCCCAGTTTATTGCACTAAGATCATCTCTCATCCGTTGGAAATTTGCCTTCCTGAAATTTAGAGTCCTTCTAACCCCTCGACTACACATCTTATTAAAGGACACATGAAAACTTAATATTTTGTGATCATCACTATTACCCAAGTGACCCCCAACCCTTATATTTGTGGACAGGAGTCTTTCATAAAGGTGTAAGACAGCTGTTTTTAATGCAGGTAATGAGTTGATTAGGAGCGTCTAACTGGTCTGTAGAAGCCGGAACTCTTTATGATTGGTAGGGGATCAAATACTTATTTTTCACTGCAAAATGCAAATAAATTTATATAATTTATACAACGTTATTTTCTGGATTTTATATTTGATATTCTATCTCTCAATGTTAAAATTAACCTACCCTTAAAATTATAGACTGTTCATGTGTTTGTCAGTGGGCAAACTTACAAAATCAGCAAGGGATCAAATAATTATTTCCCTCACTGTATGCAAGCCTTTCCTGAAATGAACATTGTTTGGATGAGAGCATATGCTATTTTAAAAACCCTATATAATGCTCATCATTGATACTGCCTTTAAGATTTGTAATCTTCACAGGCCAAAGGTATTAATGCAACCTAATGCCATCATGCAGGCTTTTGAACTGTGCAAGCTGGATGGTCCCTCTGCTCTTGAGTCTGCAGAACGCAGCATCTACGGTTTCCATAAAGATTATCAAATATTGATTCATTTGATCAGAGAAGAGTTTTCCATTTTGCCTTAGTCCATTTTAAACGAGCTTTGGCACAGAGAAGAATATATTGTTTCTGGTTTGTGTTTACATATGGCTTCTTTGCATGATAGAGTTTTAGCTTTTTTTTTGTGGATTGCATATCAATCCATTGAGTTCACAAACAATGAATTTGTGATTTATTCCTGAGATTATGCAGTGATTCTCATGACAGACTCAAGCATATTTTGAATGATGAGCCACATTAGGACCCATAGTTCACAAGCCTCCAATATTGACTGTCAGCCTTGACCTTTGTGTACATGGATTTCCCCTGAATCTCTGAATCTTTTGATATTATGTATTTTAGATGGTGGGATATACAAAGTCTTTGCAATTTTACATTGAGAAACTTTTTGCGGAAATCGATCCACATTTTTTAGAATCAGTTGTTCATAGATTGATGAACCTCTGACCATCTTGGTTTCTCATAGACCCTACCTCTCTAACATGCTGTTTTTACTCATAGTTATGTGACTTTTTTCAGTCTTTTGTTACCCTGACTCAACTTTATGAGATGTTATGCTGCCATGAATTTGCAAATTAGTTATTTTTCCCAAATAAAGTGGCAAATGTCTGACTTGCACATTCTGATTTGTGCTCTGTGTTCAGTTCTGAATAAAATATGGCTGCAAGAGATTTTCAATTATTGCATTTGTCATTTCTGTACATTTTATACAGCATTCTTAGCTTTTTGGGATTGGAGCTTACCAGTTCCTTCAAACATACAATTGTGGAAGTTTAAAATTGTCAATAAAAATGGGCTGAATTTTGTGACTTTTTAAATTTGTGTAAATCCCTTTTAAACATTCCAGCATTAGAGTTAATACACTTAAGGCCGGCGTCACACTGGCGACAGAATCGGACGACTGCAATGCGATGAAAAATCGTATTGCAGTCTGCCCTATGTTAATCTATGGAGCAGCTCCCAGTATCCGTTATTTTGTGGTCCGTTTTAAACGTCCGTGAGCAATCGCAGCATGCTGCGATTGTCACCGATTGTGGGTCGACAATCGCCAATGCAAGTCTATGGGAGCGATGAAAAATCTGATTACAAACGGACTGCATGTGTGACTTGCGATGAAATCGCATCGGTGTCCTTTAGAAAAGCCGGCAATTCATCCCCGGCTATACTGTAAAATCACACTGACAGCTTTAATAAAGACTAGAAAGAATAGATATACACACATAGAATACATATATATATATATATATATATATATATAATTGTGACATGTATATATATATATATTTATATTTCCTAGACTTCTACATACTGTAATAGCCGCAAATTCAATTGCCGGCTTCTGTGAAATCACAGAAGCCGACATGAAATGATACATTGTTTCCACACAGTTAACCATGTAATTTCCTGTATTTTGATATTTGTTTAGAACTTACAATTACATGAGTATTTGTGCTAAATTTCAGACATGTAGGGGTTAATTAAAGGTGTAAATTCGTTGACAAAAAAATGCGTGGGCTCCCGCTGTATTTTCTCCACCAGACAGACAAAGCAAGCGAGTGGGGGCAGATAATAACAGCCTAGGGAGGGTACATTTTTTTGGTGCCCCCCCTGGCTACTAACATCTGCCCCCAGACACCCCAGAAAGGGCAAATCTATAATTAGATTCGCCCTTTCTGGCACTTTGCCCGTCTATTCCCATTGCCCTGTAGCGGTGGCGAATGGGTTAATAAACTCACCTTAATGTCACCTTAGTATTGAAAGGTGACCTTAAGGCAGGTTAATAATTGAGAGCTGTCAATTAGACAACTATCAATTATTAATCCTATTGAAGTAAATAAAAAAACACACACACACTTTAAGAATAAATAATTTTAATGAAATAAAAACACATATTTTTGACCATCTTTTATTTAAGTCTTAATCCGTTCGAAGCCCTTGTTCTTCTAAAATAAATATGAAATAATAAAACAACATTATTCTTACCTATCTGGCAATCTGTCACGTCCCACGCTGTAATCCTTCACAAAGGGTTAACTAGCTTTGAGCCAAGCAGTGCAAGTAATCCTGCATGCTCAGCTCAAAGCTCCTGAATGAATAAGTTCCTCTCCTGGCGACAGGAGAGGATGTGTTTAATGAATGAAGCTTAATTGATTGTGTCCACTTTCCCTTTAGGTCAGGTCACTAAAGTTAAATTGCCAATAAATCAATTAAGCTCCATTCATGAATCACTTCCTCTACTTTCTGTGGTAGAGGAACTTATTCATTCAGGGGATTACAGCTAGGAGACAGAATTATCTCTCTGCTAACTGTAACCTGTTAACCCTTTCTGATGGATTACAGCGTGGGACCTGACTGTACATCGGATTGGTAAGTATGATTTTGCTTTTTTATTTTATTTTTATTACAGGAAATGGTTTTAGCAGGAAAATAAAATATTGTCAAAAACTGTGTGATTATTTCATTAAAATTATTTTTTATTAAACTGTGTGTGTTTGATTTTTCTTTCATACAATAGGATTAATAATTGATAGTAGTCTAATTGACAGCTCTCAATTATTAACCTGCCTTAAGGTCACCTTTCAATACTAAGGTGACATTAAGGTGAGTTTATTAACCCATTCGCCACCGCTACAGGGCAATGGGAATAGACGGGCAAAGTGCCAGAAAGGGCGAATCTAATTATAGATTTGCCCTTTCTGGGGTGTCTGGGGGCAGATGTTAGTAGCCAGGGGGGGGCACCAAAAAATGTACCCTCCCTAGGCTGTTATTATCTGCCCCCACTCGCTTGCTTTGTCTGTCTGGTGGAGAAAATACAGCGGGAGCCCACGCATTTTTTTGTCAACGAATTTACACCTTTAATTAACCCCTACATGTCTGAAATTTAGCACAAATACACTCATGTAATTGTAAGTTCTAAACAAATATCAAAATACAGGAAATTACATGGTTAACTGTGTGGAAACAATGTATCATTTCATGTCGGCTTCTGTGATTTCACAAAAGCAGGCAATTGAATTAGCGGCTATAACAGTATGTAGAAGTCTAGGAACTATAAATATATATATATATATATATATATACATGTCACAATGACATGTATATGTATATATATATATATATATGTGTTCTATGTGTATATATCTATTCTTTTTTTTGTGATTGAAATACTATTCTTTTGGATCCATTATATGTCAGTTTTGCAAGCCTGCGAGAAAATCTCGCAAGTCGGATGAAAATCGGATGTTACAAGGTACACACACATGCGACTAAATCGCATCTTTGAAGGAAAATCGGATGCCAGAAGGATGTGTGATGTTTGCATTTTGATCCGACAATCGACCGTCTAAAACGGACCGATTTTTTGTCGTTGTGTGTGACGCCGGCCTAAAGAAAAAAATCATAATTCAATTTCAGTCTGAATGAGATATAAGTAATGGAAAAATATATTATTTGAATAAATGTAAGTTACATTAAATTCTCTTGACGTATGTTGTCAACCAAACAGAATGATTGCAGCATAAAAGCTTAGAAATTGAATTAGACAACTCAAGAGAGATTTCTGTTTTACGGTATATGTAAAAAAAAGCTTAAGCATTCATAGTAATATAGACTAGTAAACTCTTCATAGTTGAGTTCATAGAAAGTAAATTGTTCAAAGATAGGTAAATAAAAGGATAACCCATTTTCACATCTCCTCCTGGAGCTCCTCCTGCGATGTCTGCACCTGTAACTAAACAGCGCCGTTTTCATTCCGGTCGGCAGCATTGGTTGCAGAGGAGACTTCAGAACCAGCTCTGGGTGGTGCAGGCTTTGTCCAGCCACTGATTTGCATGGCTGGGATCTGGAATCTGGGATACAGTTTGTTGTTACAGGTGTGTGGTTTCAGTTCCCTGCCTTGGCGAAATGGACAGCACCACACCATACTAAAGCTCCCAGCTTCTTGCTGTGTTTCATAATGACCTCCTCAAGTCACCATGTTGGTGATCCTGACCTCATGTTTATCAATAGAAACTTGATTTATGAGGTGCAAAAATACTGGAATCTCATGTGATGAGGGAGTCTTTACAATATCTGGTGCATCAGAGTGTTTATGGCTCAGATCCTGGGTTCTGGTAAGTAATATGAATGCCAATAACCTTATCAAGAACTTTTAACTTCTGTTCTTGGATAAACCTGGTCTGCAGGGTCTGGTGGCTCATCTTTGAAGGAAAAGATACTGTCACATTTCCTCCATGTTCTTCTCCTGTGATGTCTCCACATATCACCAGGTTCTACCACTTTAATTCTGGCAGTGGTGATGATGATAGGGAAAATATCGGTATCAGCCACTGGGAGTAAGCTCAGTTCAGTCACTGACTAGGATGGCTTGGACTTCTAGTTCCATCCTGTCTTGCAGAATTTGTGTTTGTGCTGTCACCTTGAGTAATGATCGACTTACCAGAGCTAATTGGACAACACCACCCTACTAAAGCTCCCAGTTTCTTTCTGGTAGTTGCCTTATATAATTCTGCTTGCCTGGATTACATATCCTTGTCTTCTGCTCCTGTTTTCTATTGGATGTTATTATTGCAGACTTCTGTTTGTTTACTGACTATTTTTTTGCTTTTGTTCCTTATCTGCCTTCCTGGATGTTACATGACTGCCTGTCTATTCCTCCCAGCTTGCACCCCTAAACAGCAGCTAGCACCATAGGCCCAGTCCAGAAGTCCATGTGTGTTATGATTTGGTAGCTGAGGAGAGCAGGCAAAAAAGGCAATACACCAGAGAGGTTGGAATCTACTGGATTGCAGTACCCTGACTAACCACCACAACTAAAGGCAGCCGTGGAGCGTACCTACGTTGGTCCTAGACGCCTCGTCACAGCCTGAGAAGCTAACTACACCTAAAGATAGAAAGAGGAAAACTATCTGCCCCAGAGCAGAACCCCAAAGAACATAGGAAGCCCCCAAACATGTAATGGCGGTTAGACAAGAGGAATACAGACACAGACAGAAATAGTATGAGCAAATGTTGGGGCCCAATCTTCCTATATAGAAAAGGATAGGAAGGACACTTACTGCAATCCCAAAAAACCCTAAAAAAATACCAACTCACTAATTGCAAAAACACCTGAGATCACACGACCTCTACCACCTAAATTAGTTCTCTGGTGTAACAAAACTAAGCAGCAGCCACTGAAAAAACTGGAAAAGGCAAATGAACAAACAACAGTGGCTCAGATAAACTGAGAGGAGCACAAGCCCCCGGAGGGGACCTGGCTGACCTCCACAGAAGTGCAGGACAAAATGCAAAAAGCAAGCACAAAAATAAAAGCAGAAAATATCTTATCTGTTAGCAGAAGATGCAGGCAAGACACAGCAAGCTTCCAAGTGAACCAGGAACCAAAGTTGAGACAAGAACAATTGATCACCGGCAACCCTGATGGGAGGGAACCTCCCTTATATAAGACCAGTCTGTAACACCTGATTGCCAATCTTCACAATCTTCATTGAATAGTTCAATACTGTTTGTAACCACCAGAGGGAGCTTCTGCTCAGAATTCATTTCTAACACATTCACAACAGTACCCCCCCTTGAGGAGGGGTCACCGAACCCTCATTTGGGCAACCAGGTCGGTCAGGATGAGCTCTGTGATACGCACGGATCAGTCTCCTAGCATGGATGTCCGAAGCAAACACCCAAGAATTGTCCTCCTGACCATAACCTCTCCACTTAACCAAATACTGGAGTTTCCGTCTAGAAAAACGAGAATCCAATATTTTCTCAACCACATACTCCAGATTGCCCTCAACCAAGACAGGGTCAGGTGGCGCAGCCATAGGAACCACTGGCTCGACAAACCTCTTCAATAAGGACTTGTGGAACACGTTATGGATCTTAAATGTCCCTGGAAGAAGTAAACGAAAGGAAACAGGATTAAGAATCTCCATGATCTTATAAGGTCCAATGAACCTAGGCTTAAACTTAGGAGATGCAACTCTCATAGCGATATTTCTTGAGGACAACCAGAAAAAGTCCCCCACTTCAAACCGAGGACCATCAGTCCTATGCCGGTTGGCAAACCGCTGGACCCTCTCCTGAGAGAGGGACAACCTCTCCACTACCTGGTCCCAAATCTGCTGCATACGCTCCACAACAGAGTCAACACCTGGACAGACAGAGGCCTCCGTCTGTCCCGAAGAAAATCGAGGGTGAAACCCAAAATTGCAGAAAAATGGAGACATCAAAGTGGCAGAGCTAGCCCTATTATTAAGAGCAAACTCAGCCAATGGCAAAAAAGAGATCCAGTCATCCTGATCAGCAGACACAAAGCATCTCAGATAAGTCTCCAATGTCTGGTTTGTTCTCTCAGTTTGTCCATTGGTCTGAGGATGAAAAGCCGAGGAGAAAGACAATTGAACACCAAGTTTAGAACAAAAAGTCCTCCAAAATCTGGAAACAAACTGGACTCCTCTGTCAGACACAATGTTCTCAGGAATGCTGTGTAACCGAACCACGTGCTGAAGGAACAAAGGCACCAATTCGGAGGAGGAAGGCAACTTAGGTAACGGCACAAGATGTATCATTTTGGAAAACCTATCACAAATCACCCAGAAAACGGTCATTCTCTGAGAAACAGGGAGGTCGGAAATGAAATCCATAGAGATATGGGTCCATGGTCTCTTGGGCACAGGCAATGGCATCAACAAACCACTAGAGCGAGAGCAAGGCTTGGAGCGAGAGCAAGTCCCGCAGGACTGCACAAATTCCCTGACGTCACGAGACAAAGTAGGCCACCAAAAGGACCGACTAACCAAGTCTCTGGAACCAAAATTTCCGGGATGACCGGCCAACGCAGAACAATGAATCTCAGACATCACACTATTTTTCCACCGGTCTGGGACAAACAATTTCCCAATAGGGCAGCGCTCGGGTTTATCCTCCTGACACCCTTCCAGAGCCAGTCTCAAATTGGGCGAGATGGCGGAAAGAACTACACCCTCTTTCAAAATAACAGCAGGATCAGATAACTCAGTCGAATCCGCAAGGAAACTCCTCGAGAGGGCATCCGCTTTAACATTCTTAGTGCCAGGAAGAAAGGAAACCACAAAATTAAAACGTGTGAAAAACAAGGCCCACCTGGCCTGTCTAGGATTAAGTCGCTTGGCTGATTCCAGATAAACCAGATTCTTATGGTCCGTGAGGACCACCACCTGATGTTTGGCTCCCTCCAGCCAATGTCTCCACTCTTCAAAAGCCCACTTCATGGCCAATAACTCCCGATTACCCACATCATAATTACGTTCAGTTGGAGAAAATTTTCGAGAGAAAAAGGCACAAGGGTTACTTTTAGAGGTCTCTGGATCTCTTTGGGACAAACGGCACCTGCTCCAATTTCAGAGGCATCAACCTCCACCTGAAATGGCAGAGAAACATCATGCTGCCGTAGAACAGGAGCAGAAGTGAATCTCTGCTTAAGTTCCTGAAACGCAGAGACTGCCTCAGGAGGCCAATTCACCACATCAGAACCCTTCTTGGTCAAATCAGTCAATGGTTTAACAATAACAGAGAAATTACCAATAAATTTACGATAAAAATTGGCAAAACCCAAGAATCTCTGAAGAGCCTTTAATGAAGTAGGTTGGACCCAATCACAGATGGCCTGAACCTTGACCGGGTCCTTTTCAATAACAGATGGGGACAAAATGAATCCCAGAAATGAGATCCTCTGTACGCCAAAAAGACACTTTGATCCCTTCACATACAGAGCATTCTCTCTCAAAATCTGGAACACAGTCCGAACATGTTTCACATGAGAGTCCCAGTCATTGGAAAAAATCAAGATATCATCCAAATAAACAATCAGAAATGTATCCACAAAATCCCTGAAAATGTCATTCATGAAGGACTGGAAGACGGAAGGAGCATTAGTGAGCCCAAAGGGCATCACTAGGTACTCAAAATGCCCCTCTGGGGTATTAAATGCCGTCTTCCATTCATCCCCGTGCTTAATGCGAATAAGGTTATACGCCCCCCTGAGGTCAAGCTTGGTAAACCAAGTAGCACTTTTCACCCTGGAAAACAGGTCAGAAATCAAGGGTAACGGATATTGATATTTCACAGTGATATTGTTCAAGAGACGATAATCAATACACGGCCTTAATGAACCATCCTTTTTGGCCACAAAGAAAAAACCGGCACCCAAGGGTGAAGAGGATGGTCTGATATGACCCTTCTCCAATGACTCCTTGATATAAGACCGCACAGCGTCATGTTCAGGTACAGACAAGTTAAAAAGGCGACCTTTAGGGAATTTACTACCAGGCACTAATTCAATAGCGCAGTCATAGCTCCTATGGGGGGGCAAGGATGCAGATTTACTTTCGCTAAACACATCAGAAAAATCAGTCAAAAAGTCAGGAACATCCTGAGCCTGGGGAGAGGCAGAGAAAACAGGAGTGTTGGCATTAACACATTGGCAGCCCCAACTGGTTACAGACACAGATTTCCAATCCAAAACAGGATTATGAGACTGTAACCAAGGGAAACCTAGTACAATAATGTAATGCAGATTATACAGCACCAAAAATTTGCAACTCTCCTGATGATCAGGTTCAACCCTCATTATCACCTGAGTAGAGAACTGGGGTTTATTCTCAGCCAAAGGGGTAGAATCAATCCCCAGTAGGGAAATAGACTTCCGTAGGGGTATCAAGGGAAACCCACAACGTTTAGCAAAATCAAAATCCATCAGGTTAATAGCTGCTCCCGAATCAACAAAAGCCTGAGCAGAAAATGTGGACAGGGAGCAAATCAGGGTAACAGTCAACAGAAATTTAGTCTGAACACTACCCAAGACAACTGAGCGTGCAAAACGTCTTCCCCGCTTAGGGCAGACTGAAATAGCATGAGAGGCGTCACCACAGTAGAAACATAACCCATTGCGTTTTCAAAACTCATGACGCTGTGCCCCAGAAGCCACTCTATCACACTGCATGGGTTCAGAAGTTGGTTCACAAGGCAACACTATTCCACGCATACCTCTACGCTCACGCAAACGTCTGTCAATTTGAATCGCCAATGACATAGAATCATTGAAACCAGAGGGAGCAGGGAAACCCACCATAACATCTTTCACATTCTCTGACAGACCCTTCCGAAAAAGGGCTGCCAAAGCATCGTCATTCCATTTGGTCAGAACTGCCCACTTTCGTAATTTCTGACAGTACAACTCAGCGTCCTCAAGCCCTGATTTAATGCCAACAAGGCTTTTTCAGCTTGATCAGTGAAATTAGATTCATCGTACAATAACCGCAGAGCCAGAAAAAATGCATCAACATTACTCAAAACAGGATCCCCAGGTGTCAGGGAAAAAGCCCAATCCTGAGGATCGCCGCGCAGGAGAGAGATGACAATTTGAACCTGCTGTGCTGCGTTCCCTGAGGACTTAGGTTTTAAGGCAAAAAACAACTTACAGTTATTTTTGAAATTCAGAAATTTAGCTCGATCCCCTAAAAACAAATCTGGCATGGGGATCCTAGGTTCCACAACCGGCAACCCTGCAAGATAGGTAGCAATACTCCGAACTTCAGTGGCAAGCTGATCCACACGGCCAGACAACTGTGCAAACTCCATTAAGAGAAAAAAAATCCTCAGCACCAAGAGAAAAAGAGGGGAAGAAAAAAAATATATATATCTCTGACAACTCTGACAACTTTTTTTTTTTAACACTATCTTTCCCGTCTGTAAGTACCATATAATTTTCAGTTTGGCCGGTGATACTGTTATGATTTGGTAGCTGAGGAGAGCAGGCAAAAAAGGCAATACACCAGAGAAGTTGGAATCTACTGGATTGCAGTACCCTGACTAACCGCCACAACTAAAGGCAGCCGTGGAGCGTACCTACGTTGGTCCTAGACGCCTCGTCACAGCCTGAGAAGCTAACTACACCTAAAGATAGAAAGAGGAAAACTATCTGCCCCAGAGCAGATCCCCAAAGAACATAGGAAGCCCCCAAACATGTAATGGCGGTTAGACAAGAGGAATACAGACACAGACAGAAAATAGTATGAGCAAACGTTGGGGCCCAATCTTCCTAGAAAGAAAAGGATAGGAAGGACACTTACTGCAATCCCAAAAACCCTAAAAATATACCAACTCACTAATTGCAAAAACACCTGAGATCACACGACCTCTACCACCTAAATTAGTTCTCTGGTGTAACAAAACTAAGCAGCAGCCACTGAAAAAACTGGAAAAGGCAAATGAACAAATAACAGTGGCTCCGATAAACTGAGAGAAGCACAAGCCCCCGGTGGGGACCTGGCTGACCTCCACAGAAGTGCAGGACAAAATGCAAAAAGCAAGCACAAAATTAAAAGCAGAAAATATCTTATCTGTTAGCAGAAGATGCAGGCAAGACACAGCAAGCTTCCAAGTGAACCAGGAACCAAAGTTGAGACAAGAACAATTGATCACCGGCAACCCTGATGGGAGGGAACCTCCCTTATATAAGACCAGTCTGTAACACCTGATTGCCAATCTTCACAATCTTCATTGAATAGTTCAGTACTGTTTGTAACCACCAGAGGGAGCTTCTGCTCAGAATTCATTTCTAACACATTCACAACACATGTGTAAGACCTGATCTTTTTACAGGGTTAAAGGGAGAAGACCGGGGAAACCCCTCAGATCTGGTAAATGGAGTGCCCAGCACCAAGTCTATTCATGGTAGCCATTTTTAGAGCTGTCAGGCGACTCCAAACATTGCCCTCATTACACTATTCATGGACAATTATATACTGTAAACCATTTATAGACAGGAAAATATTGGAGCTGAGCAAAATATTTGCAGTTTCCAGGGGCCATTTCAGTGGTCTGGGTAGTCAGACCTGAACCCTGCGGGCATCCTACTGTCTGCCTCATCCCCTGCACCTCTTACAAATAGAAGGCCTTCATGACCTAATGCATTGCAATGCAATATTAGGATGTTGTGGAGCAATCTAATGAGATGAGGCATCAGAGGTACCAAGTACTAACAGTGCGGCTGCTCGACTAGGGTCTTTGAAATCTGTTTGCTTCACTCTAAAAAAAACCTTCATAAGCTTTTAAAAATAGCAAAAAAAAAAAAGTAAACTATTTTAGATGGTGCAGAGAGGTAAACTTGGGCAGGTAAAACACTCAATCTGTCAGACAGGAAAACACCATTCACAGGTTTGTAAATAGGCAAACTTTTCATATACATAGAATGAAAATTACCAGTCACAAATTACCACGGTACTTACAAATATATTGACTCCAATATACCATATACAAAAAGGAGAACCTGAGTCACTATACTGTGTATTAGGAAATACAATGTTTATTGATACAAAATATATAAATGCTGAAAGCAATACATTAAAAAAAAATTTTCTTACTTTTCACATGTATGGATATAATGTGATCCACAAGGATGACAAAAAGTATAGCAGCCGGAAACAAGGGCCAGGACAGCATAACAGAGCACAGATAACAAACACTGCTAATCATGCATATAATTAGCCTCATGATAGGGGAATGGGATAGGACAAACCGTTCACCCACAAACAATGAGAGGGACTGAATGTAACTATCCACTCAAACCAAACCATGTTGCTGTAACAGACTTACAATAAATGATACTGGTTATAATAGATTGCTATGCAGTAATTTAAAAAAATGAACAATCAAAAGGGTTAATTACCCATAAGAACGGTAACTCCTGTCCAAGTTGCAGCAATAGACCCCGACGCGCGTTTCACGAACGTTACTGTCGCTTCCTCAAGGTGATATACATGTAAATATAGATGAGTGGATCTCAATCACTGCAATTCAACTGGCATAAAAATTATTCATTGCAAATCAAAAGTTTGTTGTTATGTTCTGAGGCGATGGAATATCATGATGTGGTTCACCCAGCAACATCATGTTGTGTGAGGCCTAATGAGCACTAGCGGTACATCCCTGTAGGGGGAACATGGATGACAGAAACTGAGGCTTATAGAAGCAGTGTTTCTTAGTAAGAGACATTAATTGCTCCTCAGCTGCATTGCCTTGGCAACCTGGAAGAGGTTCACTACATGGGGATTTTCAGCCATTACTGGAAAAATACATTGAGGATTCAGAAGGAGAGCACAGTGTATTCTGCAGCTCCGTGTGAGAGGACATTGAGCCCTGGAGCTGCAACACCATGACAGATCAGCCAGGTTGCCTACCTCCACCTGACTTCCCATCAAGGAGGAGAATCCTGCCCTTCCATTCCCAAGAAATTGAGTCTAAAGCTCCAGGCTGGAACCCTGTGGTACTGCCGATCTGCTACAAAAATGAGTGTGAAGATACTGTTCGGACTTGTGGTTCCACTGAGGAAAAATATGTTAGAGCTATCTATAAGGGAGCATTGCTGTGACTTGTGGTTCAATGCCAGAGGAATTATAATGGGACCAGCTGTGGAGGCGATTTTATTCTTACTTTATTACCGTACTCCAATGGTTTCTGCAAGCGCACCAGCATGCGCAGCAACTGGGCCCTGACATTGGACTGTGTTGTTTCCATTACTGCAGCCATTTTAGTTTAAGTGAGTCTTAGTTAGAAATGCGCCTGTTGCAACTGTTGCAATCAAAAGGGAAAAAGTCATACCTAACATTCAGGTTTACTGCAAAGCCCCATATTGTGTCTGTGCTTGTAGATTGTGCAGTGCTACTATTTCGCTTTTACTTGCTATTCCCCTTACAATGTTCACTATTTATCCCACTCCATAAATAAACATGGTAAGTGTTCCATAGTGATGAGTGAGTAGTAAACTACTCGGTACTCAAATCAAGCACGTCAGATTGCTCGGGTGCTCTAGTCTAGTACCGAGCATAATGTAAGTCAATGAAGGGTGCTCGATCGAGTACCGAGATTTGCATGGTGCTCGAGTGCTCAGGTCTCTGTATTTCTCTTTCTCCATCTTGTTCTCTCCCTCTCTTTCTCTCTCTATCTTTCGTGTTCCAACCTCATCACTTGTGAGATAGTAAAGAGCATGGACAGGGGTTTCCCGACTCGACCCCTGACAGAAGAAGACAATCCTGAATCCCACTACAGCTCAAGATTTGGGTGGAAGCACTGTGCCATATTGAGATGAGAACTACCAGACAACATGCCCATGGAGGCGGCTTAAAGAGGTGTTACAGCGATGTCACTGAACAGAAAATCATGACATTCTTCACCCAGCAACATCATGGTGCTTGAGGCCTAATGAGCCTATAGGCATTAAAAAGTACTGTGAAAATGGAACACTAGACTTTTAAGGGCTAATTGTGATGGGAAATCAGGCTCAGAGCTACTCAGAGGGACAGGTGATGGTTGGGGTGACTATAACATTTTTTAACCCATTCCCAGCCGTAAAATGAATGCAACAAAATAGCAAACAGGACATTTTGTGAAAATCGAAGCAAATTTAATTACCTTTGATCCAATTGCTCATCTCTATGTGTAATCAGACAAGTAACCAATTTATAGATTGTAACATAAATAGACAATTCATTCATTGGTATGAAAATAGGGAGATAATCCAGCCAAATACTGATAAATATACAGAAAAATGTTGATACACAGGTGAATAGTAATCCAACAGTGTATCTATTAAAGACTTGGCAGGTAAATAGATAGGTAGACTCTTCATAGAGAAGGACAAAGACAGGTAAATAGAGAGGAGCAAATCAATTCACAGGACTCTGGTCCATGAGCGCTGGAAAGAAAAACTGTGAGACGCCTCCTACAGGCTGGAATCTCTGGAGCCTCTTATGGTCAATAGGCCTGGCACAGTGTCGTTCATGCTTCATGCTGCAAAGAAGACATCATGCAGGGCCTACAAGTCAGAAGAGGCGTCGGGGATTATGGCCGGTTAAGAGATACTTAGTGGGGAATCTGTCCAGTGATCACTGACCACTAAGTCAATGCTTTGATATAGGGCAGCACGGTGGCTCAGTGGATAGCACTGCAGCGCTGGAGTCCTGGGTTCGAATCCCACCTAGGACAACATCTGCAAGGAATTTGTATGTTCTCCCCGTGTTTGCGTGGGTTTCCTTCGGGTTCTCCAGTTTCCTCCCACACTCCAAAAACATACTGATAGGGAATCTAGATTGTGAGCCCCATCAGGGACAGCGACGATAATGTGTGCAAACTGTAAAGCGCTGCGGAATATGTTAGCGCTATATAAAAATAAAGATTATTATTATATTTACTGGTGGTAAACCATACATTAACCGGTAAGTGGGCAGTTCATCTATTTATAGACAAGTAAATGGGTATACCATTCAAAGGTAAAGTCATAATCAGGTGAACCACACCTAGGCTGAAAAGTAGACAGGTAAACCATTAATTGAATGGGTAATAAACAGGTAAATCACATATACGGTAAATATGTAAATAGGCTGGTAAACCATTCAAAAGACAGGTATATGGGCAGGTCAACTATTTGTAGACAAGTAGAAGGTGTGGTAATGCTACTCACTCGGACTGCTCACAGAGGTTGACAGTGGAACGTTTATTCAGCTAATTTATTTCAATATTGTGGGGTGCAACAAAATAAGTGTGGTCCTTTCTGGCAAAAATGGTAAAGCACTATAATGTAGAGCAGAGTCTATATGTCTGCGGAGAGCCGTCCGCTCAGGGTAAAACAACACAGTTCAGCACAGTCTCACATAAACACTGCTCTGGAGCTCCCTTGCCTCCAGATACACAGACAGAAAAAACCTCAGTGGCTGGACATTTAACCTGCCAGACCACACCTTTGAGGTGGAGATAAGGTGAGTGGCCACCCCGCCCATCTTCTACAGCTACTCACAAAAAAGCCCAACCCTGTCATGGCCAATTAAACCCTCAGCACATAACATGCTGGAGAGAAACTTCGGTGCTTCACATCACAGAAGATAGCTATCTTTGGGTTACATATCACCACTTACATACTTTGCCAGCAACCCTGTCGCAACGGGTACATCATTCACAGATACAGTCATAAAAAGGTAAACCATGACTAGACTGGAAAATAGACCGGTAAACCATTTATAGATTGAGTCATAAACAGGTAAACCACATATAGACAGGTAGACTGGCAAAGCATTCATAGACAGGTAAAATAACAGGTAAACGCATTTTATAAAGGTAGATAGTCCATTAAGATACGGGCATTGACAGGTGATCGACATATTGGCAAGCAAATAGAAAGTCAATCACTCACTGATAGGTAAATAGACACGTAAACATCTAGAAACACAAAAGTTAAACCATACATGGAACAGGTGTTTTTCAACAAGAAAGAAAAATATTATGTTTAGCATTAGAATACTGAGACATTATTTGTTTCCAGATATACTACAAATCGCGTGGCTGTGTGGATGCATTAGATATTCATTACTGCGATGGCGCCTAACCTCTTGCCGTTCATCAATTACGGCCTAATGCAGCATCTATTTGCACAGTGATGGTGGAGTTATAGAAACATTATTTCATGACAAGCTCCTCTAAGCCATGTGCAAATGTAAAAAAATTAGATGAAAGATGAAATGGCACAGAAAGTAATGTTTTGCTTTATCTCTTCCCAAGAGAGAGATTGTATAAGATGTGCAAAGTCACACTTAATTACGTGCTGCTTTGTGAAATGTATATTTACACTTGCTGGTGGCCGAATCACAAATGCGTTACTGCAGCTGAAGGTTAACCTTAGTTAATAAGTAAATGGTAAAGCAGCAAATGTTTTCATTACATAGTGTAAATTGTATTAGAATAGTATTATGTAGTAGCATAACAGACTGTATAAAGCATCAGTGTACAAAATAATAATGACGTCAACGACTTTGTGACGGGTCAGAGTAAAGAGTCGCTGGAGCAGAATTCAAAAGATGTATTCATTCCAATTAAATGTAAAAAAAAAACATTTTTAAATAATGATATTATAAAGGACCCAATTAAAGGCACATATGGGTGTATGACTGAAGTCAACAAAATGAAGAACAAGGTTTTTGCTTCACTTCAGATAATTATTTTACAGGTGTAGATTGAGGATTGGGCGCACTGGAAATGTGTTCTGGAAAATTCATCTGCCTTTCATCTATCTTTATATAAGGCAATAAATGAGGAAAACGGTGGTTTAGAGTCTGTGCTTTCCAAAATTCACAAGTACGATCACACACAAAGGTGAAGCGTTATTGCGGTTTGTTACGCCAACGCGTTTCACGGTTTTCAAACCTCTTCATCATGACCAAACCACAATTCACTTATCACTTATATTCACTTATGGTCATACATGTGGTCTGAGGCATATCATTAGTGATGATCGAGTATACTCGTTGCTCGTGTTTTCCCGAGCATGCTCGGGTGGTCTCCGAGTATTTGGAAGTGCTCGGAGATTCAGTTTCTTTTGCCGCAGCTGCATGATTTGCGGCTATTTGACAGCCTGAATACATGTGGGGATTTATTAACAAACAGGCATTTCTCACATGTTTTCAAGCTGTCCAGCAGCCATAAATCATGCAGCTGTGGCAACAGAAACTAAATCTCCGAGCACTTCCAAATACTTGGAGACCACTCAAGCATGCTCGGGAAAACTCGAGCAACGAGTATACTCGCTCATGACTACATATCACTAATATCAATGATGTGTAACACACCTCAAGTGACCCAGTGTGGTCAGATATCTAATGAAAGAGGATGAAGAAGCCCAAAGAGGAGCTGATTCGAAGACCAGGAAGGGAGAAGCAGAGGCGGCATAGCCATGGGGAAGACCAAAGAGAAGTGAGTGCAAGAGTTCATTACTATTTTACCCCTTCAGCCAGATTTTGTTCACACCAGATTTATTCAATGCAACTCTAATCATTCCTCCTGTACATGAGCGAATATACCCTAGCTGAATTATGGAAGAGTCACTCAACTTCTTTAAAAAAGATAAAAAGTAAAGAAAACGCCTAAAGAAAACTGTCTAACAAAGCCTAATAAAGGTAAATTATGAGTATTTTGTATAGTTATGTACAAAAGGCTCTTAGATGCCAAACAATTAATGGATCTGTGAGTAATATCACTCCCCCCAAACAGCATATATGAACATACAGATCTTTGAAAGCTAAATCCATCGACACCTTTTAATCTTCTGCTTGTTGCTGCATTCACATAAAATCATGTCCCCTATTTCCTCCTAGATACTAAGCTTGTGAGCATCGCCCTCACTCCCCCTGTAACTATTGAAATGTGTTACATTGTATGGTTTTTATGTCCCTACTTAATTGTAAATAGCTGTGGAATATGTTGGCACTATACAAATAAAAAATATTATTATTATTAACATAATAATTTTAATTCATATGGAAATGAGGTATTGCGGACTAACAAGTTTATTTCACTGCCTCAAAGTGACTTCTCTAGCCTGAGTCATTTCCTTGGTTCACTATCGGACTTCTTTGACTAGCTCCTGACATCACACATACAAGCTAAAGAGGCTGGTGGTAGGCGGGGAAGCATCCAAGAAGTGCTCTGTCATGCCCAGAGCACTTTATACCTCATTTACATATGAATTCAAATGCTGATTGCTCAGGAATACAGTAACAGAAAGAAGATATAAAGGTATAAGTGGATTTAACTTTCAAAAGAGCTGCATGCCGATGTATTCAGTTTAATGACGAATTCTCTTTAATGATTCGCAAACCTTCTGTTCATCTTCTTGCTTATTATTTTGTTTTCACTCTGAATTTCATGGGATTTGTTTTTTGCCTGGTCATTAGGGTTGAGCGATACTTTCCGATATCCAAAAGTATCGGAATCGGAATGGTATCGCCGATACCCAAAAAAGATCGGCGATACCCGATACCGATACCGGAAATCCAATGTAAGTCTATGGGAACAAAATATCGGAATTAAAAAAACCCCATTCTTGCCTTGTTGGTTAATTGTACATGAAGGAAAACAACAAAGAGTAATGTACAATGTATTGTGGAAGGTTGAGGAGACATTAAAGGCATAGATGTTTAACCCAATCAAATGGAATAGCATAAAATTTTTTTTTTTAAAGATGTTCGGATTGACGAAGAAATTGACAATGTTGTTAACGTTTTTTCTATTTTGGCAAATATGTATATTTCACAACTTCCATGCTCTTCACCTTTTTAACTTTTCACACACTTTCTCCTTCATAATCTTCAGCAGCATCATCTTTTTCATCAAATTATTCTTCATCTTCACCTTCTTTATCTTCTTCTTAAGCTTCTTGCTATTCATCTTTTTGTTAACATTACTCAGATTCTACTTATTAAACTATTATTCTTATTCATATTGTACTTCATCTTCTTCATCATATTCTTATTTGTGACAGAGAATCCTGTACTTGTAATCTGTCAAAGTATGAATTTTTCATCCTTCCGTTCTTGCTGTCACAAAAGATTTAAATTACAACAGTATTTGTCCGTGTTCAGTTTAGCCTGCAGCAGCAGGCATTTTCCAGGGGCACCACGAGGAGGAACGGACTCACCCCCATACACTGCTTAGTCTTCTTCTGCTTATAATTTAGAGCATATATTTTGCTCTTCATTTTGGTCTTATACTTCATGTTCTTCTGCTTTTTGATCTTCTGCTTATTGTTCTTAAGTCTCTTGTTCTGTATCTTGTAGTTTGTCTTAACCTTCTTAGTCCTGTTTGGTAATCTTTTATTTCTTCTTTGTGATGGTGTTTAGGCTGGTTGGCTTGATGCTCGTCGTCCTTGTGGTCGTCATCTTCTTCGGGGTGGTCATCAGGGTCGTCGTCTTCATTGTTGGAGATCCAGAGTGATTACCCAAAAAAGCATTGAAAAAATCTTCAATTTGTAAATGTTGCAGAAGGTACAAGAGTCAATGCAAGTAACGAGGACCAGCTGACTGTGCTGGAACCCGGAGGGGCAGCAGAAGGAAAAGAGCCAATGGCACAACCGAGGACCAGCTGACGTTACTGGGACACGGTTACTAAGCAGGAGGTACCTGTGCTCTAAAGCACTACCAAGGACCAGCAGACATTGCTGGAACTCGGATACCGAGATGGAGGCACCTAGGCCAAAGGCACTGCGGAGAACCAGCTGACGGTACTGGAACCCGGATGGGTAGCAGAAGGTACAAGAGCCAATCCAAGTAACGAGGACCAGCTGACTGTGCTGGAACCCGGAGGGGCAGCAGAAGGAAAAGAGCCAATGGCACAACCGAGGACCAGCTGACGTTACTGGGACACGGTTACTAAGCAGGAGGTACCTGTGCTCTAAAGCACTACCAAGGACCAGCAGACATTGCTGGAACTCGGATACCGAGATGGAGGCACCTAGGCCAAAGGCACTGCGGAGAACCAGCTGACGGTACTGGAACCCGGATGGGTAGCAGAAGGTACAAGAGCCAATCCAAGTAACGAGGACCAGCTGACTGTGCTGGAACCCGGAGGGGCAGCAGAAGGAAAAGAGCCAATGGCACAACCGAGGACCAGCTGACGTTACTGGGAGACGGTTACTAAGCAGGAGGTACCTGTGCTCTAAAGCACTACCAAGGACCAGCAGACATTGCTGGAACTCGGATACCGAGATGGAGGCAACTAGGCCAAAGGCACTGCGGAGAACAGCTGACGGTACTGGAACCCGGATGGGTAGCAGAAGGTACAAGAGCCAATCCAAGTAACGAGGACCAGCTGACTGTGCTGGAACCCGGAGGGGCAGCAGAAGGAAAAGAGCCAATGGCACAACCGAGGACCAGCTGACGTTACTGGGACACGGTTACTAAGCAGGAGGTACCTGTGCTCCAAAGCACTACCAAGGACCAGCAGACATTGCTGGAACTCGGATACCGAGATGGAGGCACCTAGGCCAAAGGCACTGCGGAGAACCAGCTGACGGTACTGGAACCCGGACGGGTAGCAGAAGGTACCCATGGAAATTTAAGATGACAGGCGCGAGCCGGCCGCAGTTACCGAATCCCCTAGTACTACAGTGGGTGATTGTCCTATTGTCACAACGGAAACAGCCTTTATTTGCATATCCCATAGCACAAATAGGAAGCACCTAAACTCCAAGCACCATAGAGTCGGCTAACCCGACCGCAACACGACAGGACAACTTATTGGAGGCTAAGTGACGTTTACACTGACAGGAAACAGATGGCGTGCTGTAACCAGTCTGGGCAGGAGTGAGTACCCATGCCAATGACACTTCCGAGCAACAACTGGCGGTGTTGAAGCCCAGGGATGAGAAGACAACAGGGTGGAGGCAGCAGGACTTTTTGCCGTACACACAGCAGGGGAACAGCTGACATTACTGAACCCCAGTAACACAGGAGCAAGTGTAGACTGTGCTAACAGCACTTCCGAGCAACAACTGGCGGTGTTGTACCCCAGGGATGAGAAGAGAACATGGTGGAGGAGCAGGACTTTTTGCCATTCCCCCCCAGCAGGGGTCAGGGGACATTACGGAACCCAGTAACACAGGAGCAAGTGTTCACTGTGTAACGACTTTGAGGAAAAAATGGCGGTGTTTGTAGCCGGGATGAGAAGAGAACGGGGGGGGCGCAGGACTTTTTCCCCTTTACACACAGGGGGAACAGGGGACATTATGAACCCCAGAAACCCACAGGAGCAAGTGTTCACTGGGCTAACAGCATTTTCCGGAACAACGGCGGTGTTTGTAGCCCGGGAATGAGAAGAGAAAGGGTGGGGGGCAGCGGACTTTTTGCCGTAACACACCCAGGGGAACAGTGACATTATGACCAGTAAAACAGGAGCAAGTTTTAGACTGTGCTAAAAAGGAAACTTCCGAGCAACAAATGGCGGTGTTGTAGCCCGGGATGGGGAAGAAAAAACATGGTGGGGAGCAGGACTTTTTCCCTTTTTCACACAGCAGGGGAACAGTGACATTATGAACCCCAGTAAAACAGGAGCAATTTGTTTCACTGTGCTAACAACTTCGAGCAAAATGGCGGTGTTGGTTAGCCCGGGGGATGAGAAGAGAACATGGTGGAGGCAGCAGGAATTTTTGCCGTTCACACAGGGGGAAACAGCTGACATCAGAACCCCAGTAACACAGGAGCAATTTTTCCACTGTGCTAACAGCAATTTGAGCAACAATGGAAAGTGTTGTACCAGGGATGAGAAGAGAACGGGTGGGGGGCCGCAGGCCCTTTTGGTCCACAAGGGGGGGAAAACAGTGACATTTTACTGAACCCCTTAAACAAGGAGCAATGTTACTGTGTAACCAGCATTCCGGCAAACAATGGCGGTTTGTAGCCCAGGGATGAAAGAGAACAGGGTGGAGGCAAGCAGGACTTTTTGCGTACACCAGCGGGGGGAACACCCTGACATTATGAACCCCAGTAACACAGGAGCAAGGGGAGACTGTGCAAAAAGCACTTTCCGAGCAAAAATTTGGGGGGTGTTGTAGCCCAGGGTGGAAGAAACATGGTGGAGGCAGAGGATTTTTGCCGTTCACCAGCCAGGGGAACAGCTGAATTACGAACCCAGTAACACAGGAGCAAGTGTTCACTGTGTAACAGCACTTCCCGAGCAACAACGGCGGTGTGTAGCCCAGGTGAGAAGAGAACATGGTGGAGGCAGCAGGAATTTTTGCCGTTCACACAGCAGGGGAACAGCTGACATTACTGAACCCCAGTAAACAGGAGCAAGTGTACTGTGCTAACAGCACTTCTGGTAACAACTGGCGGTGTTGTAGCCCAGGGTGAGAAGAGAACAGGGTGGAGGCAGCAGGGACTTTTTGCCGTACACACAGCAGGGGAACAGCTGACAATTACTGAACCCATAACACAGGAGCAAGTGTTCACTGTGTAACAGCACTTCGAGCAACAACTGGCGGAGTTGTAGCCAGGGATGAAGAAGAGAACGGGTGGAGGCAGCAGGGAATTTTTGCGTTACACACGCAGGGGAACAGCTGACATTACTGAACCCAGTAACACAGGAGCAAGTGTAGACTGTGCTTACAGCATTCCGAGCAAAACTGGCGGTGTTGTAGCCCAGGGAATGAGAAGAGAACATGGTGGAGGCAGCAGGACTTTTTGCCGTTCACACAGCAGGGGAACAGCTGAATTACTGAACCCAGTAACACAGGAGCAAGTGTAGACTGTGCTAACAGCACTTCCGAGCAAACAATGGCGGTGTTGTAGCCCAGGGATGAGAAGAGAACAGGGTGGAGGCAGCAGGACTTTTTGCCGTTCACACAGCAGGGGAACAGCTGACATTACTGAACCCCAGTAACACAGGAGCAAGTGTTCACTGTGCTAACACACTTCCGAGCAACAATTGGCGGTTGTTGTAGCCCAAGGGATGAGAAAGAGAACATGGGAGGCAGCAGGCTTTTTGCCGTTCACACAGCAGGGGAACAGCTGACATTACTGAACCCAGTAACACAGGGAGCAAGTGTTCACTGTGCTAACAGCACTTCCGAGCAACAACTGGTGGTGTTGTAGCCCAGGGATGAGAAGAGACATGGTGGAGGCAGCAGGATTTTTTGCCGTTCTACACAGCAGGGGAACAAGCTGACTTACTGAACCCCAGTTAACACAGGAGCAAGGTAGACTGTGCTAACAAGCACTTCGAGCAACAATTGGCAGTGTTGTAGCCCAGGGATGAGAAGAGAAACATGGTGGAGGCAGCAGACTTTTTGCCGTTCACACAGCAGGGGAACAGTGACATTACTGAACCCCGTAACACGGAGCAAGTGTTCACTGTGCTATAACAGCACTTCCGAGCAACAACTGGCGGTGTTGTTAGCCCAGGGATGAGAAGAGAACAGGTGGAGGCAGCAGGACTTTTTGCGTTAACACAGCAGGGGACAGTGACATTACTGAACCCCAGTAACACAGGAGCAAGTGTAACTGTGCTAACAGCACTTCCGAGCAACAAATGGTCGGTGTGGTAGCCCAGGGATGAGAAGAGAACATGGTGGAGGCAGCAGGACTTTTTGCCGTTCACACAGCAGGGGAACAGTGACATTACTGAACCCCAGTAAACACAGGAGCAAGTGTTCACTGTGCTAACAGCACTTCTGAGCAAAAACTGGCGGTGTTGTAGCCCAGGGATTGAGAAGAGAAAACAGGGTGGAGGCAGCAGGACTTTTTGCCGTTACACACAGCGGGGAACAGCTGACATTACTGAACCCCAGTAACACAGGAGCAAGTGTTCACTGTGCTAACGCATTCTGAGCAAACAACTGGCGGTGTTGTAGCCCGGGTGAGAAGAGAACAGGGTTGAGGCAGCAGGCTTTTTGCGTTCACAAGCAGGGGGAACAGTGCTTTTGACCCCGGGGAAAAAACCCACGGAGCAAGTGTTCACTGTGCTAACAGCACTTCGAGCAACAACTGGCGGTGTTGACCGGTAAGAGGTTTTTTTAAAAAACATATCAAGTTTTTTCCTTGTTAGGGGGAAAATTTAAAAAGGGGTCTTTACCCAAAAACAAGAAAAATAAAACTTTGTATAAAAAGTTGTGATTTACTTAAAAATTTTTATAAAAAATTAAAAAATTAAAACAAACATAAACGCAAAATTTTAACCCCATTTGGGGAAAAGCAAGCAAACCACAATTAAAATGGTTTTTACATAATCGTTTTTGGGGTTTAAATAAAAGCATACAAGTAACTTAGAATCCTTAATGGGGGGGAAAAGAAACAGTTTTTTAAACATTTTTATTGTGTAGAAAAAATGGCTGATTAAAAAAATTTAATCCCCTTAAAAAGTTTTTTTGACATTCAAAAATTTTTAATTTGGTGAATTTTACTAAATTTTTAAAAAATATAAAAACTTTCCCCATCATAAAATATGATAATATGTGCAACATTTATTTAAAACAAAAAAAAATTTTTAAAAAGTGCATAGTGCAGGGTGAAAACAGATTTTACCCCTGATGTGGTTTTTGCAAGCTTGACAACGGATAGTAAGGTATATATAGATGAGACTGCATCCCCAAAGATGGAAAAGGGGCGATAAAATTCTAAAACCCAATTTTAAAGTGTGCGTTATACAAACCCTTTTTTTTTTTTTAGCTTTTAAAAGGTTTTTACGTGCATGAGGTTGGCCCCTTTTTTGGGGGGACGACAGACTGGCTTCGCTGTGAGCTTTGGGTTTTATTGGGTTTTGTGGGGTCTTTTGACGGGGGACTAAATTTTTCATGGGGGGGGTCGTTCATCATCAAAAGCGCCCCAAAAACCCCAAAAGGCGTTGTCATGGACTGCTTTATCAGTAATCATGCCCCTATGTTTAAAAACATACACGCTTTTTCCCCTATTACAAAAAAGTAAAAAAAAAACAGTGGGGGGTTTTTGGACCCAGCTTTTTTTTTTAAGGGGTACGGTATTATATCGACTTTTTACAGGTGTCCTTTCATTGGTTAAATTATATTTTTCACGTTTTCTATCATTTTTTCGTTTTTCAGCACCACATACATGTATTTATTTTGCTATTGTGATATGAAAAAAATTTCCCTTTTAAAGGGGGAAACCCCTGATTTTTTTTGCGATTATCATGTTTACATAAGGAAAATTTAGGGGTATGGGTTTTTTAAAAAAATTTTAATAAAAATGTTTTTTTAAATGCCCCCAAATAAATTTAAAAGTTGAAGGGACTTTTTTCCCCCTGCATTGTTTGCACAATATTACGGTTTTTACTCCCCCTTAAAACAACATTGGATTAAAATTTTTATTGGGGTTTCTTTTTTTAAAGGCAAAAAAAGAACATGAATTAACCCCTTTGCACTGAGAAATTGCCAAATTTTTAACCCCCTTTTTTGCATTCCACATTAAAAAAATTTTGGCTTTTTGGTGATTTTTTTTTGTTAAGCTTGGAGTGGGAAAAAGGTTTTCCTTTTGTTACCCTTTTGCGAAGTAGGCTTTTGTTTTGCTTTGTTTTCGACTGTGCATATCTGTAAAATTTTTGTCAAAATTTTTTTGTTACAGTTTTTTTGCCCCAAAAACAAAACATTTTATGGTTTAAAATTTTCGTTTCAAATTTTTTCAGCTTGGGGAAAACGGGGGGCGGGGCATTTTCTATGTGTAGCATGACACTTTTAGGGGCATTTTTTTTTCACCATGATTAGGTAGCTAGCAGAATTTTTTTTCCGGGGCCAAAGCAGGGGCCCGAGGGGGTTTCAGCCCCCAAAAAAACCATCGCGATTTTTTTTTTTTTTTTTATCGGGGGCATCAAAACCCTTTTGAGCGGGGAATGGCGCTTTTAAAGGCCCCGGGAAAAAGGAAAAGGGGGTGGGGGAGGGCCCCGTATGAGGTTTAAATTTTAAAGTTGTAGTTAGAAAAGTAATTTTTGCCGACAACAGCAGGGGAAAAAGGGGCGTTAGAACCCCAAAAACATCTCGGGTTTTTTTCCCTCTGTGCATCTAACATTTCCCGAGCGAAAAATGGCGTGTTGAAGGGGTTTTAAGGAAAAGGGGGTAGGAGGGCCCCTTTTTATGGGTTTGAAGTTGAAGTTGTATTTTGCAGATTTTAATTTTTTTTCGACAACAGGGGGAAAAAAGCAGGCTTTTTAACCCCCAAAAAAATTTAGCGATTTTTTTCATTGTGTTTTTAACCCCCTTTTTTGAGAGAAATTTGGGGCTGTTGAAGCCCAGGGTCAAGGGGGTTTTTAGGCAAAAAAATTGAGTTATTCCTTTTTTACGTGGCCATTGAAATGTATGTACTTAAAAAAGAAAAATGAAGTTTTTTAGGACATAAAATAAAAGAATTTTAATTCCAAAAAATAAAAAAATATTTATACTTGAGATTTCCCTGGGGTTTTTTCCCTTTTTTAAAGGAACTGAAAAAAATGGTAAAAATTCCCCAAAACTTTGGACTATTTTGGTTTTTTTTTTTGGTAGGACTAAAAAAAAAAGAAAAACAAAAAATTTCTACACACAACAGGACACGGAATGGGAAAACCCCGTGGGGGGGGGGAAAGTGAGGGGAGCCCGGCCAAAAAAATAAAAAAAAGGGGATGAATTATCAGCCCACACGATAAGAAAAAAAAACTTGGATTTACCTGGGCCCCAAACAATTTTGTAGGGCCTAGGGGGTGGATGGGGGAATTACTGGTAAAAAAATTATAATTAAAAATATGAGAAAGATACAAAGGTTTCAAATAAAAAGTTTTATTCCCCTTTAAAAATTTTAGTGAGGAAAAATGAATAGATCAGGGGGATTTTGTCTTCTATATCAATTAAGGAATCGTTTTCTCCCCCCTTCCGGGGCAAAAAAACACAAAACCAGGACCCAATCAGGGGGAAAATAAAACTTTCTTTACTTTTTGGGGAAACTGTTAAATTTTATGTTACCCTTTGGGGGTGATAATGCCGTTTTGTACACGTACTTATTTTTCTTACCTTTGGGGCATATTCCGTTTGGGTTTTTATAGAAATATGGGAGTTTTTTTTTTTTGGTTTTGTCTTTCTGATGGGGAAAAGGGGAGTCCCCCGGGGAAAGCTTGCAATTTTTTCCCCATTTTTTCGTTCCCCATTCAAAGGTAAAAAACCACTGCGGACTTAAGTTAAATTTTTTTTTAATTAATGGTAAACGGTACGAAGAAAACTTTTTTCCTAACTTCAAAAATAAAAATAAAGCCACTGCAAAATAAACGCATTATGCAATGCCAACAGAAATGGAACAACACAGCACCACACAAAAAATTGGTTACAAAATATGGGTGTTTTTAATTTACCATTAAATTTCCATTTTTGTATTTGAATAATGCTTAAAGAACGTATTTAAAAACCATAAATAGTGAAGGAAATGGATTTTGAAATTTAGTCACTAGGGTTGGAGATTCCGGATATGCAAATATCGGGTTAGGCGATATTGGCTGGTATGGAATTCCGATTCCGAGTTCCGTTATTTTCGTTTATCGGTTTTACGGAATCGGGATGGTACTGTCATGTCAGGGGTCCGTGGTGGGGGTTGTAGGAGTCAGGGGGCACTTACTGGCAGAGTCTGGCGGTAACGTCCTGGACTGGCTTCTTGGCCGCCATCCTCTTCTAACCGGCGGTACATCCCGGTTTTGCGATAACGCGTGTGCTGGGTAATCCCGGCCGTAAAGCGTCAGTCCGATGACGTCACCGCGGGGAAGAAGGTAATCAGTGTGCTGCGTCGCGTGGACGGCTTCCCTGCCCATTGCGATTGTTAGCAGAGTTGGACGTCGTGGGGGCTGTCGTTTATGGACTGCGTCGGGGGAAAGGGGGTTTACTTTGGTTTGTTTTTTTTCTTTTTTTCAGGAGATCGATGGCGTGCAGGAATGGAGTAAATAAAATTAATGAAAACTGTGTTGTCTTTTTATTTATTAAAAGACTTTTTTCTTGCTTGTTTTTTTTTATGAAATTTTAAAAATTTGGGAAATTTAAAAATGGATCGGTGTCTTATTGACACCCCTCCATTTTAAACCCGGGGTTATTGTCACCGTTGCAATCACGGGCATTAACCCCTTATTACCCGTTGCCCCGTAAGGGCAGTGGGAAGAGGGGTTTAAAGTGCCACAAATTGGCACATCTTTTGGGTGCGCCCAAAGTGGGGTTTCTGTGCCTTTGGTTTATTTAGGCTGTTGGGGCTAAAATCCATGGGCTTGCCCGTCTTTTAATACCGGCCGCAGCAGTCTATTTTACTTGGGGTGGTTAACAAAAATAGGGGGGTCCCCACGCCGTTTTTTTTTGAGGGGATCCCCTATTTTTGTTAACCAAACCAAGCTAAGCAGATGCTGTGGCCTGGTATTATAGGCTTGCAAGGTCCATGGATATTGGATCCCCTTTCAGCCTGAAAACCAGGCCTCAGCGGCTGCTTCTCTGGTGGTTAACAAAAAATAGGGGGGGGGCCCCATGCCAATTTTTTTCGAGGGGATCCCCCATTTTTTTTTAATCGCAAGATATGCAGACTGCTGTGGCCTGGTATTATTCCGGTGGCAAGGTATGGATCTTGGCTCCTTAACAGCCTGAAAATCCAGGCTTTGCGGTCGCTTCATTGGTGGTTAACAAAAAGGGGGGACCAAAGCCAATTTTTTTGAGGGGTCCCATTTTTGTTAAACAGAAAGATATGCAGCTGCTGTGGCCTAGTATTATCAGGTGGCAGGTCCATGGCTCTTGGTCCTTAAGCTGGGAAAAACCAGGCCTCAGCGGTCTTTTTTCAATGGTGGTTAAAAAAAAACGGGGGGGCCCCGCCATTTTTTTTTCGAAGGGAACCCCTTATTTTTGTTAATCAGTTCCCTCTGATGTCACTGATTGTGTCCCTGGCTGACCTGAAGTGAAAGTGGAAAGCAATCAATTAAGCTTTCCACTTAAGGGCCCGTCTCACATAGCGATATGCTACCGAGATCGCTGCTGAGTCACTAGTTTTGTGACGCAGCAGCGAGCTCACCCAGCGATATCGCTGTGTGTGAATTCAGCGACGATCAGCCCCCCTGGCGGGTATCGCTGATCGTCGCTGAAAATGTCAGGACCTTTTTTTGATCGCTGGTTTCCCGCTGACAGGCACGCATCGCTGCGTGTGACAGGCGGGAGACCAGCGATCCGTGGTAACCAAGGTACACAGCGGGTTTCCAGGCGCTGGGCTGTGCCTAGAAACCCGCTGTGTACCTTGGATACCAGCGCCTGATGCAGGGAGCTGGTATCCAAGGTACACAGCGGGTTTCCAAGCGCTGCCGGTGCCTGGAAACCCGCTGTGTCCTTGGTTACCAAGCGGATCGCTGGTCTCCCGCCTGTCACACGCAGCGATGGTGCCTGTCAGAGGGAAACCAGCGATCAAAAAAAGGTCTGACATTTCTGCGACGATCAGCGATACCCGGCAGGGGGGCTGATCGTCGCTGAATGTACACACAGCGATATCGTGGTGAGCTCGCTGCTGCGTCACAAAATTGTGACTCAGCAGCGATTCTGGTTAGCGATATCGCTATGTGGACGGGCCTTAAGCGATGTTACCCGCAGTGTCGCTGTCCCAGATCGCTGCCTGAGCTGCCTGTTTGGCAGCTCGCAGCGATCATGTAGCGATACACCAGCGATCCTGACAAGTGATATCGTTGTCGGGATCGTGGTGTATGTTATGTGACACCAGCTTTAACTCTCCTGTCAGGCAGGAGAGGAATCATTCATTTGGGGTTTACTGTGAGGCTGAGCATTAGTGCGGTCCCTGCAGTAAACATTAACCCTTTCTGAAGGATTACACCGTGGGACCTGACTGTGAAATGGGATAGGTAAGAATAATTTTGCTTTTTTATTTTATTTTTATTACAGGAAATGGTTTTTGCAGTAAAATAAAATATGGTCAAAAACATGTGTCTTTATTTCATTAAAATGATTTTTAGTTAAGTGTGTGGTTTTATTTTTATTTCATGCAATAGGATTAATAATTGATAGTTGTCTAATTGACAGCTCTCAATTATTAACCTGGCTTAAGGTCACCTTTCAATAGCAAGGTGGCTTTAACCCCATATTAACCCATTTGCCACCGCTACAGGGCAATGGGAATTAGACGGGCAAAGTGCCAGAAAGGGCGAATTTAATTTATAGATTTGTCTTTCTGGGGTTGTCTGGGGCAGATGTTTGTAGCCGGGGGGGGCAAAAATGGGCCCCTCTCTGGGCTATTATTTCTGCCCCCACTCATGGCTTTGTTGTTGGTTGCGAAAAATAGGGCGGGAGCCCACGCATTTTTTTTCTGCAATTTTACACCTCAAAATATATATATTACATGTCATTGAATTTGTGACACATATATATATATATTTATATTTGTAGTTCATACACTTCTAACTAGTATAATAGCCGCTAATTCAATTGCCGGCTTTTGTGAAAATGCAGAACCCGACATGAAATGACACTTGGTGTACATAGGGTTAACCATGTCTTTTCATGTCCTTTGCTATCTAATTTGCACAAACAATTAAATCAGTCTATGTGTGCAAAATTTCACACCTGTAGGGGTTAATTAAAGGTGTAAATTCGTAGCAAAAAAGTCCGTTTTTTTTTACAACGAATTTACACCTTTAATTAACCCCTCAGGTGTGAAATTTTGCAACATAGATGATTTAATTGTTTGTGCAAATTAGATAGCAAAGGACATGAAAAGACATGGTTAACCCTATGTACACCAAGTGTCATTTCATGTCGGGTGCTTCTGTCTTTTCACTGAAGCCGGCTTTACCCGGCATTGAATCAGAGAGGATATTTTACTATGTAGAAGTGTATAAATATACATATATGTATATTTATATATGTCACAATTTCATGTATATTATATATATATATGTATTCTATGTGTGTATATTTAGTGTTTTCAAGGAAAGAATGGGGTTTTTTTAGTTGCGATATTTTGTTCCCATAGACTTACATGGGACTTCGGTATCGGTATGGGTATCGCCGATATTTTTAGTGATATCGGCGATACATTCCGATTCCGATACTTTAGGATATCGGAAAGTATCGCTCAACTCTAATAGTCACTCATTTATCATCATCATTGCAATTTAGATGTGACAGTCACAGACATTTCAATTATTTAATTAATAAATCGTTACTTTGTACAGCATGTATGACATGTCCAGCATTTGGGCTCATCAATGTGATGACACAATAATGTACGATAAAAAAATAACCATTTAAAAAAACATAATGCATTGTCACAAATTTAAGTGTGTGCCTGCAAGTGTAGGTGAAAGAAAGGCTACGGATAGCAAAGGTATATTTTATGTCTGTATCAGACAGTGGACAGCCTCTGATGGGTAATGGCGATGTTATTTACTGTAGTCAATAAAAGTCTGCGGCTGCAATCATGCATTTTTTGCTTTGGACAGTGTTTGAAGAGGGTAAAAGCATGTTGGTTGCGCAAGGCTTTATCGTCAACACTACCTTCCTACTGTCCGCGTAGGGTGGGTTAGCGTGTGTCAATTATATGACTCTATAAAATGTGACGTTACGCAGCGTTATTGCGCCTAGGACGCCAAAAAACGACAGCAGTAATCATTTACTGTCTATTTCTCCACTATGACAAAAAAAAGACCCTTCCCTCTTTAACAGCATAATGACAAGACTAACAAGCATAATGGTTGACACAGACTTAATTGAGGTACAGTATTACATGACATTGTCCATGAGTAACTATGCACTGTGATACCTATATACCATTATTAATTTATATCTGTTGTGGTTGTTTCAACAGCACTTGCAGGTATAACTAGTACTACCTATTGTCAGTATGCATGATGCACTTTCTAGATGTAATAATTTATTATTGCACATTATTACCAGGTTTAGATGCTGGGCCATTTCATATATGGTGTGTGAAGTTACAGTTGGCATCAGTATGTGTATTTTTATAATGTCTGTCATAAATAAAACTCGTGATGATGATGAGGATTTTATGATTCGTACATCCATTGACTGCATTATCTTAAAGGTACAGATAAAGTTCCTTAAAAAGCTTTTAATTGATAAGTATGAAATGTACTTTTATGCATTAATTTCAAAAAGTGAACACTATGTTTTAGTTTTTGTTACCATTTCTAATAGACATGTGCAGATATGCGCTGTGATGACAAATTATTATTTGTCCATATTTGTCATAAAAATTTATCATTCTAGGCCTGGAAAACTTCACAATTTCCTGTTTTAAGCATAACAATCAGGGTGACGGCTCTTCCCTATTTGGAGCATGTTCGACATGGGTTTTTCTGTGCATGTGTAGGGAACAGGAGACTTGTTGCGGACACACAGAGGGGAACAGCTGGCGTTACTGAACCCACTAACACTATAGCTTGTGTATTGGTCTGTGGACAGGGACACTTCTGAGCAGCAACTGGCAGTGTTGTAGCACAGGGAGTAGAGTTCAGGTGGTAGAAAGATGAACATAACAGGAGACATGGATAACGTTGCGAACAGTTATTTTAATCTGAAAACGGACAGACAAATTCTGGCGAGATCCATGCCTTGTTCATTTTCAGAAAAGTAAGCCGGTCTACATTATCGGAGGTTAGTCGCATGCGACGGTCTGTTAGTACACCACCTGCGGCACTAAAGACGCGCTCCGATAATACACTGGCAGCAGGGCAAGCCAGCACCTCCAATGCATACTGGCTAAGCTCTGGCCATGTATCCAGCTTAGGACCCAAAACTTGAATGGGGAAGAGCCATCTGGGAGTACACTGAGAGGGAAAGACATGTAGTCTGTCACCATCTTACGGAAACGTTGCCTCCTGCTGACTGGAGCCGTCTCGGATGGTGTAGACATTGGTGGCGCTGCCACAAAAACTTCGCCACATTTGGAACATACTGGTCTTGCCCTGTGCAGATGCGCTGCTTGTGCCCCCTCTTGTTGCAGAGCTGTTTCCACTGCCTCGACGCACAGAGCTGCTTTCTAAAGCAGTAGCAGTGCTCTCGGCTGGAATGGAGAACATTATGGATTGCACCAGTGTGTCTTGGTACTCCCGCATTTTTACGCTCCCGGTTCAACGGTGTGATGAGGCTTGTAAGTTGTCCGGTAGCGAGGGTCTAGGAGGGTGTACACCCAATAATCAGACGTGGTGAGAATGTGGGCGATGCGGCGGTCGTTTCTCAGGCACTGCAGCATGAAATCAACCATGTGCTGCAGACTCCAACTGGCCAAGAAACGCTGTCCCTGCAAGAGGCGTCATCTCTGCCTGCTCTGCATCACCCCACCCCCGCTCTACATACTGACTAGAGCGTTATGTACCTCCTCTGGAGCGATGTCTTCCTCCTCCATTGACTCCTCCTCATCCTCCTCACAAAGTGAACATGCCAAGCCCTTTGTGAGGAACACGTTGCGCTGACTGTCCAATAGGTGATGGAATTTGTGACTCCTCATCCTCCACCTCTTCCAAAACCTCATCCTTTATTGCTTGCAGTTTTTTTTTGAAGCAGGCAGATAAGGGGACAGTCAGGGTGACTAGTGCATCATCTGCACTCGCCATCCGCATTGACTCATCAAACGCACGCAAAACGTGGCAGATGTCCTTCATAGAGGCCCACTCAGTAGTGGTGAAGTGTGAACGACGCAAATTGCGAGTTGATTGCGCTGATGCAGTGATACTCCATTACTGCTGGCTGCTGCTCACACAAAACCGCTCCAACATAAAGTAACGTGGAATTCACCTGGTGGGTACGTCACATATGATGCGATGTTCAGGAAGGCGAAATCTGCGTTGCAGAGCTGCAATGCGCGATCTGGCCATGCTGGAACGTCGCAAGTGAGCGCACTCTAGGCGGACCTTGTGCAGCGTGCATCAAGATCCGGATAGTCCTCAAAAAACTCTGCACGACCAAGTTGAGCACATGTGACAGACATGGTATGTGAGTGAGGTTGCCAAGGCCCAGAGCTGCCACCAGATTTCGGCCATTGTCACACACTACCAAGCCTGGCTGGAGATTCGCTGGCAAAAACCACACGTCGCTCTCCTGCTTGATGGCATTCCAGAGCTCCTGCGCTGTGTGGCTTCGATTCCCATGTAAATTAATTTCAGGACGGCCTGTTGACGTTTGGCCACGGCTGTGCTCATATCGGTCGCATCAGGTAAGCGTTCACGGGTCAGTGGAGGTAGACCGTGACGGCTCCTGCAGTGATGATTCTGAGGAACTGGAGTAGGAGGAGGAGTCAATGTGGAAGACTTGATTCCTGCAATCCTTGGAGTTGGCAGAACACGTACAGCGCCACTCGCAAGATCTGTACCCGGCTCCACAACATTGACCAATGGGCAGTGAGGGAAAGGTATCGTCCCTGGCCATGGGTACTGGTCCACGCATCGGTGGTCAGGGGGGACTTGCTACTGATGGCGTTTAGTAGCGCATATTTAATTTTTCCCTCAACATGCTTTTGCAGACCAGGGACGGCTTGCCTGCTGAAATAAAATCGGCTGGGCACATTGTATTGTGGGAATGCCAATGACATTAAGTCACGGAAACTGTCATTCTCCACCAGCCTGAATGACAGCATTTCAAGGGACAGGAGTTTTGCAATGCCAGCATTCAGAGCCTGTGCTCGTGGATGGTTTGTGGAGTATGGCCGTCTTTTATCCCATGCCTGTGCTACCGATGGCTGTTTTGTGGCCTGGGAGTGTGAGGATGACAGGGAACTTGCAGCTGTGGGTGGAATAACACTGGGTCTCTGGACAACAGTGACAGAGGTTCTTCCATGGCGATCCTGTGAGGAAGCCGAACCAGCTGTGTGTGAGCTGGAGGAAGAGGCTCCAACACGAGCTGAAGATGTAGGTGCTGCTGTAGGTTGGCCTACATCTCCAGTGTGTCTTTGTAATCAACCACGTGCTTTGTCCGTACATGTTTCCACATATTTGTGGTATTGAGGTTACTGATATTTTTACCTTTTTAACTTTTTGATTACACAGCTTGCATTTGACATAGCAAATATCATCTGCAAGTGTGTCAAAAAAGGACCACGCAGTGCAAGTCCTGGAGCGCCGGTTTGGCTGTTGGAAGAGAACTGCTACGAACGGGTGCCAAACTGGAGGCTACAGGCAACCGAGTCTGCAGCCTACCTCTCCCTACTGTTTGGACCGTTGGGGCAATCTCTTCCTCAGAGCTGCTACCACCACCTTCCTGTTCCTCACGCCATGTTGGGTCTTGGACCTCATCATCTCCACTACCCTCTTCCAACACCTGCTGCTGTTGGGTGGTCTGGCCAGCACCTTGCTCAACAGAAAATGGCACCTGAGTCTCATCATCATCAGATGCGTTCTGCGGTGTGCTGACCATCGGCACTGGCTCACCCGCCTCTTCACATTCAGAGAGACACAGCTGTTGCGCATCACTGTATACTGCCTCTTCTTCACATTCCAGAATGCTGCTTGGCTGGGCCCCTGTTTGCAAGCCAAAGATTCTGAGAACAGAAGCAGAGACTCAGCTGGCTCCAGTTCAGAACTCTCTGACTGCCTGGGCAATTTGGCAGGCGGTGAAGAGACAGATGGTTGCTCAACAGTGCTGTGGTCCTGAGAGGAGGTGGAAGGAATTGAAGTCGATGCATTGGCTGCCATCCAACCAACAACGGCTTCAATTTGTTCTTCCCGCAGCAGGGGGGTACGCTGAGCTCCTACAAAAGTGCGCATAAAGGAACGCTCACGGGGAAAACTGGTGGATGCTGTGTCACTGGGTGCGGCAGCAGCCACAGAATCCCCACGTCCTCTCCCTGCTGAAACTCCACAGCCACGACCACGTGCCTTACTCCCTGCCTTCTTCATCTTGGTAGATTGATAAAGAAAGTCAGAAAAGTTATAAGGCCTAAGTGTGGTTATTCCTCAGAGACTGCAGTGAACACTGCAGACAACTGTTCAGTAGCTGTGAAAGGCCCCTTTGTCTACTTCTATAGTGTTTGCAACCAATGTATTGTATACAGATGGAAGCGCTCACACTAATAGATTAGATTTTTTTCAAATATAATGGAGCAGCACCAATTAGAGAAAAATGTGAAGGATGAGGCAGTGACACACGCTCAGCAGACTACAACCAGCAGTGGTTGAAGAACTAACTGGAGCGTAATCTGCACTCAGAAAATGAAAAGCTCACACACTACAGTGAACACTGAAACACAACTGTCCACAATCTGTGAAAGGCTACTCCTTTGTCTACTTCTATAGTGTTTGCAACCAATGTATTGTATACGGATGGAAGCGCGTCACACTAATAGATTAGATTTTTTTAAAATATAATGGAGCTGCACCAATTCCACAAAATCAAATAAAAAAAGAGTCAGTGAGTGACACGTGCAGATGCCTACAAACAGCGGTGGATGCAGAGCAAACTGCTGCGTCACCTGCACTCTCACACACACCTTGCACAGAGCTGTTAAAACAACACTGGCAAAAGGAAGCTTTACACAGTGGTTGGTAAACTAGCCTGCCTAAAGCACAGTAGAGTACACAAAATCGCAATGTCTAACTGTCCCTCAGAGTCAGCACAGCAGCGTTCTGTCCCTAACTGAGTTCACAGCACAGTGACGCTAAAATGGAGGCGGCGCCTTTTATAGTGCATTCTGACATCATTTCAGCAGCCAATCACAGCCATGCCATTAGTTAAGATGACCGCAGCATTACAGGATGTGCCCACACTTCATAAGATTCCTCATTGGCTGACTAAAATCACATTGCCTCTCAAAGAATTATGGGAACTTCCGATTCCGGTATACGATATAGGAAAAATATCGGAACTAAGTATCGGAATTCCGATACAGCGAATATCGGCCGATACCCGATACTTGCGGTATCGGAATGCTCAACACTACTGGTCATTAATCATTTATAAAAGGATCTATAGAAGGCTTTTGGTTATTGTGTTTTTGCTGCTGCTCTTGTTTTGTTGATGTTCACAACATTGCATTATTTCCGTAAATGTTCCCTTTCCACTATTATGTTGTAGTGCTTAGAAATCAAGGACAAAATGATACAGGGCATTGACCAGATCTGAATAACTTGCTCATTAACATTTGCTTTTTATTTGTTTAGGAGTTGGCAGAGAAAATGTCAGATTGTCACTATAAAGGAGAGCAGCAGCGCCTCCCATTGTTCTCTAATTATGTTATTGACCTTCGCAGAACACCTGTATATCAGGAGGATTCTGTGAACAGTACATCTTCATGTTTAATACTGTTTCAACATATGTATCTTACAAAACGAGGGTGTAGGGTTCACTGTCATTATGTAAACCAAGTTCAGGATAATCACCGTCTTCACTTCAATTATGGCGAGTCTGCACATCAAACTGAGCTTATAGTGCTATAGCAAATAAAGACAAATAATGTACTATAAAAAAGTATGATTTCTACAATGTTTGCCAAAGTTTTATTTTAAAGTTGGGATTTTAACTGAGAATATCTCAGGCTGGGTGGAAAACATTCTGAAATCCTTGGTGAGGCATATACCCAGCTATATCCTGGACACCACGTGTATTCTCTGGAAATTGTCAGCCCTGGTCCCACTTCCGGAGGACACAATACTAGCCACAATGGATGTAGAGTCTCTCTATTGGTCTCTAATGTTGATTCCTCATGAGGGTGGGATTGAGGCATGCAAATATTTCATTAAAAAAAGCAATCTAGCCACAGAACCAACATTGCAATCTATCAGGTTTATGCTCAATCACAACTATTTTTCTTTTGGGAACAATTTACACCAACAGTGTATGGTTAGCACCATGTTAATCAAAATGTCCCCACAATATGCAAGTTTATGGAGGAGGAGTTTATGTCATCTTCCTCTTTTAAACCCCTTGCATATTTCCACAATATTGATGATCTGCTAATAATCTGGACAGGCTCAAAAGATGATCTGCTAACCTTCCACAATAACTTTAGCAAGTCCCACCCAAGCATCAAGCTTACCCTCAACTTCTCAAGTCCCAAATATATTTTCTGGACATGACCATATACATCAAGGACAATGCCATACAATTTATCATGAGCCTACAGGATGTCCGGCATTATCTTAGATGGAACAGCTTTCATCCAAGACACCCATCATATACAGTCAGCTCTGAGGTACATTCAGATCTGTTCAAACAGTAAAGACAGAAAACTACAGCTGCTATCACTGAGGAATACATTCCCAAAACAAGGATACATCCACTGCTAATAGATGACCAGATCCATAGAGTTACCATATGGGATCATTGAAATATGAATTTATTGCTATAATGTGACAGAGGTTTTCTTGTATTAGCATACTGTATCTTGTTCTACCCATGTACCAAATTTTTATATTTATTTTATTTCTAGTACATTGATTTTTTTTTCTATTTGCTTTTTTTGTTTATTGTTTATATTTATTTTATTTCTTGTACATTGATGAAGGTCACTAAGATCGAAACGTCTATCTACTGTATGTACTGTACTTCATTAAATAAGCACCTTTTCAGCAAAATCCTCTTCTTGTGGTCACATGAGCATATTAAGGAAAATTGGTGATTATCTCCAACCCATATTCCACAGAGATCACAAATTGAAAGAAATATTCCCAGAATTCAGGGGCTCACATACCGCTTGTTCATCCAGTGCAGCTGCATCAGGGCCCAGGGGTGGAAGAGGGCCCATGAAGGGCAGCTAATAATGGGATCGAGGCTCCAGGAAGCCCATGGCCAGAATACCTTATGTGCAGCAGGCACAGAGTGATCCCTGCAACTCCGCTGCCTACAGGAAAAAATGTCAGCAGAGCAAAACTGCAGGGATCCATCCTCTGCTTCCTGTCCTTGCGTTCTGTCTGACACAGCTGCACAGCTGGCTTATTTCAGCATTGAGCGCACACCTTTGTCAGAGAGATAAAGAGAGCTGCCAGTGATGATGATGCTGCAGCTGAGGGGGAGTATCCGGAGAGGTGAGTGGTGTGTTTGTGTTTATTTTTTAACAATACATTGGGGGAGTGATGGACAGGGCAATGATAGAGGTGGTGGGGGAGAGGGTAATGATGGAGATGGTGGGTGAGAGGGCAATGAATGAGGTGGTGGTGGAGAGGGCAATGATGAGGTGGTAAAGGAGAGGACAATGATGTAAGTAGTGGAGAGGGCAATGATGGAAATGTTGGAAAGGTTAATGATGCAGGTGGTGAAGAGGGCAATTACGGGGGTGGTGTAGAGGACAATGATGGATGTGGGGGAGAGGTCAAAGATGGGATGCTGGGATGGAGAGGAGGACAATAAAGGATGTGAGGGATTGGGAAGGGAATTAGGGGGACCTATAATGGACTTATAAACGGAAGGGGAGGAGGACATTAAATATGGATGCATAATGAATTGGGTAGTGGAGGATGGTGCTAAGCTCCTAATAGCGACCTGCTCCATCTCACAATTCATTGTGATGCTATCAAGGACTTATAATTTATTGAGGAGTGGGAGAGCAGAGGATAAGGTGCATAGGACCCTTTATAATGAATTGAAAGGTGGGAGAAGACTGTCTGGGCCTTGTAATGAATTGGGAGATGGCGGAGAATGCTCAGTACCCGATAATGTCTTTTTCTACATTCTCACATTTGTGCGAAATTTCTGTGTGCTGACAAACTTTTTAATCAAACGGCACATGGACTCGTAGAGTTTTATAGGTCCACCTCACACATCCGTGAAAATCATGGATCTGAGAATGAAATCCTTGAGGGTCAGAGAATGTTTTGTTCTGATCCAAGGAATTAGAATAGGACTTGCTCAATGCATCTGTAAAAGCTTGCAGCACACCGACACTGCACACAGATACAGGAATGTAGCCTTATTATGTATAGCAGAGTCTCTTAATATATAGTGTACTCACTTATTTTGTATAGCACAGTCACTTAGTATATAGTAAACTAAACTATTATGTATAGCACAGTCCCTCAGTATATACTGTGCTCACTTATTATGTATAGCGCCATCCTTAGTTACATAATTTCCTCTTTTACTATGTATAACACTATCCCTTATTACGTACCATCATCTCTAGTTACATATGGTGCCTTCTCTTATTATATAGCTTCTTCTGCTACATACAGCACTTTTTGTTATTCATAGCACCCTCTTTTATTACATAGTTCCCTCTCTTGTTGGATATAAAATGACTGCTGATGGAACAGCCGGTGACCAGATGACCAGTCCATCAGCTCCTACATTAGAAAAGAAGATTTCCCACGCTACATCAGCCGTCATTGCATTATATATCTAACAAGAGAGGATGGTATGTAATAAATAAAAGTCTCTATATAATCCGATATGTAAAAGATGGAGCTGTACATAACAAGAGAGAGACTGTGTAATAAGTGACGACAATATGCATAATAAAGGAGATTAAGCCATGCCGCATTGATGCAGTAATTGATGCACAAGAAGCTCCGACCAAGTATTGAGTGCATTTACTGAACATACATTTCAGTAGGCCAACATTTCAGATTTTAAAATAATTTTTTCAAGCTGGTGTTATAAAGTATTCTAATTTACTGAGATAATGACTTTTGGGTTTTTATTGACTGTAAGCCATAATGATCAACATTAGCAAAAATAAAAAATTGAAATAGATCACTGTGTTTGTAATGACTCTATATAATATATGAGCTTCACTTTTTGTACTGAAGAGCTGAAATAAATTAACTTTTTGCTGATATTCTAATTGTGTGAGATGTACCTGTACATGATACAAAGTACAAGGTGCCCTATAGGTATCTATATTGGGAAAACCATGCAAAAACTACAAATAGGGATGAGTCTACACCGACACACAATCAGTAATGAAATGGACACACCTGTGGGAAAACATTTCTCTAGACCTGGACACTGTATGACAGACTTAAAAGTCTTAATACTAAAAGGTCATAAAGATTTTCTTAAATCTGACTTGGTCAAATAGTTGGGCCAAGTCCATACTCTTTTTTTATTTGGCATTGTAACCACAGATGTGGCTGTAATTACAACATTCTCCAGCAGTTTCTTTTTGTTTCTATGCACATCCGGGGGGGCACATAATGACCCTCGTATATGTTCTCCCCCAATGCCTCACATTCCCCCCCACTCTAATCAAACTTGGGGGTTGAACTACTGTTACCATACAGGGTGCCAATGACAGGGCATCCGCATTTCCTTGCGACTTCTCAGCTCGATGTTCCACAAAAAACCTAAGGTTTTGTAATGACAAAAATCATCCAAGCATTCATTTTTTGGCATTTCTCAATCAGACCAATGGTGAGTGGTCCGTTGCCAGAGTAAGTAATAGTGCATGGAATCCAAGGCACACTTAATGGCCAAACACTCCTTCTCCATTACTTTAAATTTTTTTCTGCTGGTGTAAGTTTCACATCAAGTAGGTGACTGGATTTTCCTCGTCGTGCACCTCCTCTGTGACAGAACCGCTCATAAGCCTACTTCAAAGGCATTCGTTTGAACAATGAAAATGTCCCTAAAATTGAGGCTGATGAGGATGGGCTGTCCGCACAATGTCAACTAAATCTATCGGAATGCTTTCTCCACCTGAGGGTTCTACTGAACCATGACCAATTTTCTTCCGTTTAAGGGATTGGGCACAGGTGCTGCTGATCTCCTGGCAAAATTAGGTATAAATCGTCGGTAATACCCCATGATGCAGAGGAATGCTCTTTCCTGTTTTGTAGTAATAGGCCAGAGCCAGTTTTGAATGGCCTCAATTTTTTATTTGGGGCTTGATAACCCAATGGCCAATCACATACCCCAAGTAAAGGGCTTCCTCCACACCTATTGCACATTTTTGGGGGGTTTGCCTTCACACCCGCAGCTCGAGCAATCACTACACTTAACCTGGCAAGTGGTATACCAGTGAGTACTATAGATTACAATATCATCCAAGTACAGTATGTGAAAACACATTCTTCTGATGGAGTTCTAAAACTATGAACATCAGCCTCTGAAATGTGGCCAAGACCCATGTAACCCAAAAGGCAAGACAACATAGTCATGGAGACCCTCCGATGTAATGAAAGTGTTCTTTTCCTTCGCCGACTCTGTCAGAGGCACCTGACAGTAACCCTTAGTCAGATCGAGAGTTGTAAAGTACTGTGCCTGCCCCAGTCTCTTAATCAACTCATCTACCCATAACTTTGGATAAAGGTAAAATTTTGATACTTCATTCAATTTCTGGAAAATGCTACAAAATCATAATAATCCATCCGTCTTTGGAATCAGTAAAAATCAGACTAGCCTACTCACTCCTTGATGCCTTAATAACTCCAAATTGGAGCATTTGTTTCACCTCAGCTGCAATGGCTTACCTCTGGCACATGCTACCGTTTCATTTATACCCTTACCGGAGCCTCGGTGACAATGTCATAGTAGATCACAGATGTACAGCTGGGCAGTTCTGAGATTACATCCGTATTCTCCAGGACTAATTTCTGAGCCTAATGTTGCTGCTGTTTAGAGAGAGCATTGCTTATCTCTAAAAAAAAAAGAGGGGGAGGAAGCCAGCGCAGCACATGATCAGCATGAAATAATTTGTGTGCATGTGCACATAATTCTAACTGTTTTTTAAAATTGAGACATTTGGCAAACAATTGATCAATTCTTTGAGCTACCCCGCCACGACAAGGCATTCTCATATGGGGCAGTACCTACTCTAAGCTAATCATTTTCATTGTGCCATTACGGCCTCCTAAATAATTAAAAGCATAACTGCAAAAAAAACATAACTGCAAAAAAATGTGAAGCAAGACTGCAAAAACTGCAAAAGTACCTGGAGCATAACTGAATCACCCCCGGGTGCCAGTCCGACAGATGCAGGTAAAAGGCCGACCAGGTCCAAGGATGGACATGTCAGATCTGACCTCCACATCCGCCAAACCAGCAACCACAGATAAAGAGTGAAACAGGCACAGGCACAGGTGCACAATTACAAATAGCCTGGGCAGGGCAGGGCTGCTGTATGTGTGTATAGCAGCTTAAGTCAATTGTAAGAAAAAAAAAAAAACAGATAAAATAGCATGCATGACCCAGCGCGCACGGCAACCAGTGGTGGTTAGCCACTTACCAATACAAGAAAAGAGAGGGGGAGGAAGCCAGCGCAGCACATGATCAGCATGAAATAATTTGTGTGCATGTGCACATAATTCTAACTGTTTTTTAAAATTGAGACATTTGGCAAACAATTGATCAATTCTTTGAGCTACCCCGCCACGACAAGGCATTCTCATATGGGGCAGTACCTACTCTAAGCTAATCATTTTCATTGTGCCATTACGGCCTCCTAAATAATTAAAAGCAATAACTGCAAAAAAACATAACTGCAAAAAAATGTGTGAAGCAAGACTGCAAAAACTGCAAAAGTACCTGGAGCATAACTGAATCACCCCGGGTGCCAGTCCGACAGATGCAGGTAAAAGGCCGACCAGGTCCAAGGATGGACATGTCAGATCTGACCTCCACATCCGCCAAACCAGCAACCACAGATAAAGAGTGAAACAGGCACAGGCACAGGTGCACAATTACAAATAGCCTGGGGCAGGGCAGGGCTGCTGTATGTGTGTATAGCAGCTTAAGTCAATTGTAAGAAAAAAAAAAAAACAGATAAAATAGCATGCATGACCCAGCGCGCACGGCAACCAGTGGTGGTTAGCCACTTACCAATACAAGAAAAAAGAGGGGGAGGAAGCCAGCGCAGCACATGATCAGCATGAAATAATTTGTGTGCATGTGCACATAATTCTAACTGTTTTTTAAAATTGAGACATTTGGCAAACAATTGATCAATTCTTTGAGCTACCCGCCACGACAAGGCATTCTCATATGGGGCAGTACCTACTCTAAGCTAATCATTTTCATTGTGCCATTACGGCCTCCTAAATAATTAAAAGCATAACTGCAAAAAAAACATAACTGCAAAAAAATGTGAAGCAAGACTGCAAAAACTGCAAAAGTACCTGGAGCATAACTGAATCACCCCCGGGTGCCAGTCCGACAGATGCAGGTAAAAGGCCGACCAGGTCCAAGGATGGACATGTCAGATCTGACCTCCACATCCGCCAAACCAGCAACCACAGATAAAGAGTAAAACAGGCACAGGCACAGGTGCACAATTACAAATAGCTGGGCAGGGCAGGGCTGCTGTATGTGTGTATAGCAGCTTAAGTCAATTGTAAGAAAAAAAAAAACAGATAAAATAGCATGCATGACCCAGCGCGCACGGCAACCAGTGGTGGTTAGCCACTTACCAATACAAGAAAAGAGAGGGGGAGGAAGCCAGCGCAGCACATGATCAGCATGAAATAATTTGTGTGCATGTGCACATAATTCTAACTGTTTTTTAAAATTGAGACATTTGGCAAACAATTGATCAATTCTTTGAGCTACCCCCCACGACAAGGCATTCTCATATGGGGCAGTACCTACTCTAAGCTAATCATTTTCATTGTGCCATTACGGCCTCCTAAATAATTAAAAGCATAACTGCAAAAAAACATAACTGCAAAAAAATGTGTGAAGCAAGACTGCAAAAACTGCAAAAGTACCTGGAGCATAACTGAATCACCCCCGGGTGCCAGTCCGACAGATGCAGGTAAAAGGCAGACCAGGTCCAAGGATGGACATGTCAGATCTGACCTCCACATCCGCCAAACCAGCAACCACAGATAAAGAGTGAAACAGGCACAGGCACAGTGCACAATTACAAATAGCCTGGGGCGGGGCAGGGCAGGGCTGCTGTATGTGTGTATAGCAGCTTAAGTCAATTGTAAGAAAAAAAAAAAAACAGATAAAATAGCATGCATGACCCAGCGCGCACGGCAACCAGTGGTGGTTAGCCACTTACCAATACAAGAAAAAAGAGGGGGAGGAAGCCAGCGCAGCACATGATCAGCATGAAATAATTTGTGTGCATGTGCACATAATTCTAACTGTTTTTTAAAATTGAGACATTTGGCAAACAATTGATCAATTCTTTGAGCTACCCCGCCACGACAAGGCATTCTCATATGGGGCAGTACCTACTCTAAAGGTACTGCCACACTAAGCTATCCCGCTAGCGATCTCGTTAGCGTTGCATACTAATGAGATCGCTAGCGGGATTGTTTCTATATCGCTAAATGCGGCCACATTTAGCGATATAGTTAACGACGCTATCGCCGTTAGCGATCTTCTTAACGACTTTAGCGGTACAAAAGTACCGCTAAATCGCTAAGAAAAGGTGCCACACAGCGATTAGATACTTACCCAGCGGGAACGCCGACGAGAAAATAGGGTCCGGAACGATTCCAGCGACGAGCGAGATCACAGCAGGAAGCTCGTCGCTGGAAGCTGCCGCACTGAACAATATCGCTAACGGGATCGCTAAATAGTGACGTTTTTTAGCGATCCCGTTAGCGATATTGTTTAGTGTGGCATACCCTTAAGCTAATCATTTTCATTGTGCCATTACGGCCTCCTAAATAATTAAAAGCATAACTGCAAAAAAACATAACTGCAAAAAAATGTGAAGCAAGACTGCAAAAACTGCAAAAGTACCTGGAGCATAACTGAATCACCCCCGGGTGCCAGTCCGACAGATGCAGTTATTTTGCAGTTATGTTTTTTTGCAGTTATGCTTTTAATTATTTAGGAGGCCGTAATGGCACAATGAAAATGATTAGCTTAGAGTAGGTACTGCCCCATATGAGAATGCCTTGTCGTGGCGGGGTAGCTCAAAGAATTGATCAATTGTTTGCCAAATGTCTCAATTTTAAAAACAGTTAGAATTATGTGCACATGCACACAAATTATTTCATGCTGATCATGTGCTGCGCTGGCTTCCTCCCCCTCTTTTTTCTTGTATTGGTAAGTGGCTAACCACCACTGGTTGCCGTGCGCGCTGGGTCATGCATGCTATTTTATCTGTTTTTTTTTTTTCTTACAATTGACTTAAGCTGCTATACACACATACAGCAGCCCTGCCCTGCCCCAGGCTATTTGTAATTGTGCACCTGTGCCTGTGCCTGTTTCACTCTTTATCTGTGGTTGCTGGTTTGGCGGATGTGGAGGTCAGATCTGACATGTCCATCCTTGGACCTGGTCGGCCTTTTACCTGCATCTGTCGGACTGGCACCCGGGGGTGATTCAGTTATGCTCCAGGTACTTTTGCATTTTTTGCAGTCTTGCTTCACATTTTTTTGCAGTTATGTTTTTCTGCAGTTATGCTTTTAATTATTTAGGAGGCCGTAATGGCACAATGAAAATGATTAGCTTAGAGTAGGTACTGCCCCATATGAGAATGCCTTGTCGTGGCGGGGTAGCTCAAAGAATTGATCAATTGTTTGCCAAATGTCTCAATTTTATAAAAAAAAAAAAAAACAGTTAGAATTATGTGCACATGCACACAAATTATTTCATGCTGATCATGTGCTGCGCTGGCTTCCCCCCCCTCTTTTTTATTGCTTATCTCTACCTAGTTTCCAGCCTTCTCCCGGGTCGGTGTCGGAGAGTCCACAGTCGATACGACCGTAGTCGAGTCTGTAACCACACATTCCCTGACCTTCCACACCTTTAACAGATTTACATGAGATAGTTTCTCGGATTTCCTCTTCCGTGCTGATATACCCTGTAATTCTACTGTATGCTCGACTCTGAGCTGCCTGTTATCCACGAGATGTTCCTTTACAGTAGACATCACAGCCACGATCTGGTCCTGGATGCTCACAACGTGTTCTATTTTGCTTTTATGGAGTGAAGGCTCCTGTTTCCATGACTCTTTGGCTATGTCTAGCAGGCCTCTGTGATGTCTGCCATATTTTAGCTCGAATGGAGAGAACCCTGTTGAAGACTGTGGTACCTCTTGAACGGAAAATATTAAATAGGCAATAATCCTAATCCTTCCCATCTTTGGAGACCACTTTTTTAGCATAGATTTAAGGGTTTTGTTAACTCTTTCCACAAGACAATCTGTCTGTGAGAGTACACAGACTTGTACAATTGTTTGATCTGGGCAGTTTACACAATTCCTTTGTCACCTTGGACATAAAAGTAGTCCCTTGGTCTGCAAGAATCTCCTTAGGTAGCATAAGTAAGCAGACCAAATATCTAATGAGCAATAAGTTTCACCAAGGTAAAGCGAAGCAGGGTTTACACTCTTTGCCTATGAGGGTGACTCCTATGACAGGTATCCACAACTCAGGATCTTTGGGTTCCACACCAGGACAAACCTTTACGATGGGAAGGTTAGTTTTACTCTCCCATAGGGACCAGAGCAGGGGCAAGTCTCTTCCTAAAATAGTCCCATAAGAAAGGGTCTTTACTACTCCAACCACAAGTTTTACCTCCCCACATAGGGTGAAAAGGGTAACCTCCGCAGTTGGATACTCCCGGAATTTGTCTTGTGTACAAATTACCCTGATTTTCCCCCAATAGGTTCTAATCTGGAGATCAATGACCCATGGATTAGGGTCACTAGGCTCCTTGAGTCCAAGAGAGCCTCCACCCAGCGTCTGTTGACAAGCACCTGTTACAGATGTGGTTCACTATCTAGGATGACGGCATTCACGGTGTAGATGGTTTGAGCATACATCAATACCAGGCAAGCAAATGAGCAATTCATTTGTTCAGTAGTCAGTGGCCAGTTGGCAGCGACATATCCTTGCCCTTGGCACTGCCAGCACCTGATAGTGGTGGCACCGCTAGTCCATGAGACCGGATTAGGGGAAACTGGGCTACTGCTACCCTCATCCTGGAAACTGGGCTCCTGCTACCCTCATCCTGGTGACCCCTCTGAATGGGCTCAGTTCTGATTGATCCCAGCAGAGGGTTGGGTCCCTTTTCCAGGCTTCTGGGCTTGAAGGAGCCAGCGTGATACTCACAGTGGGGAATAGTCCCATACCAACTCATGGGTGGTCATATAATGTTCGATCAGGCTAAACACCTGATCTAGGTTGCCCTGGTCCCCTTGCCCCATGCAGCGCTCTATGGTTACAGGCTGTTATTACCACCAGTTGACTACTACCCTCATCTACCATCTAGGTTTAAAGTCTCAGGCTGGAGTCATTTTTTACTAGATTAAATAAGCCATATGCCTGAGACCTAGCAAGTCTGGCATCCACAAAGTACCCCTGCAACACTTGTTGTGCCAGTACATAAGTATTAACCCCCATGCAGGCAAGGATCTCACCTTTGAGTTTCCTATAGTCCTGGGCATTCTCCCGAGTGACATCAAAATAGGCTTTCTTGATATCTCCCATCAGGAATGGGGAAACCTGTTCAGCACCCAAGAAGTTCAGCACACTCTGCTGCTCCTCGGTTCTTTAAACACTGTGAGGAAGACTTCCAATATCGTCCTCTGGACTCATGTTTCTCAGTGCTAACCTGACTTTGTTATGGGCCTTAGGGCATACCAGAACTGCTGGTGGGGGTATCTCTCGCAGGGCCACAAACGGTTGGAATAACAGGCTGTTAGTCTGCTGCTACTGTTGCTGTGCCTGGGAGAGGAGCAACTGCTTCAGAAGTTCCTCCATCTTGTCAGTGGGCCAGGGATGTAATGTTGCAGGCTTTACCAAGGACATAATACACCAACAAAGCTGATCCTGTAGATCTGAAGCTATAGCTTCAAAGACACTACAGGAGTGTTAATAAAACAACCAAGATGTGAACATTTAATCTAAAGAGTAAATAAACTACATAGAAATAAGGTCACCATAAAAAAATATTAATCAATACTACAAAATTTTTTAGAAAAATACTAACATTATATTTAATAGTAGATCATTACAATAATTGTGAGAGCTGATACATAGCATGAGACAACATAACAAGAACAATTGGGACTACAAAATAGGAGCATAATCTACTGGGGTTCAGTAAGAAGACAGTGCAAAATAACTGGCTTGCTAATACACAATTCCATATAATAGAATAACCAGATCGATGAATAAAAAAAACCCCAGACACCAATGCTGTCCAAAAAGTATTTTATAATACCAAAGATATACAGTATATCAGATAGTCAGGTACTGTAAATGGTAATGTGGTTACCACAAAAAGTTTGTGTGAAGCAATTAGCCTATTCTCATTTAATAAGTGGTAACCTGTGCTATAATGCGAAAAAAAACCTTTAGAAAAGGGGAAAAGGTATACCTGAAGTCATGATGTTTGCAGATGAAGGTAGGTGCCCCTATGAGAGTCCCACTCAGCAGCCTCGATGCGCTTTTGCCAAAAGTAGCTTCCTGATGGGAATACCTTAGTTCACAATACCCACATTCTTCTCTGTGCGGTAATTAGGCAGTGACCTAAGAAAGTTCAACTTAAACAACTTTCTTTGACAATTTACAAAATAAATCCAAAACTTTTTAATTTGATTTGCAGCCAGAATGTATATATCAGTCCATTGCCATGGACAACTGCACCACCATATTACACGTGGGTGCTGTAATGGCTTTGCTCAAGTCTCTAGTCTGTGTTTAATCTCACACAGACAGGCATACACAGAGCCTCCTGCAATAATGCTTGCAAACCAACACTGACACACATAACCCTTTCCTGAAAGTTTAAATGGGAATCTTGACCATGAGCCACTTCCAAGATCTAGACTGGAGAGCACATTAAGGTCATGGAGTGGCCTAGCCATTCTCCAGACCTTAATCCCATAGAAAACTTATGGAGGGAGTTGAAGCTCCGAGTTGCCAAGCGACAGCCTCAAAATCTTAATGATTTAGAGATGATCTGCAAAGAGGAGTGGACCAAAATTTCTCCTGAACCGTGCACAAACCTCATCATCAACTACAAAAAACATCTGACTGCTGTGCTTGCCATCAAGGGTTTTGCCACCAAGTATTAAGTCTTGTTTGCCAGAGGGATCAAATACTTATTTCTCACTGCAAAATGCAGATAAATTTATAAAATTCATACAACGTTATTTTCTGGATTTTACTTTTGATAGTCTATCTCTCAATGTTAAAATTAACCTACCCTTAAAATTATAGACTGTTCATGTTTTTTTGTCAGTGGGCAAACAAAATCAGCAAGGGATCAAATACTTATTTCCCCCACTATACCCCAGTGGTAGTCTTTTAAAATGGTACTGCCCTATTGCGTGTGCTTTTTTTCTCTCTGTAGAGTTCTTCAACAAAGTAAGCTTGTAACAATCTATTTTGAAAAAATTCCTACAGATACTAGGAGTCTCCTTTCTTTTAATTTGCTGTTCACTATCTGTTATCAAGTGTTATCCAACATGGATAGACACTAGCAACAGAGACCAATAAAAGGACTATAGGTAGTTTGGGGAGAATTTTATGTTTCAGCTCCTTATCTCCTGTTTGTCAAAGAGGAGAAACAAGAGAGGTGGACATTCATTGGATAATGGCAAAAGCAGTGCATGGAAAGAACTGAAGAAAATGAAGATCTAATACTTAAAGTGCTGGTAATGTGTGGATGAAGAATTGTCCACATAAAAACAAGAGTTGAGAACAAGTTAAATAGTATGAAAATTTGGAAAGTTCCCAGACATATCGGATTGGTGAGCACCAAAAGCGATTTTATATTGTGTTGGATGACAACACCAAGACTAAATGTATGCACATGACTATATCGTTAAGGATCGCTAATTAAACGTCACTATTTGCGATCCGTTAGCGATGTTGTTCAGTGCGCAGCATGCCACGACGTTCCAATGCTGTGATCTCTCTCGCTGGAATCGTTTCCGACACTATTTTCCTGTCGCGTCCTGTGGTAGTATATATCGCTAGTGTGGCACCTTTTCTTAGCGATTTAGCGGTACTTTTGTACGCTAAAGTCGTTAAGAAGATCGCTAACGGCGATAGCGTCGTTAACTATATCGCTAAATGTGGCCGCACTTAGCGATATAGAAACAATCCCGCTAGCGATCGCATTAGTATGCGTCGTTATCGTGATCGCTAGCGGGATTGTTTAGTGTGGCAGTACCTTAAGAATGTACAAGCTTTGTGTTAAGGAATAGATCATTTTTTAATTGTTTCTTTCCAGGGTACATGGTTTTGAGATAACACTGATCCTAAACTTCTGTTTCCAAATACATCATGATTCTTTCGAGAAATGGACATGTTTTTTTATGCAGAATACTGAAATAATGTTACCTGAAATGCTTTCCATATTCTTATATATTACATTTCTCTGTTAAAGCAAGTTAAACATGGCAACAAATATCGAAATGCATTTAATTCCATTAAGTCAAAGTCTTTTCTTTTGCACCAAGTCTCCTTTCTAAAATAGCTGAAACTTTTATTATGATGGCTGCAAAGGCTGAAATGGATGGATAAATAGATAGTATATATAGTAGATAGATAAAAAAAAAAATCAAACTATGATATTCCAGGACTGCTGCTCTTGTGATAAAGGAGAATGCTGAATTTTCCCTTGGTGCTGCTTATTGCATAGGTCAGAGTCAAAGAAACAAGAGGCTCTTAAGTCTAGTCAGAGTCCAGTTTTCCCTCAAACATGTCTGTGATGCATCTTTAGCAACAGCTCAAAGAAATCAATACTAAAAATCCCTAGATTCAGCAATTTATTTATTGATTTAGTTTTATGGTGAGCACGCTCTGCTAGATATCAGTATATTTCAGATTTTAAAGAGGAAACATGATCCCTTTTTTCAAAAAAAATCCCTTTCTCACCACATCCATTTTCTATCTTATTATATTTCAATTTGTTAATTTTTTGTTGCATTTGTTTATAATTTTTGATGGATGATTCAATTTAGATACTTTTATGCCCAAAAAAAAAAGACAAAAGGAAAGAAGTTTCAAATAATAAATTCTGTTTCACATTCAAAATGTGCATTATTGTATAAGTAGGACCTTTGTGACAACTCCCCTTTATGCATTTTCAAGTAAAGGAAGAATATGGACATTTATTACACAGATTTAGTATTGAAGTTGTTGAAGGTTCTGTTTGTCCCTGGTCCACCAAAAGTCATTTGTCTCTCCCATACTCCTTCATATAAATAAAAGGAGAGCAGAGTTAAAGGGGCAGTCCCATCTCCAAGATCCTACCTCAATATGTTATAGGTGTAATAATAATAATATTTGCAAATAACTCCAATTAGAATGGTAGTACAGTTCTTGTGATTAGCTATGTCGCTTACCACAGGTCACTTGCATTGTAGTACCTTAGGTACTCATGGTTATGACCACTAATAGCTAATTAACTGTCAATATATCAGTGGCCGTAACTATGTAAACCTAAGCTACTGCAATGTCCTGCAGGGGGAAAACAACAATAATGAGAAGAATTATATCACATTTTCAACTGGAGGCATTTGCTAATGTTATAATTATTACTACACCTATATATATTGGGATAGAATGTTGGAAATGGGAATACCGCTTTATGCATTTGTAAATCACTCCACCTAATCGTCATTGACTTCCTTGTCCCTGAGGTCATGTCAGAGGGGAGTTGGGAGGTTCCCTTATTCAATAGATGGTTGGCTTTAAATTCATGTGTATGGGAGCTTTACATTAAGTTTCTACACACTACACTATGTGCCAGCACAGAAAAAAATTAATAAATACATGAACTCCAATATTGCTGTAAACATTGAAAACGTAAGATACTTCGATTTTTTATTTCAAAGCAAAGAACAGCCATCCAACCACGTCGAAACCAAATTGGGATGGTCCCTATCACCAATGTCCTATCTCTCCATCTACCAATCCAATCCTTATCTCAATGATTAAGTGGAAAAAAACCAACAGGCACACAACTCACAAATAACCCTTTCATGACCTTGTGATTTTCCATATTTGCGGTTTCATTTTTTGTTCCCCTTTTCCTAGAGCCATAAATTTTCTATTTTTCTGGCAATATGGCCATGTGAGGGCATATTTTCGCAGGACAAGTTGTGCTTTTGAATGAGACCACTGATTTTACCATATATTGTGCTAGAAAATGGGAAAAAAATTGTACGTACAGAGAAATTGCAAAAAAAGTGCAATTCCACAGTTGTTTATTTTTTACCTTGTTCACTAAATGGTAAACCTGACCCGACATTATGATTCTCCAGGTCAGTATGAGTACACATATATCAAGCATGTATAGATTCTTTTTTATTTAAGTGGTGAAAAAGAAATCCAAAGTTTGAAAAAAAAAAGCACCATTTTCTGAGACCATAGCATCTCCATTTTTCTGGATCTGGGGCTGAGTAAGTGCTTATTCTTTGAGCGCTGAGCTGATGTTTTTATTGATATCCTTTTAGGGCAGATATGATACTTTGATCGTCTGTTATTGCATTTTATTTGAATGTTGCGGAGACCAAAAAAACATAATTCTAGAGTTTTGATTTTTTTTTCTCATTACGCTGTTTACCGAATGGATTAGTTTACCTTATATTTTGATAAATTGGACATTTCTTAACACAGCCATACCAAATATGTACTTTTTATTGTTTTATTTTCTATGTGGAAAAGAGTTGGTGACTTTTATATTTTTTAAATTTTTTAAATATTTTTGTAAAACATTTTTTTTACCTTTTTACTTGTTTTAATAGTCTCCTTAGCAGACTTGAAGCTGCGATCTTCCGATCGCTTGTGCTACACATACACATGTGGTCAAAATTGTTGGTACCCCTTGTTTAATGACAGAAAAACCCACAATACTCACAGAAAAAACTTGAATCTGACAAAAGTAATAATAAATCAAAAATCTATGAAAATGAACAAATGAAAGTCAGACATTGCTCTTCAACCATGCTTCCACAGAATTTAGAAAAAAAATTAAACTCATGAAATAGGCCTGGACAGAAATGATGATACCCCTGAAAATAATGTGACCCAAAGGACATGTTAAATCATGGTGTATCCACTAATTATCATCACAGGTGTCTACAATCTTGGAATCAGTGAGTGAGCCTGCATAGATTGCTACAGATACTCACTGTGCTGTTTGGTGACATGGTGTGTATCACACTCAACATGGACCAGAGGAAGCAAAGTAAAGAGTTGTCTCAGGAGATTAGAAAGAAAATTATAGACAAACATGTTAAAGGTAAAAGTTATCTCCAAGCAGCTTGATGTTCCTGTGACTATAGATGCACATATTATTCAGAAATTTAAGCTCCATGGGACTGCAGCCAACCTCCCTGGATGTGGCCGCAGGAGGAAAATTGATGACAAATCAAAGAGACGGATCATACGAATGGTAACAAAAAAGCCAAGAAAAGCTTCTAATCAGATTTGAGGTGAACTTCAAGCTCAAGGAACATCAGTGTCAAATCGCACGATCTGTTGTTGTATGAGCCAAAGTGCACTTCATGGGAGACGACCTAGAAGGACAGACACCATTGTTGAAAAAAAAACCATAAAAAAGCCAGACTGGAATTTGCTAAACTACATCTTGACAAGCCACAAAGCTTCTGGGAGAATGTCCTATGGACAGATGAGACAAAAATTGAACTATTTGGCAAGGCACATCAGCTGTATGTTCACAGATGGAAAAATGAAGCATAACAAGAAAAGAACACTGTACCTACTGTGAAACATGGAGGAGGCTCTGTTATGTTCTGGGGCTGCTTTGCTGCATCTGGCACAGGGTGTCTAGAATCTGCAAGGTACAATGATATCTCAAGACTATCAAGGGATTCTATAAGAGAAATTTGCTGCCCAGTGTCAGAAAGCTTGGTCTCAGTAGCAGGTCATGGGTCTTGCAACAGGATAATGACACAAAACACACTATTCTGTAGTGGGCTTCTATGAGCCCTGACCTAAATCCTATTGAGCATCTTTGGAAAGAGCTGAAACATGCCGTCTGGAAAAGGCAACCTTCAAACTCCAGACAACTGCAGCAGTTTGCTCTTGAGTAGTGGGTCAAAATACCTGTTGAGAGGTGCAGAAGTCTCACTGACAGTTACAGGAATCGTTTGATTGCAGTGATTGCCTCAAAAGGTTGTGCAACAAAATATTAAGTTAAGGGTAGCATCATTTCTGTCCAGGCCTATTTCATAGTTTTATTTTTAAAAAATTCTGTGAAAGCATTGTTGAAAAGCAATGTCTGATTTTCATTTGTTCATTTTCATAGATTTTCTATTTATTATTACTTTTGTCAGATTCAAGTTATTCCTGTGACCATTGTGGGTTTTGCTGTCATTATACAAGGGGTACCAACAATTTTGACCACGTGTGTATATAGTGAACACGGAGGGGAATAATAAATGAATAAACAAATATATTTTTTGACAAAGTTATGCATTTAAAGACACAACTTATCACACAAAAAGTCCTTAAATGGCTATATGAGCTAAAATATTAAACATCTATAGAACATGTAAAGAATCAATGCGTCCTCAAGGCTCAAAATAGCTGTCAACTTGAACTTTGGTTATTTTTTCTTCAGCCCTGCTATGTGTAGCAGAAATCAGCATCTCCTATAAATGCCGGCCACGGGCCAGTGTTCATAGGAGATCTGCAATGGCAAGCAAGGGGGTCTTCTGTAGACCCCCAGCTATCATACCAACCCATTGGAACCTCGCAATTATGTGACAGGGGTGCAGATGGGTGGGTCTTATGATGCGCTTCTGGCGTCCTTGAGTTAAATGCCAATGTCAGTGATTGACAGCAGCATTCATCTTAGCAGCAGGTGGATTGCCCTTCCACCTGCGGCTGTTAAAGGCACATGACAGCTGATCGAATCAGTTATCATTTGCTGGGAAAGGGAAAATTGCGGACTCAGGGCCAGAACTGACATCAAAGGGGGGTAGACGACCTTAGAAGTACCTATACATCCAAGGTCGTATATAGTTAGAAACTAGTGATGAGTGAATAGTGAAATATTCGGATTCGGGAAAATCGGTAGAAATTGTTTCTAAGTCAATGGGAAAGCCAAATATTTTTCTGCCGGACACAACAAACAGGTCTGGAGGCCTGAGAAAAAAGCTTAAATGGATGGGAAAGAGCTAAAACGAAATATTGAACGGCATGGAGAAGATGTCAGCATGCCTTTCTGACTCACATATGGTATCTGGCAATAATGTTGTCAGACTATTTCACCGGTTTTATAGATTTATAAAAAGACCTACTAAACCAAACCTAATTTTTTTTAAAGGGAAAAATGCTAAGAAACAGTTTTTCCTTCATAACTACATGTATATAATGGAATATAAAAATAAAAAAAATTATACCTCCCCTTTAGCATATGTTCACACAGTATTTTTGCTTTAATTTTTCCTTTAACATTTATGAGGGCTCTCACTCCTACATTTGGGAGGTTCCTCCCTCATTCCACATGGTTAGCTAGATAGTGGAATACATATTCCCCATCACTTTACAATGACAGCCAAAACATGCCCATTTGAATTTGGGCTTCGCCCGCCGCCACCACTACATCCATCGCCATGTCATTATGCAGCCCCTGCTTGACATTTTCAGAGGGCCAGAAGGTGCCGTGAAACCTGAGTTTGGGAATGGTATTCAGGTGGCCCTGTATCATACATTTGAGAGAGCTCTCCCTCCTATATTTGGGAGGTCCTCACTCATTTCCAATTTTTAGCTAGTTAGTGGAATACATATTACCTATCACTTTAAAGTGCCAGCTAAAACATGCCCATTTGCATTTTGGGTTTCGCCCGCCACCACCACCACATCCACTGCCATGTCACTATGCGGCCCCCGCTTGACATTTTCAGAGTATCAGCAGGTACCGTGAAACCTGAAATGTGAGTTCTGTGAGCTCCACGGGTCATTTTGGCCACCAGATCCTAGTGGAGCCACTGTCATAACTGGTGAAGCCACTGTTAGGTGAATATAATAAAGGAGTTGGGAGAACTGTATGCTCAATGTCAGTAAATTGGATTCTACCTAACACCAAATGCATTAGAATTAAATTCTAAATACAGTGTATGCAAGCGAGGGCCTGTATTGTGGTCAGTTTGTCAGGCCTGAAACCCATGTCAAGAACATGTACAAGACTTATTTTACTTGGAAGCAGCCTCCTCAAGGGAAAGAGACAGGAGTGATATTGACCAATCTGCATAACCCTATGCACTTCTGGAAACTACAGAACCAGGCAGAATGTATCTTTTGCATGGTTTTGATCTACAATGGAGTAATTACTGGATATGTACCAGAGAGTGATGAGCTCTGTGGATTGTATTATTCGGGTGACATGCAGTGCTACAGAGCTCAGGTAGAGGCTTTAGCATAGCAATGACCATGTTACAATATGTATGAGGCTGCAGCCTGAACAGGTCTGCGGAGAGTATTAACCCAGTCTCTTAGACATGCTTAAAATGTACAGAAAATGGGCAATATCCACTACCATATGTTTTACCGAAATTTAAAAAATTTAAGGGAAGCGACAGTTTAATAAAGAGACACAAGACTCATTTTGGAGCCTGGAAAAGCCAGCAATTGTATTTGTCCAGCATCGACAATATAAAGTGCTAACGAATATGTATACCATATCTACCTAATAATTTGGGAAGAGACATATATGCTCACAAGGGACAACTGAATGCTGTGCTGGGAAAATGAACTGGACGTGGTTGCTGACTTTTGTGTCTGGGCAACTGCAGGTTGTGGGTAAGACTCATCAGTGCCTCCTTCCTGGACAGCAGATTTTGTACCGGGCATTCCGCCCACCTACTGGGGTGCTGCGTATGTGAGCAGTACATGCTAACAGAGGTATTATGTCAAATTTCACTTTATAAAGGGATGTGTTATGATTTGGTAACTGAGGAGGACAGGAGCAAAACAGCAAGGCAGCCGTACACCTGAGAGGTTGGGAACTAATGGGTTGCAGATCCCTAAACTAACCGCACAACTAGAAGCAGCCGTGGAGCATACCTACGGTGATCCTAGACGCCTTGGCACAGCTGGAGAGCTAGCTACACCTAAAGACAGAAACAGGAAAGCTAACTGCCCCGGAGTAGAGCCCCAAAGAAATAGGCAGCCCCCAAATATATAATGGTGGTTAGACAAGGCGAAACACAAACGCAGGCAGAAAATAGAGTGAGCAAATGCAGGTGTAAGGTTCTTTGTCTCTGTTGACATGTTCCTTGAAACTCAGTTTTCCGTCGGCCATTTTGCTTTCTGTCTTTCTGCAGCTTTGCCCTCAGTTAATATGGAGTTTCCAGTTTTCATGTTCCCGCCCTGATTCTTCCCTCTTGCTTCTTAAGCAGCCTCAGCTGAACAATCAGTGCTCCTGAATCAAGCCTCAGTCAGTCTGTGACCTGACTCCTGGAAACCTTGGACTTGTACTCCAGCTATTCCCTACTGAGGAACCTTGGAACACTTTTGGACTCTGGAAACCTGCTGTTTGGTGAATCCATGTTTGCAGAGGAATTATGGTACAGAGAAGAGATCCTGAACCTGCTTTGGAGATTTATTGTAGTGCTTGAAGTTACTCTGGCCTGCTGTGTCTCCTGTCTCTGTTCCTGCAAACTGTGTGAACTTTTCAGCATGCTTGTATGAAGTAATACAAGTCATTTCATTTCAACCTATGTCTCCTGTGTTTTCCTCGCACCCAAGCACAAGACACTATAGGAACTGTACACTATACATGACAAGATTCAGGAGCCAATGTTTAGTGTCTGCTGGGTCTGGGAAAGCCGTGTCTGCTGTGACTGTGGATATCAGATGTCCGTTTAATACCTTATGTGATGACAGTGGTTGTGACTTCTCACAACCATTCCAGGTGAGCGTATTCCCTTAAAATTTTACTCTGGAGTGTTACCACAGGTAAACACTATTGTTTTTTTTTTTTTTCCTTTCCTCTTCTCCTTCCAGCACTTCTGCCTTAAAAGATCTGGAAGATGGAGGCCCGCATAAAGGAACTTTGCGGAGTGACTGATACAATCCTTTCAGATGTACAGACTTTAAAAACCCGTTTTGCAAGCCTACAGGACCTCACTAATCATAATTTGCAAGTGTTTGGACAGACTACCCAGGAATTGCGAGCCAGGATTGAGGCTCTAGAGGAACGAGCCCAGGCTCCTGCCATAACCCCGAGTTCTGGGATCCCCAAATTACCTCCTTTTAGTTTTGGCGGTGAACGTGAGAAATTCAGGGGATTTATTAATCAATGCAATTTATTTTTCTCTGCACATGCTTCACAATTTCCCACTGAACGATCCAGAGTGCTTACTATAATCATGTTGCTTACCAATAAGGCTTTGATGTGGGCAAACCCTCTGATTGAGACTGAGGATGATTGTTTGAATCACCTTGATGCTTTTATTTCAGCCATGGGACAGGTGTTTGATGACTCCAATCGAGGTGCAACAGCTGAAGCAGCCATGTTAACTTTGCGCCAAGGTAAGCGTTCAGTAGCCGAATATGCCCTGGATTTCAGGAGATGGGCTCTTGATACCACTTGGGACACTTCCGCTAAAAAATCTATTTTTCGGAAAGGTTGTCTCCACTGATTAAGGATGAACTTGCTCGTGCCGACCCTCCCACTGCGTTAGGTGACTTTATTAACTATTGTATCCGTATTGATGCTCGTCTGACTGAACGCAGACAAGAGAGATGGTTCGAAAATAATCGCACTAACCTTTTACTACCTCCCTCTAGTGTTGAGCGATACGATACCGCAAGTATCGGGTATCGGCCGATATTAGCTCTATCGGCCTTTCGATACTTAGTTCCGATATTTTCGTCTTATCGGATACCGGAATCGGGATTGTCACTGTCACTGTCAGTGTCCGTCGGTCGGGTCTGTCAGGAGTCAGTGGCACTTACCTGGCAGAAGATCTCCGGCGGTCACGGGCTGGACTGCTTCATGGCCGCCATCATCTTTCCCCGGCGGTCACATGCAGTTTCTCGCGATAACTGCAGTGACTGCTGGGTAATCCCGGCCGTAAAGCAGTCAGTCCGATGACGTCACCGCCGGGGAAGCAGGTAATCAGCTGTGCTGCGTCGAGATGACAGGCTCTGCCTGTCATTGCGATGTAGCAGAGTTGGATCGCCGTGGGACAGTCGTTACTATGGACTGAGTCGGACAGGTGGTATACTGTTGTTTTTTTTTTTTTTCTTTTTTTACAGGAGATCGATGGCGTCACAGGAATGAGAGTATAATAAAAGAAATGAAAACTGTGTTGTCTCTTTTATTTCATTAAAATACTTTTTTCTTGCTGTGTCTTTTTTTTATACATTTAAAAACTTTGGGATTAATAATGGATCGGTGTCTTATTGACACCTCTCCATTATTAACCGGGCTTATTCTCACCGTGCAATCAACGGTGACATTAACCCTTATTACCCCACTTGCCACCGCTACAGGGCAGTGGGAAGAGCCGGGTAAAGTGCCACAATTGGCACATTTTTTGATGCGCCAAATGTGGGGCTGCTGTAGCCTGGTATTATCAGGCTGTTGAGGGCCAAAATCCATGGGCCTTGACAGTCTTTTAATACCAGGCCGCAGCAGTCTGCATTTTACTTGGCTGGTTAACACAAATAGGGGGACCCCTACGCCTTTTTTTTTCGAGGGGATCCCCTATTTTTGTTAACCAACCAAGCTAAGCAAACTGCTGTGGCCTGGTATTATCAGGCTGGCAAGGTCCATGTATGTTGGCTCCTTAACAGCCTTAAATACCATTCCTCAGCAGTAGGGGCGTACATATAAATCATGGGGCCCCATAGCAAAAGTCTGAATGTTCCCCACCCCCCAAAAAAAAAACCCAGAGGCATTGTAAATGTAAAGTGCGAGCACAGTGAGGGAAGTTGAGTCGCACAGAGACAGGGGTTTTGGGGGTACTCGGCACCGATCACGTCGACTTCTATGGGGGATGTCACGAGTAGCACAGCTCGGTCCGTGACCTGGGCGATCACTGGAATGTGGGATATTTCCAGGGGATGATAGAATGTTCGTGTAGTTTGTCGTGATGCCACCTGTAGTACCTGGTCAGGGTGTCCAGCGCTGCTGTGCAGGTCCTCTGGAAGGGATGGTGTAGTGCAGGTAGGTGAAAAGTCTTCTACAGGTAACACGCTATCCTTCCAGGGCAGATAGATGTGAGATAGAGCAATGGTGCAAAGTGATGTAGCAGAGTGGACTATGTGACGTAGTAAGAAAGCAGGAAACACTTCAAGTTAAACGTTGCATAATAAAATTTTTAATAATAACATTACAAAAGTGCAAATGGCTTATATTATGTGACATGTTTTGTTACTGTTGATACCCTTGATATGTGTTATACATGTGTTTTAATAAATACATATTCAACAAAAGTGCAAATAGCATTAGTGCCGAAGTTCGTGGAGACTTCTTAGGACTACAACCCCACGGGGTAACTTCACAGTGTCCTTTACTTGTGCTTGTGGAGGACCCGCTCCAAACCTCCAACTGTGGTCTTGGGTGGGCTGCAAGACTTTCCTTGAGCAGACCTCACTTTCGGCCACACCAAACGGGTTTTTAGTTTCTGAGGTAGTTGAAAATAGTGCACAGTAAAGTTTTTTGTAAAACCAAAATGGAGCACCGAAGTGCCAACTATTTACAGAAAAATTTGTGAGCCACTACAGTTCATGGCTTCAAAGTTGAACATTTTCATTACAGTGAAACACCATTACCCAACCTGGGTATATTAAGGCAACAATAAACTTGTTCTTCTGAACATTCACCCGTCCGGGTACATCAAACCATTACCCAACATGGGTATATTAAGGCAAAAATAAACTTGTTCTTCTGAACATTCACCCGTCCGGGTACATCAAACCATTACCCAACATGGGTATATTAAGGCAACAATAAACTTCTTTTTATGAACATTCACCCGTCCGGGTACATCAATAATTTAACTATTTACATACAGAGACCCTGTCCGGGTTATTTAGACTTCTTTGGCTGGCCTCTTCCAGGTACCACCTGGTACTGTTGTGGAGCTTGCCAAACATCCGTGACAGGAGGGTCCACCCAGACCTGATGACGTCGTGTGGCGTGTACAGTGACGTCGTGACCCGCTATCTGGGTCTGTGTGGCCACCTCTTTCGTCTCCCTCCGGGTCTGGAACCCTATGTCCCGGACTGTACGAACCCCAGGGGGCCTAACAGGGCCGGGTACGGGCCAGCTATCATTATCATGTCCATAGCTGGGGCTGCTGAGGAGACCACTGAGGGAGGCTGGGGAGATTTACGGCGTGGGGTGGGCACTTGTGCAGAGGCCTGGTTGGGGGAGGCTGAAGGCTCGTAGGGTCTGTCAGTTTCCTGACACTCTGGGGAGTAGGGGTCGCACCTGGTAACATTTAGGGCGTACCATCCATTGTAACCCCAGTGTCGGGTGTAAGTCACCAAGTCTCCTGGCAACAGGTCCCTCCCCGGGTGTCCTTCTGGGAGGTGAGCCTCCACGTCCCGCCGGGTTACAAAAACTTCTAAATAAAGTCCAGGCTCCTGGATGAAGCCCCAACCACCTTTTAACTTAAAGTTCCGTACTGCACCCTTACGCCGCGGCTCCCTCACCGTACTTTTATCCTTTCTCATACGTGCCTTCTCTGCCAGGTCCTTCTCCAGGTGACGTTGCCGAAGCTTTTGGGATTCTCGCTGCTCCCTTTGTCGCTCTGCTTCCCGCTCCCGACGTCTCCACTCTTCCTCCTGACGCCGGTTGTAATTCTCCTCCACCAGCTGCTCCATGTCTCCACCATCAAATGCCAGCTTACGATGTCCGGTTTGCGGCAGCTCTCCTGGCGCCCCCAGTCCTGGCGGCGCTCACCTGTGGCGGAAGCAGCCGGCTCTGGAACAGATGACGGTCGGGGCTCCGGTACAGGCAGGTAGTGCTCTGGTGCCTGCGCGGCCTCCTCCATGAGGACGGGTGTCGCTTCTTCTGCCTCAGCGACGGGGGCAGACAGCGGGATCTGGGGTGCTGGTGCGGCGTTTTCTGCAGGAACGGGTGCCTCCACTGTGATACTGGCAACCGGTTCAGATTGCAAGGGCTGGGATGCCCGCACGGCCTTCTGTACTGGAACGGGTGCCTCCACTGAGATACTGGCAACCGGTTCAGATTGCAAGGGCTGGGATGCCCGCACGGGCCTTCTGTACTGGAACGGGTGCCTCCACTGAAACTGGCACCGGTTCAGATTGCAGGTGGATCCACGCTCTGTACTGAAGGGTGCTCCCTCGGTACAGAACTGGTAAGAGGTTGGCGCCGCTCCAATTGTAGTTTTAGGGCCCGCCAGCTCGCTTCCATCCTGGCGACCTCCTCCCGGTGCCGGGCCAGGTCTCTCAGGGTATCCTCCGCTTCTTCCAGCGTAGGAGGGTTTCCAGGCCGGGTGCCAAACGGTGGCTCCTTGGCGATCGGGTCGCTTCCGTGGGGGGAGAGCTCTGACTCCTCCATCCCTTCCCACTTCTGCTCACGTCCATTCGCCATCTCAGCAAAGTCACATGTGTCATTAGCATCAGGAGAGGCGACATCTTTTGTAGGGAGGCGGGACCTTCGCGTTCGTTTACGCCCACTGAGGAGGATGAGGAGGCGGAACTCCAGAGCTGTGGGGCACGATCTTCATTGCAGTAACATTTAGAGTGTGCGGACATCGTTTTCGCGCCACGGAGTGAGTGTACGCCCACGAGAGCACCCCCTTATTCTTCACCTGTGCATCGTGGCGCAGATATGACGGAAAAATGGCAAATACAGTCTATGATGATTTTTGCAATTCTCAAGCAAAAAAACAGTTCAATTAAGGCACACAGGACACATATATATGTCACAATGACATGTATATATATATATATATGTAGCATTCCAGGGGGTTTAGCTCTAGGATCGCTGTCTGGGTAGACAGAATGGCATGAAAACAGTTCATTCAGACAGCAGTTCTGGTGCAAAACTGGCCGCAACCAGCTTTATTAAAGTCCACAGCAAACAGATTAAAACAAAGCATAAACAGAAAACCTGGGCTTGTCTAGCCTCTAATTACACTTAGATAGATGACCCTCTCTATCCGGGACCCAGACTCTACCAGTCTGTGCCCAAAACAACACATATCACATATGTTACCAGTATGGAGCTTCACAGATACTCCTCCTTGTGTCTGAAGGCACCTTCCATGTCCAGACTTGAGAGAGATCCACTCCTATTCAGCCGCTCTTCACACGGATTCGCACTGAGACTACTCCTATGTCCGGGGTCCTTCCTGCACCCAAACTGAGATAGCTCAAACACTCTTGGAGACTGCTTCCTTGTGCCAGGACACCTCTCTGTGTCCAGGCTAAAGACAGCTCTAACACTCTTGGAGACTGCTTCCTTGTGCCAGGACACCTCTCTGTGTCCAGGCTAAAGACAGCTCTAACACTCTTGGAGACTGTTTCTTGTGCCAGGACACCTTCCTGTGTCCAGGCTAAACTAGCTCTCAGATTGTGTTTCCAAACACCTACTTCTGGTCTCCTAATTAACACCTGAGTAGTTTCAGGCTTGTGCTGCAAGTGTGTGCTGAATGTGAGGTGTAGTGACCTTTCTCTACCACTAGGTTTACAAAGCCACACATTTCCCTTATACCTAGGTGAAATGTACACCCCATTCATCACATATTCACTCACTGTCTCACATATCCCCTCCCTCTTCTCCAGACCGGAGGGCTGGTCATCCAGACCGGAGGGCTGGTCAACAATCCAACAGAGACAGTGAACTCTGGACCAGTCATGGCCCTCATCAGCTTCATCCTCACCACTGTCATAGCCAACATCAGTTTTCTCTTCATCTGAAGCATCCGCACTACCCTGTACCCTCCCAGGCCTATACTCTCTGAGGGCCTCGGGTATCCTGCACGGTTTCATCTTGACCTTAGGGCCGGGCTCAGATTCAATATAGTGCCTGGCCAAAGTAGTACGACCAGACACATCAGAACACTTCTGCTGACTCTTCCTCAGAAACTCATGTACCTCCTGTCCCTGGTGCACTGACCATGTGTCACCAACTATCACAGAAGGTATAGGGGGTTTTTCACTTTTCTCCAGTTCCCCACTTTCAGGCTCTTCTGGCAAGACATGCCCAGAAGCCCCACCGTCCGTCCCACACTCTATTTCCTCAGCCACATCTGGCTCACTGTCAGGGCTATACCCTTCATTTTCATTCACATTCTGCTCACTGTCAGTGTTATACAATTCATTTTCATTCACATCCGGCTCACTGTCAGTGTTATACAATTCATTTTCATTCACATCCTGCTCTGGAACCTTAGTTAACATGTCATCCACAACATTAACTGCACCATCTGGTCCCTCAAGTATGTGACTATGTGACAACCCCAGCACTATACTTCTATATAGCTCAGGTACTAGGAGCTGACTCACGATCTCTCCCTGGACTTCAGTGTCCCTATACAATAGGCTATTGTCCACGGCAGCATGAGGAAACCCTCCTCAGAGCCAGGCTCCTGGGAAACCTCATTTAGAACATTTATATTTTCGTGGGCCGTTTTAAGAGAGGGTTCTCGCCACTGCTCACTCTCAAAACCGTCACAGGACACAGGCAAGTCAGGGACACTCGGTTCCCGAGAACCACCATCCTCGTCTCCCAACATCACCTGCAAAGGAATTTCATCACTATCACAGTCATCATTATTATCAACATCATTATCATGACTATGATCAGTATTATCATCACTATCATGATCATCATCATTGTCACTATCAGCATCAGCATCACCATCATGGTCATCATCATTATCATGATCATCATCATCATTATCATGGTCATCATCATTATCACATAAGTTTAACGGCCCACTAGCACTGTGTTCCGCCCCTCGGGACTGCGCACCCTCAGTAGGAGCTTCATCACACTGTCCATCAGAAACATTTCTCCCCCAGAGATCCTTAGACCGGGGAAAGTCATTACCCACTATGACGGGGTGCACCAGGCTCTTCACTACCCCCACTTCATATGAAACCTCCCCGAGTTTGGGGACCAAGTCCACGGCAGTCTCTGGGTAGACTTTGGTGTCTTCATGGATGCACACCATACTCAGGTGCTTATCAGGGATGAAGTCCCTATCAATCAGGCTGTCACATACGGAAGTCACTGGACTCTCTGAGTCCAAGAGGGCCTGTGCTGGACAGTCATTTACTACCACCGGGGACCCCTGTGGTTCAGTCTCTTCGGCTGAGGTGGACACACACACAGGTTCTGCGCAGGGAGAGAGGGACCTGCCAACATCACGGCACATAGGCTCCCCCTCTAGTGAACAGCCGGCAGCAATTTCACGACATCTCCAACACTGTCCACCACAATCACCCTCCCATATGTCCCCTATAGCTGGAACGCTCTTACCGCGAGAGTTCAGCGTCCGGGAACTCTGAAGCGACGACCTCTCAGACGGCTGTACCTCAGGAGGACGTGCTCGGGTGTAGCGGTTCACCATCACCTTTTCAACTCCATAATCAGGCTCGCTGACTGCAGACTCCCAACTGTATCTCCAGTCACGAACTCCCCTGGCACGGGCTGTCACCGTAACACTCAGCCGGGTACGAATCTCCGCTTTCAGCTTGGCATAGTCTTGGCTGTCCTGCTCGCTCAGGTCAGCATAGGCCACCTGGGGCACTCCAATCAGATAGGGTGCGACCATCATGGCCCACTCAGATAGGGGCAGATTCTCCTTCTCTGCCAGTTCCTCAAATCTAGTGAGATACACCTCCACATCATCACGAGGTGTCATCTTTTTCAGGGACCGTCTTACCGCCTTCTTTACAGCGGACAAGTCAGGTGCCTTCACAACATTACTCTGGGACGAGGTGCTGAGAGCTGCAATCTGCTCCAACACCCGGTTATTCTCCTGCTGCTGCTGCAGGATTTGCTGCTGGTACTGCTGCATGCACTGCTGGTGCTGCAGCTTCATGGTCCGCTGGGCCTGGACCAGGTACTCAATGAGCTCCTTCATACTGCCGGACTTATCTGTCTCAACCACGGCAGTTTTATGTTGCACATTAACTTGTGCCATTTGTTCAAACAGCGCCTCCATGCTGTCATCCATGCTGTCAGACTTCTCTGTCTTAACAACGGCAGTCTTCACTCAAGACATACACACTCTACAGTCTTTTCCATAGAAAAATTCAGCTCTGCTGTGCAGACACTTTTTTTTTTCTTTGCAAAGTCTATTAGGGCTCCTGTCTCTTTAAGACTGCTCCACAGACTTTTCTTTTGCTGCTGCACATTCCACAGTCATTTTCACAACAAGTTCAGCTTTGCTGTGCACACATTTTCTCTCTGCAGACCCTATCAGGGCCACTGTCTCTCCAAGACTGCTCCAAACAGACGTTTCTGCTGACACACTTTTTTTTTTCTCTGCTGCTATTTCAACAGACTTCACCTTTATTGCTGTCTCTAAGCCTCTGTGCTGCATGCACACTCCAGCACTAACTGTATCAGCCACTGCGCTGCCCCAGCATTCTCCGCCAATTGTAGCATTCCAGGGGGTTTAGCTCTAGGATCGCTGTCTGGGTAGACAGAATGGCATGAAAACAGTTCATTCAGACAGCAGTTCTTGTGCAAAACTGGCGCAACCAGCTTTATTAAAGTCCACAGCAAACAGATTAAAACAAAGCATAAACAGAAAACCTGGGCTTGTCTAGCCTTAATTAAACTTAGATAGATGACCCTCTATCGGGACCAGACTTACCAGTCTGTGCCCAAAACAACACATATCACATATGTTACCAGTATGGAGCTTCACAGATACTCCTCCTTGTGTCTGAAGGCACCTTCCATGTCCAGACTTGAGAGAGATCCACTCCTATTCAGCCGCTCTTTACACGGATTCGCACTGAGACTACTCCTATGTCCGGGGTCCTTCCTGCACCCAAACTGAGATAGCTCAAACACTCTTGGAGACTGCTTCCTTGTGCCAGGACACCTTTCTGTGTCCAGGCTAAAGACAGCTCTAACACTCTTGGAGACTGCTTCCTTGTGCCAGGACACCTCTCTGTGTCCAGGCTAAAGACAGCTCTAACACTCTTGGAGACTGTTTCTTGTGCCAGGACACCTTCCTGTGTCCAGGCTAAACTAGCTCTCAGATTGTGTTTCCAAACACCTACTTCTGGTCTCCTAATTAACACCTGAGTAGTTTCAGGCTTGTGCTGCAAGTGTGTGCTGAATGTGAGGTGTAGTGACCTTTCTCTACCACTAGGTTTACAAAGCCACACATTTCCCTTATACCTAGGTGAAATGTACACCCCATTCATCACATATTCACTCACTGTCTCACAATATGTATTCTAAGTGTGTATATTTTGTGTTTACAAGGAAAGAAAGTGTTTTTTTAGTTGCGATATTTTGTTCCCATAGACTTACATGGGACTTCCGGTATCGGAATCGGATATCGACGATATTTAGTGATATCGGCGATACCATTCGATCCGATATTTTTAGATATCGAGCAGTATCACTAACACTACCTCCCTCCTCAGCTAAGGAACCTTTGAGTAGGATCACAAGGGAACCAGAACCTGAACCCATGCAGGTGGACTCTTTACAAAGACGGGTTAGTGATGCACGCAAAGAACATCGTATAAAGGAAAATCTATGTTTCTACTGTGGTAAGTCAGGGCACTTCATTATAAACTGCCCCAGCCGTTCTCGTAAGACTACTGCAGCAGTCATTCACTGTGAGTGTTGCGAGAGGAGCTCTGTCATGTCCGAGCCTCAGGCTCCAGAGAGATCTGCTGCAAGAGATCTTGATTTCTCGGACTTAAACTCTGTTAGTTCTGGGGACGATGACGGTATAAACGCTGCAATTTTTCAAGTTTCCTCAGCGGTGTCCCAGCTGAGTTGTAAAAGAAACAATTCTCATTGCTTCCTTTCCATCAAACTCTGGGTTGACTCAGTCTGGGTGTCTAGCTCTGCTATGATCGACTCAGGAGCAAGTGGAAATTTTATGGATATCTCCTTTGCTCTGAAACAGGGGATACGTTCAGTGAAGAAGGCTACTCCAGTACAGATGGAGACTGTGGATGGCTCTCTACTGACTTCTGGACCAGTGGATCAAGAAACAGAGCCTTTGAGGGTCCTTATGGGTAAAGATCATCAGGAGAAAATGCCTTTTATGCTTATCTCTTCTTCCCACTTTCCCATTATTCTAGGGCTACCATGGCTGCAGGCGCAGAATCCTACGATTAACTGGGAGACCAAGGAATTACACTTTCCGGAGAAACAGATGAGTCAAGGAGTTTCAGCTTGCTCTGTTCCTAAAGGAATCATGTCAGTCCCTGAACTACCAGCTGTATACCAGGACTATGTGGATTTATGTGACAAGAAGAACGCTGATCAGCTTCCTCCTCACCGTCCATATGATTGTCCAATTGAATTATTGCCTGGAGCCGAGATACCTTTTGGTAAGATCTACCCCTAGCGGGGCCCGAGCTAAAAGCTTTGAAGGATTATATAGACGAAAATTTAGCCAAGGGCTTCATACGCCCCTCTTCATCTCCCGCAGGTGCACCCATCTTCTTTGTGAAGAAGAAAGATGGATCTCTGAGACCTTGCATAGACTATAGGGAACTCAATAAGGTTACTATTAGAAAACCGTTATCCATTGCCTTTAATCCCTGAGTTGTTGGAGAGAGTGCGGCATGCCAAAATTTTCTCTAAACTGGATCTCCGTGGGGCCTATAACTTGGTCCGTATTAGACCTGGGGATGAATGGAAGACTGCTTTCAGGTCACGCTATGGACAATTTGAATATCTAGTTATGCCTTTTGGTCTGAGTACCGCCCCAGCCACTTTCCAACACTTCGTGAATGATATCTTCAGGGATCTCCTAGATACATTTGTGGTAATTTATCTGGATGATATTCTAATTTTTTCTAACTCCACAGGGAACATCATGGACATGTGAGAATGGTCTTAGAACGCCTAAGACAAAACCATCTCTACATCAAACTTGAAAAGTGTGAATTCCATAGGACCGAAATTCAATTTCTGGGGTATGTACTATCTACGCAAGGGATTAGTATGGATGGAAGCAAGACCCAAGCCATCAAGGATTGGCCAATTCCTAGAAATGTGAAGGAGGTGCAGCGTTTCATCGGGTTTGCCAACTTCTATAGACGTTTCATTAAGAATTTATCTGAGGTAGTGTCACCTATCACCCAACTTACCCGGAAACAGTCTAGGTTCTCCTGGACCCCGCAAGCTCAGGAAGCATTTTCCTGTTTAAAGGATAAATTTACCACCGCACCTATCTTAGTACATCCCAACCCCGAGCTTGCCTTCATAATAGAGGTGGATGCTTCAGACTGTGCCGTTGGAGCTATACTCTCTCAGAGAACAGGTGAGAAGAATGTCTTGCATCCCTGTGCCTTCTTTTCCCAGCAGTTGTCTTCGGCTGAGAGGAACTACGATGTGGGCAATAGAGAATTGTTGGCCATTATTGCCGCCTTCAAGGAATGGAGACACCTTCTTCAGGGAGCTGCACAGCAAATAGTCGTCCTGACAGACCATCGTAACCTTGATTTTATCAGGTCGGCTAAGTGCCTGACTCCTCGCCAGGCTCGCTGGAATCTTTTCTAAACCAATTTAATTTTGTCATTTCTTATAGACCAGGATCGCGCAATGGAAAGGCTGATGCACTCTCTAGGATTCATTCAGCAGAGACACGTCCACTTACTCCTCCTAAGACTATTCTTCCTGACTCTAGATTCCTGGGAGTGATTCATAATCAAGACCTACTTAAGGACATCAAGGAAGCATACCATGCGGATTCTTTGTTGGCTCAACCCCCAAGGGACGTAAGTCTTGTCTTTAAGAATGGTGTGTGGATTCAGGGACAACGTCTGTATATACCTGAAACAGTCAGATTAAGAGTATTGCAACTCATCCACGATTCCAAGATAGCCGGGCATAGGGGAATTCTAAAGACACAAGAATTTCTTTCTCGTTTCTTTTGGTGGCCCACTTACAGGAAAGATGTTTTAAACTATGTCACTTCATGTGAAGTCTGTGCAAGATGCAAAACACCTCGCTCCTCACCAACTGGTCTGTTGCAACCTGTTCCCACCCCGTCCCACCCGTGGGGATCCATTTCTATGGACTTCATTGTGGAGTTACCAACCTCTCAAGGGAAGAACACCATTCTAGTGGTGGTTGACCGTCTAACAAAGGCAGCTCATTTTATCCCTTGTGTCGGCTTACCCACTGCAAAACAGACATCAACTTGATGATTAAGAATGTGTTTCGCTTACATGGAGTACCGGATGAGGTCATTTCGGATCGAGGGGTGCAATTCACTTCAAGGTTTTGGCAAAATCTCTGTGCAGCATTGGACATTAAAGTAAACCTTTCTTCTGCTTTTCATCCCCAGACTAATGGACAGACAGAACGAACCAATCAGACCCTGGAGCAGTATCTCCGCTGTTTTATCTGCCACCTACAGGATGATTGGGTGGATCTACTTCCACTGGCTGAGTTCTCTTATAACAACTCTCAGAGCGCCTCCACTAAGCAGTCTCCTTTTTACTCCAATCTAGGTTATCATCCTAACATTCTTCCTCGATTTCCCATAGATACGCCCTTGCCGGCAGTGGCTGAAAGAATCACTTCTTTACAAAAGAATATGGATCTTCTAAAGGAAAATCTAGAATTGGCTCAGGAAAGGTACAAGAAAGCAGCAGATAAATTTCGTAAACCTGCCCAGCTTTCAAGGTGGGAGATTTGGTCTGGCTGTCAACCAGAAATCTTAAATTAAAGATTCCATCGTCTAAATTGGGACATAAGTACATTGGACCTTATAAGATCAGTAAGATTATAAGTGCTGTTGCTTGTCGTCTTCAACTGCCCAGAACTATGAGAATCCACCCTGTCTTTCATGTATCCCTACTAAAGGCTGCAACACCCAATACGTTTCCTGGACGTTCTTCTCCTTGCCCTGACCCAGTGCTGGTCGATGGTCAGGAAGAATTTATGGTGGAAAGGATTCTAGATTCCAGGTTGTACAGAAATCAGTTGCAATATTTGATTAAATGGCAGGGCTACCCAGTGGAGGACAACTCATGGGAACCAGTCAATAATGTAAATGCTCCTCGCCTGCTCCGCCAGTTTCATCAGAGGTACCCTGACAAGCCTGGTCTGAGGTCATCCGGAGGTTGTCCCTAAGGGGGGAGTAATGTTAGGTTCTTTGTCTCTGTTGACATGTTCCTTGAAACTCAGTTTTCCGTCGGCCATTTTGCTTTCTGTCTTTCTGCAGCTTTTGCCCTCAGTTAATATGGAGTTTCCAGTTTTCATGTTCCCGCCCTGATTCTTCCCTCTTGCTTCTTAAGCAGCCTCAGCTGAACAATCAGTGCTCCTGAATCAAGCCTCAGTCAGTCTGTGACCTGACTCCTGGAAACCTTGGACTTGTACTCCAGTTATTCCCTACTGAGGAACCTTGGAACACTTTTGGACTCTGGAAACCTGCTGTTTGGTGAATCCATGTTTGCAGAGGAATTATGGTACAGAGAAGAGATCCTGAACCTGCTTTGGAGATTTATTGTAGTGCTTGAAGTTACTCTGGCCTGCTGTGTCTCCTGTCTCTGTTCCTGCAAACTGTGTGAACTTTTCAGCATGCTTGTATGAAGTAATACAAGTCATTTCATTTCTCCTGTGTTTTCCTCGCACCCAAGCACAAGACACTATAGGAACTGTACACTATACATGACAGCAGGGGCCAAACACTGACTAAATAGGACACGAAAGAACAGAATACTATCTGCAACCCATCAAAACCCTAGCAAAACTTCCAAAACTTCTGAATTACAAAAATGCTGAGATCACACGATCTCGCCACCCACTAAATCAGATCTCAGATTGAACAAGGCTAATCTGCAGCCACTCAAAAAGCAGGGAAAGAGCAATTAAGCAAATAACAGTGGCTACGGAAAAAAGAGAGAAGCACAGGCTGTATGGGTTAACCTTCACAAAGGTGCAGAAAAAAATGGAAATAGCAAACCCAATAGAAATAAGCAGAAAATATCTTATCTGAAAGTAGCAGACGCAGGCAAGACACCAGCAGAGTTCCAAATGAACCAGGAAACAACAATTGATCACCGGCGAGGATCATGAGAAGGCAGCTCCCTTATATCAGTCCAGTCAGTGACTCCTGATTGCCAGGTATCGCTGCCAGCTGAGGAGGCCCAGTCATTCGATTCAGCTTCAGTACCGACAGCAACCACCAGAGGGAGCCTCCACTCAGAAATTGTCTCCAAAACGTTCACAACAGGTATGTGTGGATACGATTTTGAATTAGCAGCATGTTTCTTTACTCATATCATTATTTTGTTTAAGGCTGAAACCTGAAGAAGTATGTGGAGCATATTAATGCATTGATATTCCAAAATGTCCAAGTTCAGACACAAAAATCAATATCAGGCTCCTAGATACACGCTTAAAGAGACCGAAAGAAGGGCAACACATAAAAAAATATAATAATATAACATATAGAGATTGAGAGTAGAAATTTGACCATTGCACAATGTACAAAGGTTTTAAAAAATTATATGTTGAAAGAGACCGTGATGGGGACCTCACAATACATTTTGTAGTTATTACAATAGGTAGACATAGAGTGCAGTTATTACAATAGTTAGAGATAGAGAGTACAAGTTTCACCATTGCACAATATGCAAAGTTTTCCAAAAAAATACCCAAGGAGTCTGTATCATACACGCTGAAATAAACCATGATGGGGACCTCACAATACATTTTGCAGTTATTACAATAGGTAGAGATAGAGAGTGCAAGTTTCACGATTGCACAATGTGCAAAGTTTTCCAAAAATTACCCAAGGGGTTTGTATCATACACGATGAAAGAGACAGTGATTGGGACCTTCCAATACATTTTGCAGTTATTAGAATAGGAAGAGATAGGGAGTACAAGTTTCACCATGGCACAATGTACAAAGGTTTCCTAAATTTTTAAAACATTACCCGCGTGGGGTAAACACATATGACCACTAAGTACTTGTTGAAGAAGCAGGAACAGTAGGATGTGATTTCCTGAACAAAATGGTTTTGGATGGTAAGTAAAGGATGTTAAGACAACTTCCAAAAAAAACTTTTTAGCTACATTTTCATTGGGTTGCTGTCATCTGTAGGGCTTGCAAAGTTTTAGGAAATCCAGCCCTTGATCAATTTTAGAAGATTCAGCCTGTCTGCATTTTCCGTTGACAGCCGTGTGCGTCTATACATTATGACTGCACCGGTCATGCTAAAAACCCACTCAGACAACACAATTGTGGCAGGGCATAGCAGCACCTCCAAGGTATACAAGGAGAGGTCGGGCCAAGTGTGCAGCTTGGACAACCAATAGTTAAAGGGCACTGAAGAATCAGGAAGGACTTTCGTATGGTCACTTAAGTGCTCCTTCACCATCTTGGTTAACTTCACCCTCCTCGTCATAGTTACACTCACAGATAGTCCTTGCTGATGTGACGGTTTAATGAAAATGGCCCAGTGGTGGACACCCCCCTGAATTGCACCTGGTGTGTGTGGCCCTCCCATGTAATCCTTGTGGGTGAAAAGAGCCAGTACCTTTTTAAGCAGTGTTGTCTGAGGGTAATCTTATGAGCAAGACTTCCACAATGGCCACTTGGCATGCATGCACGTATGCCTTCGACATGAGAGAAGCAAATTTCTCCTTGTACCATGGGTCAAGAAAGGTGCACAGCCAGTAATTCATGGTGGACAAAATGTTTTTCATGAGAGTCTTGGCAAAGGCATCTGGACATGTACTCTGCCATGTGTGGCAGACTAAAAAGAGTCAAACGTTCAATTTTTTATATCGCCTTTATGACACATGCCAGCAGTAGTCTCAGGGAAATTCCTGGTAAATTGTGATGTTTGCTTATCTCTGCATGTTTTGCGTCAGTTGAACAACTGCTAGATAAATATTCACTATTTATTTAACCAATAGAATTTTTCTTTTTTTTTATATCACCTTTACGACACATGCAAACAGCAGATTAAGGAAAATTATTGTAAGTATTTTACTCACTCAGCTGCGACGGGAGGTAATCAGGAGGCACGTTCCTTTCAAAAGTTCATGGGGTTTATTCCTCCACAAACCCACAAAGCAAACACAGTAAAAATGTCCAGTACTTCAGGCTTGGTCCTGGAGCCTCAACACACACAGGAGGCTTCCACCTCCCCACATACAGCCATGTGATCAGCAGTAGCCTACCTTATATAGCTATAACCATAGCTAACAACATCACATGACTAGTCATGTGGTAGTGACATCACCACAGGATCTAAAACACATACAAAGGTACGGTGATGCCCCTACCCAGGCTGAGGTACATGGGCAGCCTGACTCTCCCATCTCTCAGTGCTGCCCGTAACCCGGACCCAAGTGTATTAAACGACCCCTTGGTGCTTACGTACACTAAAGAAAACACTCCGGGTTACATCACAAGGAGCTGCCATCCCTGTGTTACATACCTCCCATTCACTATGCGACCATTAGTATCGCTACATACATCTCCCCCCTCTGCCTAAAGCCGTGGGGCTTGGCACCTTCCATTAACCGTCTAGAAACTCTTCTCAGTCATCTCTGACAGTTTAAACGGTCTGTCAAAGTCGGGCCATGCTACTGAACCCTTTTTAAGGCATCCGTCATCCGACTCTGTCATGTCCTTTGATAGGGATACCCTCTTGTCAGACCACTCGCATTCCCAGTTGTCAGTACGGTGTCGCAATTCCCTTGCACCCATACGTCCTGTCTGGTCTGACTCCTTTTCATTTCGTCCACACAGGGTCTCCTGCTTAGGTCACTCATGTTTGAGCTAACTGAGGCATTACCACTTCTACCTCTCGCATCAGGCCACCAATGTCCTGTATTAGCTCCAGCTTGAGGACTTCCAGTCTTAAGCGAACCTCTTTGCCTTTCTGCCGCGGGTTGAAGATGGTGACCGTCTTCATCCCATTTCCTGCAGCTCTCTGTTGACCTGCTCATTTTCAATTCTTAGCTGCTCTACTTCTTTCAGGTATGACACGCGATACTCTGCAGGATTTGGGCCAGTCACACAACTGCTAGACAAAGATACGCTATTTATTTAACCAATAGAAAATTCTAATTTTTTTATATCGCCTTTACGACACACGCAGACAGCAAATTAAGGAAAATTATTGCCACTGGTAAATTGTGATGTTTGCGCATCTCTGCAGGGTTTCCAGAAGTCACACAACTGCTAGATAAAGATATGCTATTTATTTAACCAATATAATTTTTTTTTGATTTATATTGCCTTTATGAGACACGAGAACAGCAGACTCAGGGAAATTTGTTGTGAATGGGTTTGAGATGAGTTCTGAGCAGAGGCTCCCTCTGGTGGTTACAAGCGGTACTAGTGAGGATTGTGAGGACTGGGAATCAGGTGTTACTGATTGGTCTTAAATAAGGGAGTCATTTTCCCATCAGGGTTGCCGGTGATCAATTGTTCTGTCTGAATCCTTCTTTCCAGTTTCCCTTGTAGCCTGCTGTGTCGTGTCTGCATCTCCTGCTATCAGATAAGACAATTTCTTATTTGTGTTTTTGCTATATTTTTGCATTTGGTCCTGCACTTCTGTGGGGGCCTTCTGGGTCCCCTCCGGGGGCTTTTGCCCTCTCAGTTTAGTCCAGCCACTGTGTTTTGTACTTTTGCTTTTTCCAGTTTTTTCAGTGGCTGCTGTTTTTGTTACACCAGAGAACTAATTTAGGTGGTAGAGGTCGTGTGATCTCAGGTGATTTTGAAATTAGTAGAGTTGGTGTTTTTCAGGGTTTTCTGGGATTGCAGAAAGTACCTTCCTGTCCTTTTCTATTTAGATAGTTTGGGCCCCAGCGTTTGCTCATACTATTTTCTTTCTGTGTCAGTATTTCCTCTTGTCTAACCGCCATTACATGTTTGGGGGCTTTCTATTATCTTTGGGGTTCTGCTCCGGGCAGATAGCTTTCCTCTTTCTATCTTTAGGTGTAGTTAGTTTCTCAGGCTGTGACGAGGCGTCTAGGACCAACGTAGGAACGCTCCACGGCTGCCTCTAGTTGTGGTGGTTAGTCAGGGTACTGCAATCTCATAGATTCCAACTGCTCTGGTGTATTGCCTTTTTTACCTGCACTCCTCAGCTACCGAAACATAACAGTATCACCGGCCATAAAAATTGTATGGTACTCACAGAAGGGAAAAAATATTTTGAAGGAAGAAAAGTTGTCAGAGATATTTTTCTGTTTGTTGCATTTTTTTTCCCTCTGTATTCTGGGTGCTGGGGAGGATCTTTTCTCCCAATGGAGTTTGCACAGTTGTCTGGCCGTGTGGATCAGCTTGCCACTGAGGTTCAGAGTATTGCTGCATATCTTGCTAGGTTGCCTGTTGTGGAACCTAGGATCCCCATGCCAGATTTGTTTTTAGGGGATCGAGCTAAGTTTCAGAATTTCAAAAATAATTGTAAATTGTTTCTTGCCTTAAAATCTAAGTCCTCAGGAAACGCAGCGCAGCAGGTTCAAATTATCATCTCTCTCCTCGCGGCATCCTCAGGATTGGGCTTTTTCCTGATACCTGGGGATCCTGTTTTGAGTGATGTTGATGCATTTTTTCAGGCTTTGGGGTTATTGTACGATGAGCCTAATGTCACTGATCAAGCTGAAAAAGCCTTGTTGGCATTAAATCAGGGGCTTGATGACGCTGAGTTATACTGTCAGAGATTCCGTAGGTGGGCAGTCCTGACCAAATGGAATGACGACGCTTTGGCGGCCCTTTTCCGGAAGGGTCTGTCAGATAATGTAAAGGATGTTATGGTGGGATTCCCTGTCCCCTCTGGTCTCAATGATTCTATGTCATTAGCGATTCAAATTGACAGACGTTTGCGTGAGCGGAGAAGTATGCGTGGAGTGGTGTTGCCTTGTGAGCCAGCTGCTGAGCCCATGCAGTGTGATGGAGTGGTGTCTGGGGCACAGCGTCATGAGTTTCGAAAGCGCAATGGGTTATGTTTCTACTGTGGTGATGCCTCTCATGCTATTTCAGTCTGCCCTAAGCGGGGAAGACGTTTTGCACGCTCAGTTGTCTTGGGTAGTGTTCAGACTAAGTTTTTATTAACTGTCACTCTGATATGCTCTCTGTCCTCATTTTCTGCTCAGGCTTTCGTTGATTCTGGAGCAGCTATTAACCTGATGGATTATGATTTTGCTAAACGTTGTGGGTTTTCCCTTGATACCCCTACAGAAGTCTATTCCTTTACTGGGGATCGATTCTACCCCTTTGGCTGAGAATAAACCCAGTTTTCTACTCAGGTGATAATGAGGGTTGAACCTGATCACCAGGAGTGCTGCAAATTTTTGGTTCTATATAATCTGCATGACATTATAGTGCTGGGTTTCCCTTGGTTACAGTCTCATAATCCTGTTTTGGATTGGAAATCTGTGTCTGTAACCAGTTGGGGCTGCCAATGTGTTAGTGCCAACATCCTGTTTTTTCTGCCTCCCCCAGGCTGAGGATGTTCCTGACTTTTTGTTTGATTTTTCTGATGTGTTTAGCGAAAGTAAATCTGCATCCTTGCCTCCCCATAGGAGCTATGACTGCGCTATTGAATTAGTGCCAGGTAGTAAATTCCCTAAAGGTCGCCTTTTTAACTTGTCTGTACCTGAACATGACGCTATGCGGTCTTATATCAAGGAATCATTGGAGAAGGGTCATATCAGACCATCCTCTTCACCCTTAGGTGCCGGTTTTTTCTTTGTGGCCAAAAAAGATGGTTCATTAAGGCCGTGTATTGATTATCGTCTCTTGAACAATATTACTGTGAAATATCAATACCCGTTACCCTTGATTTCTGACCTGTTTTCCAGGGTGAAAAACGCTACTTGGTTTACCAAGCTTGACCTCAGGGGGGCGTATAACCTTATTCGCATTAAGCACGGGGATGAATGGAAGACGGCATTTAAACCCCTGAAGGGCATTTTGAGTACCTTGTGATGCCCTTTGGGCTCACTAATGCTCCTTCCGTCTTCCAGTCCTTCATGAATGACATTTTCAGGGATTTTGTGGACAAGTTTCTGATTGTTTATTTGGATGATATCTTGATTTTTTCTAATGACTGGGACTCTCATGTGAAACATGTTCGAACTGTATTCCAGATTTTGAGAGAGAATGCTCTGTATGTGAAGGGATCAAAGTGTCTTTTTGGCATACAGAAGATCTCATTTCTGGGATTCATTTTGTCCCCATCTGTTATTGAAATGGACCCGGTCAAGGTTCAGGCCATCTGTGATTGGGTCCAACCTACTTCATTAAAGGCTCTTCAGAGATTTTTGGGTTTTGCCAATTTTTATCGTAAATTTATTGGTAATTTCTCTGTTATTGTTAAACCATTAACTGATTTGACCAGAAAGGGTTCTGATGTGGTGAATTGGCCTCCTGAGGCAGTCTCTGCGTTTCAGGAACTTAAGCAGAGATTCACTTCTGCTCCTGTTCTACGGCAGCTGATGTTTCTCTGCCATTTCAGGTGGAGGTTGATGCCTCTGAAATTGGGGCAGGTGCCGTTTTGTCCCAAAAAGATCCAGAGACCTCTAAAAGTAACCCTTGTGCCTTTTTCTCTCGAAAATTTTCTCCTACTGAACGTAATTATGACGTGGGTAATCGGGAGTTATTGGCCATGAAGTGGGCTTTTGAAGAGTGGAGACATTGGCTGGAGGGAGCCAAACATCAGGTGGTGGTCCTTACGGACCATAAGAATCTGGTCTATCTGGAATCTGCCAAGCGACTCAATCCTAGACAGGCCAGGTAGGCCTTGTTTTTCACACGTTTTAATTTTGTGGTTTCCTTTCTTCCTGGCACTAAGAATGTTAAGGCGGATGCCCTCTCGAGGAGTTTCCTTGCGGACTCTCCTGAGCTATCTGATCCCTCTGTTATTTTGAAGGAGGGTGTAGTTCTTTCCGCCATCTCGCCCAATTTGAGACTTGCTCTGGAGGGGTGTCAGGAGGATAGGCCCGAGCGCTGCCCTGTTGGAAAATTGTTTGTCCCGGACCAATGGAAAAAGAGTGTGATGTCTGAGATTCATTGTTCCGCATTGGCTGGGCATCCCGGAATTTTTGGTACCAGAGACTTGGTTAGTCGGTCCTTTTGGTGGCCTACCTTGTCTCGCGATGTCAGGGAATTTGTGCAGTACTGCGGGACTTGCTCTCGCTCCAAGCCTTGCTCTCGCTCTAGTGGTTTGTTGATGCCATTGCCTGTGCCCAAGAGACCATGGACCCATATCTCTATGGATTTCATTTCCGATCTTCCTGTTTCTCAGAGAATGACCACCATCTGGGTAATTTGTGATAGGTTTTCCAAAATGATACATCTTGTGCCATTACCTAAGTTGCCTTCCTCCTCTGAATTGGTGCCGTTGTTCCTTCAGCACGTGGTTCGTTTACACGGCATTCTGAGAACATTGTGTCTGACAGAGGAGTCCAGTTTGTTTCCAGATTTTGGAGGACTTTTTGTTCTAAACTGGGTGTTCAATTGTCTTTCTCCTCGGCATTTCATCCTCAGACCAATGGTCAAACTGAGAGAACAAACCAGACATTGGAGACTTATCTAAGATGCTTTGTGTCTGCTGATCAGGATGACTGGGTCTCTTTTTTGCCTTTGGCTGAGTTTGCTCTTAATAATAGGGCTAGCTCTGCCACTTTGATGTCTCCGTTTTTCTGTAATTCTGGGTTTCACCCTCGATTTTCTTCAGGACAGACGGAGGCTTCTGTCTGTCCAGGTGTTGACTCTGTTGTTGAGCGTATGCAGCAGATTTGGGACCAGGTAGTGGAGAGGTTGTCCCTCTCTCAGGAGAAGGCCCAGCGGTTTGCTAACCGGCATAGGACTGATGGTCCTCGGTTTAAAGTGGGGGACTTGGTCTGGTTGTCCTCAAAGAATATTCCTATGAGAGTAGCATCTCCTAAATTTAAGCCTAGGTTCATTGGACCTTATAAGATCATGGAGATTATTAATCCTGTTTCTTTTCGTTTGCTTCTTCCAGGGACATTTAAGATCCATAACGTGTTCCACAAGTCCTTGTTGAAGAGGTTTGTTGAGCCAGTGGTTCCTGCTGCTGTGCCTCCTGACCCTGTTTTGGTTGAGGGCAATCTGGAGTATGTGGTTGAGAAAATATTGGATTCTCGTTTTTCTAGACGAAGACTCCAGTATTTGGTTAAATGGAGAGGTTATGGTCAGGAAGACAATTCTTGGGTGTTTGCTTCGGACATCCATGCTAGGAGACTTATCCGTGCGTATCATAGAACTCATCCTGACCGACCTGGTTGCTCAAATGAGGGTTCGGTGACCCCTCCTCAAGGGGGGGGTACTGTTGTGAATGGGTTTGAGATGAGTTCTGAGCAGAGGCTCCTCTGGTGGTTACAAGCGGTACTAGTGAGGATTGTGAGGACTGGGAATCAGGTGTTACTGATTGGTCTTATATAAGGGAGTCATTTTCCCATCAGGGTTGCCGGTGATCAATTGTTCTGGTCTGAATCCTTCTTTCCAGTTTCCCTTGTAGCCTGCTGTGTCGTGTCTGCATCTCCTGCTATCAGATAAGACAATTTCTTATTTTGTGTTTTTGCTATATTTTTGCATTTGGTCCTGCACTTTTGTGGGGGCCTTCTGGGTCCCCTCCGGGGGCTTTTGCCCTCTCAGTTTAGTCCAGCCACTGTGTTTTGTACTTTTGCTTTTTCCAGTTTTTTCAGTGGCTGCTGTTTTTGTTACACCAGAGAACTAATTTAGGTGGTAGAGGTCGTGTGATCTCAGGTGATTTTGAAATTAGTAGAGTTGGTGTTTTTCAGGGTTTTCTGGGATTGCAGTAAGTACCCTTCCTGTCCTTTTCTATTTAGATAGTTTGGGCCCCAGCGTTTGCTCATACTATTTTCTTTCTGTGTCAGTATTTCCTCTTGTCTAACCGCCATTACATGTTTGGGGGCTTTCTATTATCTTTGGGGTTCTGCTCCGGGGCAGATAGCTTTCCTTTCTATCTTTAGGTGTAGTTAGTTTCTCAGGCTGTGACGAGGCGTCTAGGACCAACGTAGGAACGCTCCACGGCTGCCTCTAGTTGTGGTGGTTAGTCAGGGTACTGCAATCTCATAGATTCCAACTGCTCTGGTGTATTGCCTTTTTTACCTGCACTCCTCAGCTACCGAAACATAACAGAAATTACTGGTAAATAGTGACATTTGCTTTTCTCTGCATGCTTTGCGCCAGTCGCACAACTGCTAGACAAATATTAGATATTTAAGCAAGAGACAAGAAATATTATCAATTAGCTTTTTAAAAAGGATGTTAAATATTATTTAGTTGTTAATTTTTTTTTTATATATGCTGGTACGCAGAATATTATGTAGCTCCAAAAAAACTTGTTTAACATATGCTGGAACTAACTAATATTATTTGGCTCTAAAAAGAGCTGATTGGTATATTATGGTTGTGGATGAAACCCTGCCTATCTCTCCCTAATCCCAGAGGCTATTCCTAAACTATAAAGTACAATGCAAACTAGCAGGGATATCCAGCATGTACTTGCAATGATGATTTATAACACCCTGCTGCATGCCTTTCACTCTCCCTCCTATTAAATCTCTCCCTAGTGCCTAAGCATTCTCCACCTAAACAAAGAACTGATCCTCACCCTAGTTAGCTCTTAAATGAGCTTTTTGTAATCACAAACTCTACTTATATGCTCCTTTCACTCTCCTTATGCTCACACTATGCTCTCCCTACGCTGTTTCAGGCTGCAATGTGCACAAGATGGCACTGGCAGGGATTAAATATCCCCTATGATGCTATAAGGCCAGCCAATCACACTAATGCCACACCAAAGTTGGCACTGGCATTACTGTGTTTGGTAAGCAAGCCCAGTATGTTCATTGGCTGTAAATAAAGTGTCAAACATGCTGGGTGGGTCACTCGAATATACCGAGGTGAATAGCAAATTACAAATATAGCGTATTATTCATGCGAGTAACGAATAGTGCTGAATGTATTTGCCTCATCACTTTAAAAACGTGTCTGGGACAGATGTGCTTATAACGGTGCTGCACTTTGGAGAGGGCTACACCATCCAATGTAGTGGCAAAAAGGAAAAGTACTACTGCAAATAATCACACCACAAAGGCCTTTATATAAATATATTATAAAACAATTTTATTGCCACAAACAAAATTATAAAACATAATTAAAAACAAAACCAGCACCATAACCACTCCGAAGGAATAATATAATACCAATATAGATAATATTGTACAACCACTGTACAAGGTATGATAATCCACTAGATGTCATAGCTGGAGAACATTAGTGGAGGCTCTTGCATCAATGTAAAATGAAGTTTGCCTGTTCTCTGATGCTTTGGCCGTGTGGAAAATAGTGTTGAGCAAGTTTTTTTTATTTTGCAAACTGTGAATCAACTCTCAAAATGTTCAAATTTCCATAAAACCATGAATTTTAAGAAATTTGACTCAAATTTGATCCTCTGTGAATTGATCTGCTCATCTCTAGATGTAAAAATGTAAGTAGTTTGGATACCCTATAGAAACGTAACATGTATTTAATGGGGTACAGGCAGTATAGGTTTAAACCCTAGGGTGTAAAGTAATATGAACATTATTCTAATATATACAGTATATAATATATATATAGTAATCATCACATATTTTAGAATCATAGCATGTTAGAGTTGGAAGTGACCTCTAGGGTCATCATGGTTGAACACCTCCTCAGTGCAGGATTCACTAAACCACCTTAGGTAAATGTCTGTTCAGCCTCCCTTAGAAGACTTCCATTGAAGGAGAA
>JARQOD010000006.1:418049018-418115689 GCA_033576555.1 Oophaga sylvatica | reverse complement strand
AGAGATCCTTAGACCGGGGAAAGTCATTACCCACTATGACGGGGTGCACCAGGCTCTTCACTACCCCCACTTCATATGAAACCTCCCCGAGTTTGGGGACCAAGTCCACGGCAGTCTCTGGGTAGACTTTGGTGTCTTCATGGATGCACACCATACTCAGGTGCTTATCAGGGATGAAGTCCCTATCAATCAGGCTGTCACATACGGAAGTCACTGGACTCTCTGAGTCCAAGAGGGCCTGTGCTGGACAGTCATTTACTACCACCGGGGACCCCTGTGGTTCAGTCTCTTCGGCTGAGGTGGACACACACACAGGTTCTGCGCAGGGAGAGAGGGACCTGCCAACATCACGGCACATAGGCTCCCCCTCTAGTGAACAGCCGGCAGCAATTTCACGACATCTCCAACACTGTCCACCACAATCACCCTCCCATATGTCCCCTATAGCTGGAACGCTCTTACCGCGAGAGTTCAGCGTCCGGGAACTCTGAAGCGACGACCTCTCAGACGGCTGTACCTCAGGAGGACGTGCTCGGGTGTAGCGGTTCACCATCACCTTTTCAACTCCATAATCAGGCTCGCTGACTGCAGACTCCCAACTGTATCTCCAGTCACGAACTCCCCTGGCACGGGCTGTCACCGTAACACTCAGCCGGGTACGAATCTCCGCTTTCAGCTTGGCATAGTCTTGGCTATCCTGCTCGCTCAGGTCAGCATAGGCCACCTGGGGCACTCCAATCAGATAGGGTGCGACCATCATGGCCCACTCAGATAGGGGCAGATTCTCCTTCTCTGCCAGTTCCTCAAATCTAGTGAGATACACCTCCACATCATCACGAGGTGTCATCTTTTTCAGGGACCGTCTTACCGCCTTCTTTACAGCGGACAAGTCAGGTGCCTTCACGACATTACTCTGGGACGAGGTGCTGAGAGCTGCAATCTGCTCCAACACCCTGTTATTCTCCTGCTGCTGCTGCAGGATTTGCTGCTGGTACTGCTGCATGCACTGCTGGTGCTGCAGCTCCATGGTCCGCTGGGCCTGGACCAGGTACTCAATGAGCTCCTTCATACTGCCGGACTTATCTGTCTCAACCACGGCAGTTTTATGTTGCACATTAACTTGTGCCATTTGTTCAAACAGCGCCTCCATGCTGTCATCCATGCTGTCAGACTTCTCTGTCTTAACAACGGCAGTCTTCACTCAAGACATACACACTCTACAGTCTTTTCCATAGAAAAATTCAGCTCTGCTGTGCAGACACTTTTTTTTTTCTTTGCAAAGTCTATTAGGGCTCCTGTCTCTTTAAGACTGCTCCACAGACTTTTCTTTTGCTGCTGCACATTCCACAGTCATTTTCACAACAAGTTCAGCTTTGCTGTGCACACATTTTCTCTCTGCAGACCCTATCAGGGCCACTGTCTCTCCAAGACTGCTCCAAACAGACGTTTCTGCTGACACACTTTTTTTTTTCTCTGCTGCTATTTCAACAGACTTCACCTTTATTGCTGTCTCTAAGCCTCTGTGCTGCATGCACACTCCAGCACTAACTGTATCAGCCACTGCGCTGCCCCAGCATTCTCCGCCAATTGTAGCATTCCAGGGGGTTTAGCTCTAGGATCGCTGTCTGGGTAGACAGAATGGCATGAAAACAGTTCATTCAGACAGCAGTTCTTGTGCAAAACTGGCCGCAACCAGCTTTATTAAAGTCCACAGCAAACAGATTAAAACAAAGCATAAACAGAAAACCTGGGCTTGTCTAGCCTCAAAACAACACATATCACATATGTTACCAGTATGGAGCTTCACAGATACTCCTCCTTGTGTCTGAAGGCACCTTCCATGTCCAGACTTGAGAGAGATCCACTCCTATTCAGCCGCTCTTCACACGGATTCGCACTGAGACTACTCCTATGTCCGGGGTCCTTCCTGCACCCAAACTGAGATAGCTCAAACACTCTTGGAGACTGCTTCCTTGTGCCAGGACACCTTTCTGTGTCCAGGCTAAAGACAGCTCTAACACTCTTGGAGACTGCTTCCTTGTGCCAGGACACCTCTCTGTGTCCAGGCTAAAGACAGCTCTAACACTCTTGGAGACTGTTTCTTGTGCCAGGACACCTTCCTGTGTCCAGGCTAAACTAGCTCTCAGATTGTGTTTCCAAACACCTACTTCTGGTCTCCTAATTAACACCTGAGTAGTTTCAGGCTTGTGCTGCAAGTGTGTGCTGAATGTGAGGTGTAGTGACCTTTCTCTACCACTAGGTTTACAAAGCCACACATTTCCCTTATACCTAGGTGAAATGTACACCCCATTCATCACATATTCACTCACTGTGTCACAATATGTATTCTAAGTGTGTATATTTTGTGTTTACAAGGAAAGAAAGTGTTTTTTTTTAGTTGCGATATTTTGTTCCCATAGACTTACATGGGACTTCCGGTATCGGAATCGGATATCGACGATATTTAGTGATATCGGCGATACCATTCCGATCCGATATTTTTAGATATCGAGCAGTATCACTCAACACTACCTCCCTCCTCAGCTAAGGAACCTTTGAGTAGGATCACAAGGGAACCAGAACCTGAACCCATGCAGGTGGACTCTTTACAAAGACGGGTTAGTGATGCACGCAAAGAACATCGTATAAAGGAAAATCTATGTTTCTACTGTGGTAAGTCAGGGCACTTCATTATAAACTGCCCCAGCCGTTCTCGTAAGACTACTGCAGCAGTCATTCACTGTGAGTGTTGCGAGAGGAGCTCTGTCATGTCCGAGCCTCAGGCTCCAGAGAGATCTGCTGCAAGAGATCTTGATTTCTCGGACTTAAACTCTGTTAGTTCTGGGGACGATGACGGTATAAACGCTGCAATTTTTCAAGTTTCCTCAGCGGTGTCCCAGCTGAGTTGTAAAAGAAACAATTCTCATTGCTTCCTTTCCATCAAACTCTGGGTTGACTCAGTCTGGGTGTCTAGCTCTGCTATGATCGACTCAGGAGCAAGTGGAAATTTTATGGATATTTCCTTTGCTCTGAAACAGGGGATACGTTCAGTGAAGAAGGCTACTCCAGTACAGATGGAGACTGTGGATGGCTCTCTACTGACTTCTGGACCAGTGGATCAAGAAACAGAGCCTTTGAGGGTCCTTATGGGTAAAGATCATCAGGAGAAAATGCCTTTTATGCTTATCTCTTCTTCCACTTTCCCATTATTCTAGGGCTACCATGGCTGCAGGCGCAGAATCCTACGATTAACTGGGAGACCAAGGAATTACACTTTCCGGAGAAACAGATGAGTCAAGGAGTTTCAGCTTGCTCTGTTCCTAAAGGAATCATGTCAGTCCCTGAACTACCAGCTGTATACCAGGACTATGTGGATTTATGTGACAAGAAGAACGCTGATCAGCTTCCTCCTCACCGTCCATATGATTGTCCAATTGAATTATTGCCTGGAGCCGAGATACCTTTTGGTAAGATCTACCCCCTAGCGGGGCCCGAGCTAAAAGCTTTGAAGGATTATATAGACGAAAATTTAGCCAAGGGCTTCATACGCCCCTCTTCATCTCCCGCAGGTGCACCCATCTTCTTTGTGAAAAAGAAAGATGGATCTCTGAGACCTTGCATAGACTATAGGGAACTCAATAAGGTTACTATTAGAAACCGTTATCCATTGCCTTTAATCCCTGAGTTGTTGGAGAGAGTGCGGCATGCCAAAATTTTCTCTAAACTGGATCTCCGTGGGGCCTATAACTTGGTCCGTATTAGACCTGGGGATGAATGGAAGACTGCTTTCAGGTCACGCTATGGACAATTTGAATATCTAGTTATGCCTTTTGGTCTGAGTACCGCCCCAGCCACTTTCCAACACTTCGTGAATGATATCTTCAGGGATCTCCTAGATACATTTGTGGTGATTTATCTGGATGATATTCTAATTTTTTCTAACTCCACAGAGGAACATCATGGACATGTGAGAATGGTCTTAGAACGCCTAAGACAAAACCATCTCTACATCAAACTTGAAAAGTGTGAATTCCATAGGACCGAAATTCAATTTCTGGGGTATGTACTATCTACGCAAGGGATTAGTATGGATGGAAGCAAGACCCAAGCCATCAAGGATTGGCCAATTCCTAGAAATGTGAAGGAGGTGCAGCGTTTCATCGGGTTTGCCAACTTCTATAGACGTTTCATTAAGAATTTATCTGAGGTAGTGTCACCTATCACCCAACTTACCCGGAAACAGTCTAGGTTCTCCTGGACCCCGCAAGCTCAGGAAGCATTTTCCTGTTTAAAGGATAAATTTACCACCGCAACTATCTTAGTACATCCCAACCCCGAGCTTGCCTTCATAATAGAGGTGGATGCTTCAGACTGTGCCGTTGGAGCTATACTCTCTCAGAGAACAGGTGAGAAGAATGTCTTGCATCCCTGTGCCTTCTTTTCCCAGCAGTTGTCTTCGGCTGAGAGGAACTACGATGTGGGCAATAGAGAATTGTTGGCCATTATTGCCGCCTTCAAGGAATGGAGACACCTTCTTCAGGGAGCTGCACAGCAAATAGTCGTCCTGACAGACCATCGTAACCTTGATTTTATCAGGTCGGCTAAGTGCCTGACTCCTCGCCAGGCTCGCTGGAATCTTTTCCTAAACCAATTTAATTTTGTCATTTCTTATAGACCAGGATCGCGCAATGGAAAGGCTGATGCACTCTCTAGGATTCATTCAGCAGAGACACGTCCACTTACTCCTCCTAAGACTATTCTTCCTGACTCTAGATTCCTGGGAGTGATTCATAATCAAGACCTACTTAAGGACATCAAGGAAGCATACCATGCGGATTCTTTGTTGGCTCAACCCCCAAGGGACGTAAGTCTTGTCTTTAAGAATGGTGTGTGGATTCAGGGACAACGTCTGTATATACCTGAAACAGTCAGATTAAGAGTATTGCAACTCATCCACGATTCCAAGATAGCCGGGCATAGGGGAATTCTAAAGACACAAGAATTTCTTTCTCGTTTCTTTTGGTGGCCCACTTACAGGAAAGATGTTTTAAACTATGTCACTTCATGTGAAGTCTGTGCAAGATGCAAAACACCTCGCTCCTCACCAACTGGTCTGTTGCAACCTGTTCCCACCCCGTCCCACCCGTGGGATCCATTTCTATGGACTTCATTGTGGAGTTACCAACCTCTCAAGGGAAGAACACCATTCTAGTGGTGGTTGACCGTCTAACAAAGGCAGCTCATTTTATCCCTTGTGTCGGCTTACCCACTGCAAAACAGACATCAGACTTGATGATTAAGAATGTGTTTCGCTTACATGGAGTACCGGATGAGGTCATTTCGGATCGAGGGGTGCAATTCACTTCAAGGTTTTGGCAAAATCTCTGTGCAGCATTGGACATTAAAGTAAACCTTTCTTCTGCTTTTCATCCCCAGACTAATGGACAGACAGAACGAACCAATCAGACCCTGGAGCAGTATCTCCGCTGTTTTATCTGCCACCTACAGGATGATTGGGTGGATCTACTTCCACTGGCTGAGTTCTCTTATAACAACTCTCAGAGCGCCTCCACTAAGCAGTCTCCTTTTTACTCCAATCTAGGTTATCATCCTAACATTCTTCCTCGATTTCCCATAGATACGCCCTTGCCGGCAGTGGCTGAAAGAATCACTTCTTTACAAAAGAATATGGATCTTCTAAAGGAAAATCTAGAATTGGCTCAGGAAAGGTACAAGAAAGCAGCAGATAAATTTCGTAAACCTGCACCAGCTTTCAAGGTGGGAGATTTGGTCTGGCTGTCAACCAGAAATCTTAAATTAAAGATTCCATCGTCTAAATTGGGACATAAGTACATTGGACCTTATAAGATCAGTAAGATTATAAGTGCTGTTGCTTGTCGTCTTCAACTGCCCAGAACTATGAGAATCCACCCTGTCTTTCATGTATCCCTACTAAAGGCTGCAACACCCAATACGTTTCCTGGACGTTCTTCTCCTTGCCCTGACCCAGTGCTGGTCGATGGTCAGGAAGAATTTATGGTGGAAAGGATTCTAGATTCCAGGTTGTACAGAAATCAGTTGCAATATTTGATTAAATGGCAGGGCTACCCAGTGGAGGACAACTCATGGGAACCAGTCAATAATGTAAATGCTCCTCGCCTGCTCCGCCAGTTTCATCAGAGGTACCCTGACAAGCCTGGTCTGAGGTCATCCGGAGGTTGTCCCTAAGGGGGGAGTAATGTTAGGTTCTTTGTCTCTGTTGACATGTTCCTTGAAACTCAGTTTTCCGTCGGCCATTTTGCTTTCTGTCTTTCTGCAGCTTTTGCCCTCAGTTAATATGGAGTTTCCAGTTTTCATGTTCCCGCCCTGATTCTTCCCTCTTGCTTCTTAAGCAGCCTCAGCTGAACAATCAGTGCTCCTGAATCAAGCCTCAGTCAGTCTGTGACCTGACTCCTGGAAACCTTGGACTTGTACTCCAGTTATTCCCTACTGAGGAACCTTGGAACACTTTTGGACTCTGGAAACCTGCTGTTTGGTGAATCCATGTTTGCAGAGGAATTATGATACAGAGAAGAGATCCTGAACCTGCTTTGGAGATTTATTGTAGTGCTTGAAGTTACTCTGGCCTGCTGTGTCTCCTGTCTCTGTTCCTGCAAACTGTGTGAACTTTTCAGCATGCTTGTATGAAGTAATACAAGTCATTTCATTTCTCCTGTGTTTTCCTCGCACCCAAGCACAAGACACTATAGGAACTGTACACTATACATGACAGCAGGGGCCAAACACTGACTAAATAGGACACGAAAGAACAGAATACTATCTGCAACCCATCAAAACCCTAGCAAAACTTCCAAAACTTCTGAATACAAAAATGCTGAGATCACACGATCTCGCCACCCACTAAATCAGATCTCAGATTGAACAAGGCTAATCTGCAGCCACTCAAAAAGCAGGGAAAGAGCAATTAAGCAAATAACAGTGGCTACAGAAAAAAGAGAGAAGCACAGGCTGTATGGGTTAACCTTCACAAAGGTGCAGAAAAAAATGGAAATAGCAAACCCAATAGAAATAAGCAGAAAATATCTTATCTGAAAGTAGCAGACGCAGGCAAGACACCAGCAGAGTTCCAAATGAACCAGGAAACAACAATTGATCACCGGCGAGGATCATGAGAAGGCAGCTCCCTTATATCAGTCCAGTCAGTGACTCCTGATTGCCAGGTATCGCTGCCAGCTGAGGAGGCCCAGTCATTCGATTCAGCTTCAGTACCGACAGCAACCACCAGAGGGAGCCTCCACTCAGAAATTGTCTCCAAAACGTTCACAACAGGTATGTGTGGATACGATTTTGAATTAGCAGCATGTTTCTTTACTCATATCATTATTTTGTTTAAGGCTGAAACCTGAAGAAGTATGTGGAGCATATTAATGCATTGATATTCCAAAATGTCCAAGTTCAGACACAAAAATCAATATCAGGCTCCTAGATACACGCTTAAAGAGACCGAAAGAAGGGCAACACATAAAAAAATATAATAATATAACATATAGAGATTGAGAGTAGAAATTTGACCATTGCACAATGTACAAAGGTTTTAAAAAATTATATGTTGAAAGAGACCGTGATGGGGACCTCACAATACATTTTGTAGTTATTACAATAGGTAGACATAGAGTGCAGTTATTACAATAGTTAGAGATAGAGAGTACAAGTTTCACCATTGCACAATATGCAAAGTTTTCCAAAAAAATACCCAAGGAGTCTGTATCATACACGCTGAAAGAAACCATGATGGGGACCTCACAATACATTTTGCAGTTATTACAATAGGTAGAGATAGAGAGTGCAAGTTTCACGATTGCACAATGTGCAAAGTTTTCCAAAAATTACCCAAGGGGTTTGTATCATACACGATGAAAGAGACAGTGATTGGGACCTTCCAATAAATTTTGCAGTTATTAGAATAGGAAGAGATAGGGAGTACAAGTTTCACCATGGCACAATGTACAAAGGTTTCCTAAATTTTTAAAACATTACCCGCGTGGGGTAAACACATATGACCACTAAGTACTTGTTGAAGAAGCAGGAACAGTAGGATGTGATTTCCTGAACAAAATGGTTTTGGATGGTAAGTAAAGGATGTTAAGACAACTTCCAAAAAAGAACTTTTTAGCTACATTTTCATTGGGTTGCTGTCATCTGTAGGGCTTGCAAAGTTTTAGGAAATCCAGCCCTTGATCAATTTTAGAAGATTCAGCCTGTCTGCATTTTCCGTTGACAGCCGTGTGCGTCTATACATTATGACTGCACCGGTCATGCTAAAAACCCACTCAGACAACACAATTGTGGCAGGGCATAGCAGCACCTCCAAGGTATACAAGGAGAGGTCGGGCCAAGTGTGCAGCTTGGACAACCAATAGTTAAAGGGCACTGAAGAATCAGGAAGGACTTTCGTATGGTCACTTAAGTGCTCCTTCACCATCTTGGTTAACTTCACCCTCCTCGTCATAGTTACACTCACAGATAGTCCTTGCTGATGTGACGGTTTAATGAAAATGGCCCAGTGGTGGACACCCCCCTGAATTGCACCTGGTGTGTGTGGCCCTCCCATGTAATCCTTGTGGGTGAAAAGAGCCAGTACCTTTTTAAGCAGTGTTGTCTGAGGGTAATCTTATGAGCAAGACTTCCACAATGGCCACTTGGCATGCATGCACGTATGCCTTCGACATGAGAGAAGCAAATTTCTCCTTGTACCATGGGTCAAGAAAGGTGCACAGCCAGTAATTCATGGTGGACAAAATGTTTTTCATGAGAGTCTTGGCAAAGGCATCTGGACATGTACTCTGCCATGTGTGGCAGACTAAAAAGAGTCAAACGTTCAATTTTTTATATCGCCTTTATGACACATGCCAGCAGTAGTCTCAGGGAAATTCCTGGTAAATTGTGATGTTTGCTTATCTCTGCATGTTTTGCGTCAGTTGAACAACTGCTAGATAAATATTCACTATTTATTTAACCAATAGAATTTTTCTTTTTTTTATATCACCTTTACGACACATGCAAACAGCAGATTAAGGAAAATTATTGTAAGTATTTTACTCACTCAGCTGCGACGGGAGGTAATCAGGAGGCACGTTCCTTTCAAAAGTTCATGGGGTTTATTCCTCCACAAACCCACAAAGCAAACACAGTAAAAATGTCCAGTACTTCAGGCTTGGTCCTGGAGCCTCAACACACACAGGAGGCTTCCACCTCCCCACATACAGCCATGTGATCAGCAGTAGCCTACCTTATATAGCTATAACCATAGCTAACAACATCACATGACTAGTCATGTGGTAGTGACATCACCACAGGATCTAAAACACATACAAAGGTACGGTGATGCCCCTACCCAGGGCTGAGGTACATGGGCAGCCTGACCTCCCATCTCTCAGTGCTGCCCGTAACCCGGACCCAAGTGTATTAAACGACCCCTTGGTGCTTACGTACACTAAAGAAAACACTCCGGGTTACATCACAAGGAGCTGCCATCCCTGTGTTACATACCTCCCATTCACTATGCGACCATTAGTATCGCTACATACATCTCCCCCCTCTGCCTAAAGCCGTGGGGCTTGGCACCTTCCATTAACCGTCTAGAAACTCTTCTCAGTCATCTCTGACAGTTAAACGGTCTGTCAAAGTCGGGCCATGCTACTGAACCCTTTTTAAGGCATCCGTCATCCGACTCTGTCATGTCCTTTGATAGGGATACCCTCTTGTCAGACCACTCGCATTCCCAGTTGTCAGTACGGTGTCGCAATTCCCTTGCACCCATACGTCCTGTCTGGTCTGACTCCTTTTCATTTCGTCCACTACAGGGTCTCCTGCTTAGGTCACTCATGTTTGAGCTAACTGAGGCATTACCACTTCTACCTCTCGCATCAGGCCACCAATGTCCTGTATTAGCTCCAGCTTGAGGACTTCCAGTCTTAAGCGAACCTCTTCGCCTTTCTGCCGCGGGTTGAAGATGGTGACCGTCTTCATCCCATTTTCTGCAGCTCTCTGTTGACCTGCTCATTCTCAATTCTTAGCTGCTCTACTTCTTTCAGGTATGACACGCGATACTCTGCAGGATTTGGGCCAGTCACACAACTGCTAGACAAAGATACGCTATTTATTTAACCAATAGAAAATTCTAATTTTTTTATATCGCCTTTACGACACACGCAGACAGCAAATTAAGGAAAATTATTGCCACTGGTAAATTGTGATGTTTGCGCATCTCTGCAGGGTTTCCAGAAGTCACACAACTGCTAGATAAAGATATGCTATTTATTTAACCAATATAATTTTTTTTTATTTATATTGCCTTTATGAGACACGAGAACAGCAGACTCAGGGAAATTTGTTGTGAATGGGTTTGAGATGAGTTCTGAGCAGAGGCTCCCTCTGGTGGTTACAAGCGGTACTAGTGAGGATTGTGAGGACTGGGAATCAGGTGTTACTGATTGGTCTTATAATAGGGAGTCATTTTCCCATCAGGGTTGCCGGTGATCAATTGTTCTGTCTGAATCCTTCTTTCCAGTTTCCCTTGTAGCCTGCTGTGTCGTGTCTGCATCTCCTGCTATCAGATAAGACAATTTCTTATTTTGTGTTTTTGCTATATTTTTGCATTTGGTCCTGCACTTCTGTGGGGGCCTTCTGGGTCCCCTCCGGGGGCTTTTGCCCTCTCAGTTTAGTCCAGCCACTGTGTTTTGTACTTTTGCTTTTTCCAGTTTTTTCAGTGGCTGCTGTTTTTGTTACACCAGAGAACTAATTTAGGTGGTAGAGGTCGTGTGATCTCAGGTGATTTTGAAATTAGTAGAGTTGGTGTTTTTCAGGGTTTTCTGGGATTGCAATAAGTACCTTCCTGTCCTTTTCTATTTAGATAGTTTGGGCCCCAGCGTTTGCTCATACTATTTTCTTTCTGTGTCAGTATTTCCTCTTGTCTAACCGCCATTACATGTTTGGGGGCTTTCTATTATCTTTGGGGTTCTGCTCCAGGGCAGATAGCTTTCCTCTTTCTATCTTTAGGTGTAGTTAGTTTCTCAGGCTGTGACGAGGCGTCTAGGACCAACGTAGGAACGCTCCACGGCTGCCTCTAGTTGTGGTGGTTAGTCAGGGTACTGCAATCTCATAGATTCCAACTGCTCTGGTGTATTGCCTTTTTTACCTGCACTCCTCAGCTACCGAAACATAACAGTATCACCGGCCATAAAAATTGTATGGTACTCACAGAAGGGAAAAAATATTTTGAAGGAAGAAAAGTTGTCAGAGATATTTTTCTGTTTGTTGCATTTTTTTTTCCCTCTGTATTCTGGGTGCTGGGGAGGATCTTTTCTCCCAATGGAGTTTGCACAGTTGTCTGGCCGTGTGGATCAGCTTGCCACTGAGGTTCAGAGTATTGCTGCATATCTTGCTAGGTTGCCTGTTGTGGAACCTAGGATCCCCATGCCAGATTTGTTTTTAGGGGATCGAGCTAAGTTTCAGAATTTCAAAAATAATTGTAAATTGTTTCTTGCCTTAAAATCTAAGTCCTCAGGAAACGCAGCGCAGCAGGTTCAAATTATCATCTCTCTCCTGCGCGGCGATCCTCAGGATTGGGCTTTTTCGCTGATACCTGGGGATCCTGTTTTGAGTGATGTTGATGCATTTTTTCAGGCTTTGGGGTTATTGTACGATGAGCCTAATGTCACTGATCAAGCTGAAAAAGCCTTGTTGGCATTAAATCAGGGGCTTGATGACGCTGAGTTATACTGTCAGAGATTCCGTAGGTGGGCAGTCCTGACCAAATGGAATGACGACGCTTTGGCGGCCCTTTTCCGGAAGGGTCTGTCAGATAATGTAAAGGATGTTATGGTGGGATTCCCTGTCCCCTCTGGTCTCAATGATTCTATGTCATTAGCGATTCAAATTGACAGACGTTTGCGTGAGCGGAGAAGTATGCGTGGAGTGGTGTTGCCTTGTGAGCCAGCTGCTGAGCCCATGCAGTGTGATGGAGTGGTGTCTGGGGCACAGCGTCATGAGTTTCGAAAGCGCAATGGGTTATGTTTCTACTGTGGTGATGCCTCTCATGCTATTTCAGTCTGCCCTAAGCGGGGAAGACGTTTTGCACGCTCAGTTGTCTTGGGTAGTGTTCAGACTAAGTTTTTATTAACTGTCACTCTGATATGCTCTCTGTCCTCATTTTCTGCTCAGGCTTTCGTTGATTCTGGAGCAGCTATTAACCTGATGGATTATGATTTTGCTAAACGTTGGGGTTTTCCTTGATACCCCTACAGAAGTCTATTCCTTTACTGGGGATCGATTCTACCCCTTTGGCTGAGAATAAACCCCAGTTTTCTACTCAGGTGATAATGAGGGTTGAACCTTATCACCAGGAGTGCTGCAAATTTTTGGTTCTATATAATCTGCATGACATTATAGTGCTGGGTTTCCCTTGGTTGCAGTCTCATAATCCTGTTTTGGATTGGAAATCTGTGTCTGTAACCAGTTGGGGCTGCCAATGTGTTAGTGCCAACACTCCTGTTTTTTCTGCCTCCCCCCAGGCTGAGGATGTTCCTGACTTTTTGTTTGATTTTTCTGATGTGTTTAGCGAAAGTAAATCTGCATCCTTGCCTCCCCATAGGAGCTATGACTGCGCTATTGAATTAGTGCCAGGTAGTAAATTCCCTAAAGGTCGCCTTTTTAACTTGTCTGTACCTGAACATGACGCTATGCGGTCTTATATCAAGGAATCATTGGAGAAGGGTCATATCAGACCATCCTCTTCACCCTTAGGTGCCGGTTTTTTCTTTGTGGCCAAAAAAGATGGTTCATTAAGGCCGTGTATTGATTATCGTCTCTTGAACAATATTACTGTGAAATATCAATACCCGTTACCCTTGATTTCTGACCTGTTTTCCAGGGTGAAAAACGCTACTTGGTTTACCAAGCTTGACCTCAGGGGGGCGTATAACCTTATTCGCATTAAGCACGGGGATGAATGGAAGACGGCATTTAACACCCCTGAAGGGCATTTTGAGTACCTTGTGATGCCCTTTGGGCTCACTAATGCTCCTTCCGTCTTCCAGTCCTTCATGAATGACATTTTCAGGGATTTTGTGGACAAGTTTCTGATTGTTTATTTGGATGATATCTTGATTTTTTCTAATGACTGGGACTCTCATGTGAAACATGTTCGAACTGTATTCCAGATTTTGAGAGAGAATGCTCTGTATGTGAAGGGATCAAAGTGTCTTTTTGGCATACAGAAGATCTCATTTCTGGGATTCATTTTGTCCCCATCTGTTATTGAAATGGACCCGGTCAAGGTTCAGGCCATCTGTGATTGGGTCCAACCTACTTCATTAAAGGCTCTTCAGAGATTTTTGGGTTTTGCCAATTTTTATCGTAAATTTATTGGTAATTTCTCTGTTATTGTTAAACCATTAACTGATTTGACCAGAAAGGGTTCTGATGTGGTGAATTGGCCTCCTGAGGCAGTCTCTGCGTTTCAGGAACTTAAGCAGAGATTCACTTCTGCTCCTGTTCTACGGCAGTCTGATGTTTCTCTGCCATTTCAGGTGGAGGTTGATGCCTCTGAAATTGGGGCAGGTGCCGTTTTGTCCCAAAAAGATCCAGAGACCTCTAAAAATAACCCTTGTGCCTTTTTCTCTCGAAAATTTTCTCCTACTGAACGTAATTATGACGTGGGTAATCGGGAGTTATTGGCCATGAAGTGGGCTTTTGAAGAGTGGAGACATTGGCTGGAGGGAGCCAAACATCAGGTGGTGGTCCTTACGGACCATAAGAATCTGGTCTATCTGGAATCTGCCAAGCGACTCAATCCTAGACAGGCCAGGTAGGCCTTGTTTTTCACACGTTTTAATTTTGTGGTTTCCTTTCTTCCTGGCACTAAGAATGTTAAGGCGGATGCCCTCTCGAGGAGTTTCCTTGCGGACTCTCCTGAGCTATCTGATCCCTCTGTTATTTTGAAGGAGGGTGTAGTTCTTTCCGCCATCTCGCCCAATTTGAGACTTGCTCTGGAGGGGTGTCAGGAGGATAGGCCCGAGCGCTGCCCTGTTGGAAAATTGTTTGTCCCGGACCAATGGAAAAAGAGTGTGATGTCTGAGATTCATTGTTCCGCATTGGCTGGGCATCCCGGAATTTTTGGTACCAGAGACTTGGTTAGTCGGTCCTTTTGGTGGCCTACCTTGTCTCGCGATGTCAGGGAATTTGTGCAGTCCTGCGGGACTTGCTCTCGCTCCAAGCCTTGCTCTCGCTCTAGTGGTTTGTTGATGCCATTGCCTGTGCCCAAGAGACCATGGACCCATATCTCTATGGATTTCATTTCCGATCTTCCTGTTTCTCAGAGAATGACCACCATCTGGGTAATTTGTGATAGGTTTTCCAAAATGATACATCTTGTGCCATTACCTAAGTTGCCTTCCTCCTCTGAATTGGTGCCGTTGTTCCTTCAGCACGTGGTTCGTTTACACGGCATTCCTGAGAACATTGTGTCTGACAGAGGAGTCCAGTTTGTTTCCAGATTTTGGAGGACTTTTTGTTCTAAACTGGGTGTTCAATTGTCTTTCTCCTCGGCATTTCATCCTCAGACCAATGGTCAAACTGAGAGAACAAACCAGACATTGGAGACTTATCTAAGATGCTTTGTGTCTGCTGATCAGGATGACTGGGTCTCTTTTTTGCCTTTGGCTGAGTTTGCTCTTAATAATAGGGCTAGCTCTGCCACTTTGATGTCTCCGTTTTTCTGTAATTCTGGGTTTCACCCTCGATTTTCTTCAGGACAGACGGAGGCTTCTGTCTGTCCAGGTGTTGACTCTGTTGTTGAGCGTATGCAGCAGATTTGGGACCAGGTAGTGGAGAGGTTGTCCCTCTCTCAGGAGAAGGCCCAGCGGTTTGCTAACCGGCATAGGACTGATGGTCCTCGGTTTAAAGTGGGGGACTTGGTCTGGTTGTCCTCAAAGAATATTCCTATGAGAGTAGCATCTCCTAAATTTAAGCCTAGGTTCATTGGACCTTATAAGATCATGGAGATTATTAATCCTGTTTCTTTTCGTTTGCTTCTTCCAGGGACATTTAAGATCCGTAACGTGTTCCACAAGTCCTTGTTGAAGAGGTTTGTTGAGCCAGTGGTTCCTGCTGCTGTGCCTCCTGACCCTGTTTTGGTTGAGGGCAATCTGGAGTATGTGGTTGAGAAAATATTGGATTCTCGTTTTTCTAGACGAAGACTCCAGTATTTGGTTAAATGGAGAGGTTATGGTCAGGAAGACAATTCTTGGGTGTTTGCTTCGGACATCCATGCTAGGAGACTTATCCGTGCGTATCATAGAACTCATCCTGACCGACCTGGTTGCTCAAATGAGGGTTCGGTGACCCCTCCTCAAGGGGGGGGTACTGTTGTGAATGGGTTTGAGATGAGTTCTGAGCAGAGGCTCCCTCTGGTGGTTACAAGCGGTACTAGTGAGGATTGTGAGGACTGGGAATCAGGTGTTACTGATTGGTCTTATATAAGGGAGTCATTTTCCCATCAGGGTTGCCGGTGATCAATTGTTCTGTCTGAATCCTTCTTTCCAGTTTCCCTTGTAGCCTGCTGTGTCGTGTCTGCATCTCCTGCTATCAGATAAGACAATTTCTTATTTTGTGTTTTTGCTATATTTTTGCATTTGGTCCTGCACTTTTGTGGGGGCCTTCTGGGTCCCCTCCGGGGGCTTTTGCCCTCTCAGTTTAGTCCAGCCACTGTGTTTTGTACTTTTGCTTTTTCCAGTTTTTTCAGTGGCTGCTGTTTTTGTTACACCAGAGAACTAATTTAGGTGGTAGAGGTCGTGTGATCTCAGGTGATTTTGAAATTAGTAGAGTTGGTGTTTTTCAGGGTTTTCTGGGATTGCAGTAAGTACCCTTCCTGTCCTTTTCTATTTAGATAGTTTGGGCCCCAGCGTTTGCTCATACTATTTTCTTTCTGTGTCAGTATTTCCTCTTGTCTAACCGCCATTACATGTTTGGGGGCTTTCTATTATCTTTGGGGTTCTGCTCCGGGGCAGATAGCTTTCCTCTTTCTATCTTTAGGTGTAGTTAGTTTCTCAGGCTGTGACGAGGCGTCTAGGACCAACGTAGGAACGCTCCACGGCTGCCTCTAGTTGTGGTGGTTAGTCAGGGTACTGCAATCTCATAGATTCCAACTGCTCTGGTGTATTGCCTTTTTTACCTGCACTCCTCAGCTACCGAAACATAACAGAAATTACTGGTAAATAGTGACATTTGCTTTTCTCTGCATGCTTTGCGCCAGTCGCACAACTGCTAGACAAATATTAGATATTTAAGCAAGAGACAAGAAATATTATCAATTAGCTTTTTAAAAAGGATGTTAAATATTATTTAGTTGTTAATTTTTTTTTTATATATGCTGGTACGCAGGAATATTATGTAACTCCAAAAAAACTTGTTTAACATATGCTGGAACTAACTAATATTATTTGGCTCTAAAAAGAGCTGATTGGTATATTATGGTTGTGGATGAAACCCTGCCTATCTCTCCCTAATCCCAGAGGCTATTCCTAAACTATAAAGTACAATGCAAACTAGCAGGGATATCCAGCATGTACTTGCAATGATGATTTATAACACCCTGCTGCATGCCTTTCACTCTCCCTCCTATTAAATCTCTCCCTAGTGCCTAAGCATTCTCCACCTAACAAAGAACTGATCCTCACCCTAGTTAGCTCTTAAATGAGCTTTTTGTAATCACAAACTCTACTTATATGCTCCTTTCACTCTCCTTATGCTCACACTATGCTCTCCCTACACTGTTTCAGGCTGCAATGTGCACAAGATGGCACTGGCAGGGATTAAATATCCCCTATGATGCTATAAGGCCAGCCAATCACACTAATGCCACACCAAAGTTGGCACTGGCATTACTGTGTTTGGTAAGCAAGCCCAGTATGTTCATTGGCTGTAAATAAAGTGTCAAACATGCTGGGTGGGTCACTCGAATATACCGAGGTGAATAGCAAATTACAAATAATAGCGTATTATTCATGCGAGTAACGAATAGTGCTGAATGTATTTGCTCATCACTTTTAAAAACGTGTCTGGGACAGATGTGCTTATAACGGTGCTGCACTTTGGAGAGGGCTACACCATCCAATGTAGTGGCAAAAAGGAAAAGTACTACTGCAAATAATGCACACCACAAAGGCCTTTATATAAATATATTATAAAACAATTTTATTGCCACAAAACAAAATTATAAAACATAATTAAAAACAAAACCAGCACCATAACCACTCCGAAGGAATAATATAATACCAATATAGATAATATTGTACAACCACTGTACAAGGTATGATAATCCACTAGATGTCATAGCTGGAGAACATTAGTGGAGGCTCTTGCATCAATGTAAAATGAAGTTTGCCTGTTCTCTGATGCTTTGGCCGTGTGGAAAATAGTGTTGAGCAAGTTTTTTTTATTTTGCAAACTGTGAATCAACTCTCAAAATGTTCAAATTTCCATAAAACCATGAATTTTAAGAAATTTGACTCAAATTTGATCCTCTGTGAATTGATCTGCTCATCTCTAGATGTAAAAATGTAAAGTAGTTTGGATACCCTATAGAAACGTAACATGTATTTAATGGGGTACAGGCAGTATAGGTTTAAACCCTAGGGTGTAAAGTAATATGAACATTATTCTAATATATACAGTATATAATATATATATAGTAATCATCACATATTTTAGAATCATAGCATGTTAGAGTTGGAAGTGACCTCTAGGGTCATCATGGTTGAACCACCTCCTCAGTGCAGGATTCACTAAACCACCTTAGGTAAATGTCTGTTCAGCCTCCCTTAGAAGACTTCCATTGAAGGAGAACTCACCACTTTTCATGGCAGCCTGTTCCAGTCATTGACCACCTTCACTGTCAATTCTTTTTTTCAATATCTAATCTGTATCTTCTTCCTTTCAGTTTAATTCCATTGCTTCTTGTGCTTCCATGTGAGAATAATGATGATCCCTCTAAACTGTGATATATCTTCAGATATTTGTAGACAGCTATTACGTCTCCTCTTAGCCTTCTTTTTTGCAAGCTAAACATTTCCAGATCCTTTAAACGTTCCTCATAGGACATACTTTGTAGTCTCTCTTAACCTGCTCCAGTTTTTCAATGTCTTTTTAAGATCTGGAACCAGAACTGGACTCAGTATTCAAAATGAGGCCAGACTATGGAGGAGTAGAGGGGAATAATTAGTTTATGTGATCTGGACTCTATTCTTCTCTTAATACATCCTAGAACTGTGTTTACCTTTTTTGCGGCTGCATCACACTGTTGACTCATGTGCGGTTTGTGATCTATTAGTATACCCAAGTCTTTTTCATACGTGCTGTTGCTTTGTTCTATTTCTGTCACGATCCACATTTGGATCTGTGGCAGATCTCTCTCTGCATGTTCAAACCTTTTTCCTGTCTGGCCAGCGGGGGTTAATCTCAGTCTTTGCCCCCGGTAGCCGCTGGAGTGATTGCATTGCTTCCTTTGGAAACCAACCAAGCTGGAGCCAGGTGCTGCTGAGAGCAATTGTACTTCAGTTGCTATCCTCATCTGGGGCCTTAAGGGTATGCCACACTAAACAACATCGCTAACGGGATCGCTAAAAAACGTCACTATTTAGCGATCCCGTTAGCGATGTTGTTGTGTGCGGCATCTGTCAGCGACGAGGCCCCTGCTGTGATCTCGCTCGTCGCTGACATCGTTCCGGACCCTATTTAGATCGTCGGCGCCCCGCAGGTAAGTATATATCGCTAAGTGTGGCACCTTTTCTTAGCGATTTAGCGGTACTTTTGTACCGCTAAAGTCGTTAAGAAGATCGCTAACCGCGATAGCGTCGTTAACTATATCGCTAAGTTAAGCCGCACTTAGCGATATAGAAACAATCCCGCTAGCGATCGCATTAGTATGCGTCTTTATCGCTATCGCTAGCGGGATTGTTTAGTGTGGCAATACCTTTACTCTGCTGTGCGGAGCTTATCAGCAGAGAAAGCTAAGTGTTTATTGTTTAGTTGATTTAACCCTTAGGTGTCTGTCTTTCCTTTTGGTTGTTTTGGTGTAATTCACTTATTTCCTGTCTCACCTCCTGGGGAGTGGGTTGGTGGGTTTAGCTCAGGGCTAAACAGGAGACAGGCACAGGTCGGTGACTTGGGCCTCGCTACCTTTAAGCGTCCCCCCAAGTTAAGGAAAGACAGGTTCTCCCTTAGCTTTAGAGGCAGTTCAGGGGCCCAGGTTCCTCGTCTCCTGTATTTCTACTATTTCTAATTGTCCGTGACAATTTCTCCCATTCTGCAGCTTTAATTTTTGTTTTTCTTTCCCAGATGTAGAATCTTGCATTTCTCCTTGTTAAATACCATTATATTAGTCACTACCCATTGATCAAGCTTATCTAGCGCCTTCTGAATCCTTTCCTTGTCTTCTCTATCATTAGCTATTTCTCCTAGCTTTCCATTGTCTGCTAATTTGATTAGTTTAACTTCAGTTCCCTTATCTAGATCATTTATAAAAATGTTGAACAACAATGGGGCCAGGACAGAGCCTTGTGGTACTCAACTTGAAACACTTCCAATTGGATGTGTAGCCATTTATCACCACTTTTGAGTATGATCACTGAGTTAGTTATGAATTCACCTAACTGTAGCCTTGTCAATCCCTTACTTGGTCACATTTTTCATAAGGATAGTATGAGATACTTTATCAAATGCTTTGCTGAATTCGAGATATACTGTATCTACCACATTTCCCTTGTCCATCCAGTCAGTGATTCCATCATAAAAAGAAATTTAATTATTCTGGCTTGACTTGTTTGCTACAAACTCATTCTGGCTCTGGTACATACATATTGTTTAATAATTTGTTCAAAGATCTTTTTTCTTTTTTTGAAAATAGGGACAACATTTGCCCTTCTCCAATCTTCTGTGACTTCTCATGTTCCCCAGGATTTTTCAAAGATTCTGGCTAGTGGTTCTTCAATTTCCTCTGCTAACTCTTTGATTACCCTAGGATATAATTCATCGGGATCAGGATATTTAAATTCATTTAAATTAGCCAAGTGTTCTCTTCCCATCGCTCTGTTTATAGATAGTGTGGATTGTTTTATTCTTTTGATATCCCAGTGAAGATCAATTGATGCTTTGTTAGAGAACACAGATGCAAAATAGAAATTTAAAAGTTCAGCCTTCTGAACATCATTTCTGACTACTTCACCCTTTTCATCCTGTAAAAATCCTGCAGCATCTTTGCCTTTTCTTTTGCTTTTGATATACCTCCAAAATCCTGTTTTATTGCTTTTGATCTCTCTTTCAAATCTCACTTCATTACTGGCTTTAGCTCTTCTAACGCTTGCCCTCCATTCCCTGCAGACAGCATTAGATGCTTGTTTAGATATGTCCCCCTCTTTCTATTTATTAAACATTTCATTTTTCCTTTTTAACAAGTGTTTAAGTTCTGTGTCCATTCACCCTGGTCTCTTTAACTGCTTCCAATTCTTCCTTCTTTAGGCTATTGTTACTGATTGTGCAGTGAGAATTTCATTTAGCAAAATCTCCCATCCTTCTTTGATATTTCTGTCACTTGGAACATCCAGCCATTGGACCTCTCCTACCCTCTTTCTGAGTCTATTACAATCTGCCTTTGTGAAGTCCAACCTTAACGTCTGAGTCCTCTGTGGTCTTCCTCCTCTTCTAATCCTAAATTCGAGGACGGCAAGATTGCAGCCTCTTACATTCCTGGCCACCTTTACTTCTTCAACTATTTTCTCCCTGTTGGTAAGAATTAGGTCCAAGATTGCAGATCCTCTTGTTCTCTCTTCTACCTTTTGAAAGATAAAGTTGTCAGCAAGGGAAGATAAGAATTTTCTGGACCCATTACTTTTGTCTGAAAGAGATTCCCAACAAATATCTGGATAGTTAAAATCTCCCTTGATCATTATGTCTACTTTTTTTAGAACAGCATGTATCTGCTAGCAAAAAAAACAAGGTTACAAACTTCAATTCAGTCATAGTGGATAGATTTGCTGGAGAAGACCTAGCTATAATTAGCCAAATGATTGGACTTGTTTGAAGTCAATCTTCTTCTTCTTCTTCAGAAATACCCCCATATGCTATAATAAATTATCAATGATACATTAAAATACAGAGGGCAATTTTGCTATTCTAAATTTTTTCTTAAAGATTTAAAGTCAAGACTTGGACAATCCTATCATCTGCTCTCCTCCAGCCTTTATAAACTCTGATTACCTACAAGACTACACATTCCCAAAAAACGGTTCGCAATTGAATTAATGAGTGCCTTTCACTTACACAGTTACGGTATATTTACTCAGAATCTTTTGCTTGCGTACCAATGTATTTTTTGTCAATTTCAAGAAGAAATTGCTAGATGTTCACTTTAACCACAAAGCAGTGATTACCTTTATATTTTACTTCGATTTTATAATTTGCAGTTCTAGTGCTATGATTTATTTGTGCTCTTTCAAAAGAAAAATTCAATCAAAATAGATTAAAAAAGTAGAAAATATAATCATGGAATGTGGTGGAATGAGATTATTAAGAAAGCTAGATCTATTAACCCTGGCAGAGAAAATATTTTCATTCAAAGGGAAAAAGTCTATTTTAGACTCTAATTGCCTGTTGTTTCAGGAAATCCACTTTGTACATTACTAGCAATAGATCCAATCTTTTGTATTGAAGCACCTAATGATTATGTGCAAAGGTCTTTGTGAATGGAGGGGATGCAGAGGGAGATGTGATACAGTTTATTGCTAGAGGTCTTACCTGTTGCAACAGTTTTTGCTTTTCCATTGTTTGCTCCCCTTCTTCCCAGAGCCATAACTTTTTAATTTTCTGTCAATATGGCCATGTGAGGGCTTGTTTTTTGCAGGATGAGTTGTACTTTTGAATGTCACCATTAGAGTTGAGCGATACTTTCCTATATCCAAAAGTATCGGAATCGGAATGGTATCGCCGATACCCAAAAAAGATCGGCGATACCCGATACCGATACCGGAAATCCAATGTAAGTCTATGGGAACAAAATATCGGAATTAAAAAAAAACATTCTTGCCTTGTTGGTTAATTGTACATGAAGGAAAACAACAAAGAGTAATGTACAATGTATTGTGGAAGGTTGAGGAGACATTAAAGGCATAGATGTTTAACCCAATCAAATGGAATAGCATAAATATTTTTTTTTTTAAAGATGTTCGGATTGACGAAGAAATTGACAATGTTGTTAACGTTTTTTCTATTTTGGCAAATATGTATATTTCACAACTTCCATGCTCTTCACCTTTTTAACTTTTCACACACTTTCTCCTTCATAATCTTCAGCAGCATCATCTTTTTCATCAAATTATTCTTCATCTTCACCTTCTTTATCTTCTTCTTAAACTTCTTGCTATTCATCTTTTTGTTAACATTACTCAGATTCTTCTTATTAAACTATTATTCTTATTCATATTGTACTTCATCTTCTTCATCATATTCTTATTTGTGACAGAGAATCCTGTACTTGTAATCTGTCAAAGTATGAATTTTTCATCCTTCCGTTCTTGCTGTCACAAAAGATTTAAATTACAACAGTATTTGTCCGTGTTCAGTTTAGCCTGCAGCAGCAGGCATTTTCCAGGGGCACCACGAGGAGGAACGGACTCACCCCCATACACTACTTAGTCTTCTTCTGCTTATAATTTAGAGCATATATTTTGCTCTTCATTTTGGTCTTATACTTCATGTTCTTCTGCTTTTTGATCTTCTGCTTATTGTTCTTAAGTCTCTTGTTCTGTATCTTGTAGTTTGTCTTAACGTTCTTAGTCCTGTTTGGTAATCTTTTATTTCTTCTTTGTGATGGTGTTTAGGCTGGTTGGCTTGATGCTCATCGTCCTTGTGGTCGTCATCTTCTTCGGGGTGGTCATCAGGGTCGTCGTCTTCATTGTTGGAGATCCAGAGTGATTACCCAAAAAAGCATTGAAAAAATCTTCAATTTGTAAATATTGCAGAAGGTACAAGAGTCAATGCAAGTAATGAGGACCAGCTGACTGTGCTGGAACCCGGAGGGGCAGCAGAAGGAAAAGAGCCAATGGCACAACTGAGGACCAGCTGACGTTACTGGGACACGTTTACTAAGCAGGAGGTACCTGTGCTCTAAAGCACTACCAAGGACCAGCAGACATTGCTGGAACTCGGATACCGAGATGGAGGCACCTAGGCCAAAGGCACTGCGGAGAACCAGCTGACGGTACTGGAACTCGGATGGGTAGCAGAAGGTACAAGAGCCAATCCAAGTAACGAGGACCAGCTGACTGTGCTGGAACCCGGAGGGACAGCAGAAGGAAAAGAGCCAATGGCACAACGAGGACCAGCTGACGTTACTGGGACACGGTTACTAAGCAGGAGGTACCTGTGCTCTAAAGCACTACCAAGGACCAGCAGACTTTGCTGGAACTCGGATACCGAGATGGAGGCACCTAGGCCAAAGGCACTGCGGAGAACCAGCTGACGGTACTGGAACCCGGATGGGTAGCAGAAGGTACAAGAGCCAATCCAAGTAACGAGGACCAGCTGACTGTGCTGGAACCCGGAGGGGCAGCAGAAGGAAAAGAGCCAATGGCACAACTGAGGACCAGCTGACGTTACTGGGACACGTTTACTAAGCAGGAGGTACCTGTGCTCTAAAGCACTACCAAGGACCAGCAGACATTGCTGGAACTCGGATACCGAGATGGAGGCACCTAGGCCAAAGGCACTGCGGAGAACCAGCTGACGGTACTGGAACCCGGATGGGTAGCAGAAGGTACAAGAGCCAATCCAAGTAACGAGGACCAGCTGACTGTGCTGGAACCCGGAGGGACAGCAGAAGGAAAAGAGCCAATGGCACAACCGAGGACCAGTTGACGTTACTGGGACACGGTTACTAAGCAGGAGGTACCTGTGCTCTAAAGCACTACCAAGGACCAGCAGACATTGCTGGAACTCGGATACCGAGATGGAGGCACCTAGGCCAAAGGCACTGCGGAGAACCAGCTGACGGTACTGGAACCCGGATGGGTAGCAGAAGGTACAAGAGCCAATCCAAGTAACGAGGACCAGCTGACTGTGCTGGAACCCGGAGGGGCAGCAGAAGGAAAAGAGCCAATGGCACAACCGAGGACCAGCTGACGTTACTGGGACACGGTTACTAAGCAGGAGGTACCTGTGCTCTAAAGCACTACCAAGGACCAGCAGACATTGCTGGAACTCGGATACCGAGATGGAGGCACCTAGGCCAAAGGCACTGCGGAGAACCAGCTGACGGTACTGGAACCCGGATGGGTAGCAGAAGGTACAAGAGCCAATCCAAGTAACGAGGACCAGCTGACTGTGCTGGAACCCGGAGGGGCAGCAGAAGGAAAAGAGCCAATGGCACAACCGAGGACCAGCTGACGTTACTGGGACACGGTTACTAAGCAGGAGGTACCTGTGCTCTAAAGCACTACCAAAGACCAGCAGACATTGCTGGAACTCGGATACCGAGATGGAGGCACCTAGGCCAAAGGCACTGCGGAGAACCAGCTGACGGTACTGGAACCCGGATGGGTAGCAGAAGGTACAAGAGCCAATCCAAGTAACGAGGACCAGCTGACTGTGCTGGAACCCAGAGGGGCAGCAGAAGGAAAAGAGCCAATGGCACAACCGAGGACCAGCTGACGTTACTGGGACACGGTTACTAAGCAGGAGGTACCTGTGCTCCAAAGCACTACCAAGGACCAGCAGACATTGCTGGAACTCGGATACCGAGATGGAGGACCTAGGCCAAAGGCACTGCGGAGAACCAGCTGACGGTACTGGAACCCGGACAGGTAGCAGAAGGTACCCATGGAAATTTAAGATGACAGGCCGCGAGCCGGCCGCAGTTACCGAATCCCACAGTACTACAGTGGGTGATTGTCCTATTGTCACAACGGAAACAGCCTTTATTTGCATATCCCGCAGCACACATAGGAAGCACCTAAACTCCAAGCACCATAGAGTCGGCTAACCCGACCGCAACACGACAGGACAACTTATTGGAGGCTAAGTGACGATTACACTGACAGGAAACAGATGGCATGCTGTAACCAGTCTGGGCAGGAGTGAGTACCCATGCCAATGACACTTCCGAGCAACAACTGGCGGTGTTGAAGCCAATGGATGAGAAGACAACAGGGTGGAGGCAGCAGGACTTTTTGCCGTACACACAGCAGGGGAACAGCTGACATTACTGAACCCCAGTAACACAGGAGCAAGTGTTCACTGTGCTAACAGCACTTCTGAGCAACAACTGGCGGTGTTGTAGCCCAGGGATGAGAAGAGAACAGGGTGGAGGCAGCAGGACTTTTTGCCGTACACACAGCAGGGGAACAGCTGACATTACTGAACCCCAGTAACACAGGAGCAAGTGTTCACTGTGCTAACAGCACTTCCGAGCAACAACTGGCGGTGTTGGAGCCCAGGGATGAGAAGAGAACATGGTGGAGGCAGCAGGACTTTTTGCCGTACACACAGCAGGGGAACAGCTGACATTACTGAACCCCAGTAACACAGGAGCAAGTGTAGACTGTGCAAACAGCACTTCCGAGCAACAACTGGTGGTGTTGTAGCCCAGGGATGAGAAGAGAACATGGTGGAGGCAGCAGGACTTTTTGCTGTTCACACAGCAGGGGAACAGCTGACATTACTGAACCCCAGTAACACAGGAGCAAGTGTTCACTGTGCTAACAGCACTTCCGAGCAACAACTGGCGGTATTGTAGCCCAGGGATGAGAAGAGAACATGGTGGAGGCAGCAGGACTTTTTGCCGTTCACACAGCAGGGGAACAGCTGACATTACTGAACCCCAGTAACACAGGAGCAAGTGTTCACTGTGCTAACAGCACTTCTGAGCAACAACTGGCGGTGTTGTAGCCCAGGGATGAGAAAAGAACAGGGTGGAGGCAGCAGGACTTTTTGCCGTACACACAGCAGGGGAACAGCTGACATTACTGAACCCCAGTAACACAGGAGCAAGTGTTCACTGTGCTAACAGCACTTCCGAGCAACAACTGGCGGTGTTGTAGCCCAGGGATGAGAAGAGAACAGGGTGGAGGCAGCAGGACTTTTTGCCGTACACACAGCAGGGGAACAGCTGACATTACTGAACCCCAGTAACACAGGAGCAAGTGTATACTGTGCTAACAGCACTTCCGAGCAACAACTGGCGGTGTTGTAGCCCAGGGATGAGAAGAGAACAGGGTGGAGGCAGCAGGACTTTTTGCCGTACACACAGCAGGGGAACAGCTGACATTACTGAACCCCAGTAACACAGGAGCAAGTGTTCACTGTGCTAACAGCACTTCCGAGCAACAACTGGCGGTGTTGTAGCCCAGGGATGAGAAGAGAACATGGTGGAGGCAGCAGGACTTTTTGCCGTTCACACAGCAGGGGAACAGCTGACATTACTGAACCCCAGTAACACAGGAGCAAGTGTTCACTGTGCTAACAGCACTTCTGAGCAACAACTGGCGGTGTTGTAGCCCAGGGATGAGAAGAGAACAGGGTGGAGGCAGCAGGACTTTTTGCCGTACACACAGCAGGGGAACAGCTGACATTACTGAACCCCAGTAACACAGGAGCAAGTGTTCACTGTGCTAACAGCACTTCCGAGCAACAACTGGCAGTGTTGGAGCCCAGGGATGAGAAGAGAACATGGTGGAGGCAGCAGGACTTTTTGCCGTTCACACAGCAGGGGAACAGCTGACATTACTGAACCCCAGTAACACAGGAGCAAGTGTTCACTGTGCTAACAGCACTTCCGAGCAACAACTGGCGGTGTTGTAGCCCAGGGATGAGAAGAGAACATGGTGGAGGCAGCAGGACTTTTTGCCGTTCACACAGCAGGGGAACAGCTGACATTACTGAACCCCAGTAACACAGGAGCAAGTGTTCACTGTGCTAACAGCACTTCCGAGCAAACAACTGGCGGTGTTGTAGCCCAGGGATGAGAAGAGAACATGGTGGAGGCAGCAGGACTTTTTGCCGTACACACAGCAGGGGAACAGCTGACATTACTGAACCCCAGGAACACAGGAGCAAGTGTAGACTGTGCTAACAGCACTTCCGAGCAACAACTGGCGGTGTTGTAGCCCAGGGATGAGAAGAGAACATGGTGGAGGCAGCAGGACTTTTTGCCGTTCACACAGCAGGGGAACAGCTGACATTACTGAACCCCAGTAACACAGGAGCAAGTGTAGACTGTGCTAACAGCACTTCCGAGCAACAACTGGCGGTGTTGTAGCCCAGGGATGAGAAGAGAACATGGTGGAGGCAGCAGGACTTTTTGCCGTTCACACAGCAGGGGAACAGCTGACATTACTGAACCCCAGTAACACAGGAGCAAGTGTTCACTGTGCTAACAGCACTTCCGAGCAACAACTGGCGGTGTTGTAGCCCAGGGATGAGAAGAGAACATGGTGGAGGCAGCAGGACTTTTTGCCGTTCACACAGCAGGGGAACAGCTGACATTACTGAACCCCAGTAACACAGGAGCAAGTGTTCACTGTGCTAACAGCACTTCCGAGCAACAACTGGCGGTGTTTTAGCCCAGGGATGAGAAGAGAACATGGTGGAGGCAGCAGGACTTTTTGCCGTTCACACAGCAGGGGAACAGCTGACATTACTGAACCCCAGTAACACAGGAGCAAGTGTAGACTGTGCTAACAGCACTTCCGAGCAACAACTGGCGGTGTTGTAGCCCAGGGATGAGAAGAGAACATGGTGGAGGCAGCAGGACTTTTTGCCGTTCACACAGCAGGGGAACAGCTGACATTACTGAACCCCAGTAACACAGGAGCAAGTGTTCACTGTGCTAACAGCACTTCCGAGCAACAACTGGCGGTGTTGTAGCCCAGGGATGAGAAGAGAACATGGTGGAGGCAGCAGGACTTTTTGCCGTTCACACAGCAGGGGAACAGCTGACATTACTGAACCCCAGTAACACAGGAGCAAGTGTTCACTGTGCTAACAGCACTTCCGAGCAACAACTGGCGGTGTTGTAGCCCAGGGATGAGAAGAGAACATGGTGGAGGCAGCAGGACTTTTTGCCGTTCACACAGCAGGGGAACAGCTGACATTACTGAACCCCAGAAACACAGGAGCAAGTGTAGACTGTGCTAACAGCACTTCCGAGCAACAACTGGCGGTGTTGTAGCCCAGGGATGAGAAGAGAACATGGTGGAGGCAGCAGGACTTTTTGCCGTTCACACAGCAGGGGAACAGCTGACATTACTGAACCCCAGCAACACAGGAGCAAGTGTTCACTGTGCTAACAGCACTTCTGAGCAACAACTGGCGGTGTTGTAGCCCAGGGATGAGAAGAGAACAGGGTGGAGGCAGCAGGACTTTTTGCCGTTCACACAGCAGGGGAACAGCTGACATTACTGAACCCCAGTAACACAGGAGCAAGTGTTCACTGTGCTAACAGCACTTCCGAGCAACAACTGGCGGTGTTGTAGCCCAGGGTCAAGGAGGATGTTTAAATACTATATCAAGTATTTTCCTTGTTACGTGTCAATTAAAAATGTCTATACTCCAAACAAGAGAAATATAAACTTTAGTACCATAAGATGATGATTTAACTTAAAAAAAATATATGTAAATTAATAATTTACAAACATAAACGCATACATTAACATGTTGAAAAGCAATGCAAACCACAATTAAAATAGGTTACATAATCTGCTATACGATTTAAAATAAAAGCATACAAGTACACATCAGAATCCATTAATGATGGGTAAGTAACAGTATGTACAACCATTTTTATTGTGTAGACAATGAATGGCTGACTTAAAAACATAATCAGCATTACAAGTTTTCTTTGACATTCATAAAACTTTACATTTGGTGAATAATATCACTAAAATTTTTTAAAAAATATCTAACATTTCCATCATGTAATACTGATAATATGTGCCAATCATTTATATTAACAAAACAAAAATTTAAAAAGTGCATAGTGCAGAGTGAAAACAGATATTTATGCCTGACTGTGGACTTGCAAGCATGACAACGGATAGATAAGGTATATATAGATGAGACTGCATAGCCACAGATGGTGAATGGCGATGTAATACTGTACCTCAATAAAGTGTGCGTTACTACTACATCCTTTTTTTTATCTAGCTTTATAAAAGGTTACGTGCATGTATGGTTGCGCCTTTGTTTGGACGCACAGACTGGCTTCCTGCTGTGACGCGTTGGGTATTGGAGCATCTGTACGTCTTATGACGCAGACTAACATTCACGGTGCGCATCGTTCATCATCGCAAGCGTACCGACAACACAAAGGCGTTGTCATGACTGCTTTACTCAGTAAACATGCACCTATGATGAAACATACACGCATGTGCCCTATTACATAACAAGCTACAAGAAAAACGAGTGTGAGGTGTGACACAGCTGTTTTGTTAAGGTACAGTATTATATCGACATTGTACAGATGTCGCTATTCAGTCTGATAAATATATATCATTCACGTATTGTATCAGTTGTCGTTCTTTCAGCACCACTTACAGGTATATATTTTGCTATTGTGACTATGCACTATTGACTTTACCAAGGTAATGCATGATTTTTGTTAGCGATTATCATGTTTACATGAAGGACCTTTATGATATGGGCTGTTAACTTTCTAATCAAATATGTATTTTTTAAAATGACACAAATATAAGTAATGTTGAAGAGGACTATTCCTACATGCATTGTTTGCACAATATTACAGGTGTACATCACGTCCCTTAATCAACATTGGATTATTATATTTACTTGTATGCTTTTATTTCAAAGGCAAGAACACTGAAGTATAACCTTCGCACTGCAGCAGTTGTCAAAGTTCAACCCACATTATGCACTTCCAACATTGCAGCATTTGAGTCATCATGATGTGAGTTGGATTTGTCTAAGCTATGGAGTGACAAGGTTGACCATCAGTATCCTATAGCATAAGTAGGCTTTTGTGTTTGCATTTGTTTTCGACATGTGCATATCTGTAATAATATGTCACAATTATTTTGTTACAGATTTGTGACAAAGACTAATCATTTTATGGTTTGAAAGTTGACGTTTCAAATGTTTACAGCTTAGAAATCAGGGTGTAGCCTCATATCTATGTGTAGCACTAGACACTTTGAGATGTCATGTTTTTTTCACCATGATTAGGTAGCTAGCAGTAATTTTTGCCGGACACACAGCAGGGGAACAGCAGGCGTTACAGAACCCCACAAACACATCAGCGATTGTTTTCATCTGTGCATCTAACACTTCTGAGCAGCAACTGGCGCTGTTGAAGCCCAGGGTCAAGGAGGGTGTAGGCAGAGGCCTAGTATGAGACGTTTGAAGTTGAAGTTGTAGTTAGCAGCAGTAATTTTTGCCAGACACACAGCAGGGGAACAGCAGGCGTTACTGAACCCCACAAACACATCAGCGATTGTTTTCATCTGTGCATCTAACACTTCTGAGCAGCAACTGGCGCTGTTGAAGCCCAGGGTCAAGGAGGGTGTAGGCAGAGGCCTAGTATGAGACGTTTGAAGTTGAAGTTGTAGTTAGCAGCAGTAATTTTTGCCAGACACACAGCAGGGGAATAGCAGGCGTTACTGAACCCCACAAACACATCAGCGATTGTTTTCATCTGTGCATCTAACACTTCTGAGCAGCAACTGGCGCTGTTGAAGCCCAGGGTCAAGGAGGGTGTAGGCAGAGGCCTAGTATGAGACGTTTGAAGTTGAAGTTGTAGTTAGCAGCAGTAATTTTTGCCAGACACACAGCAGGGGAACAGCAGGCGTTACTGAACCCCACAAACACATCAGCGATTGTTTTCATCTGTGCATCTAACACTTCTGAGCAGCAACTGGCGCTGTTGAAGCCCAGGGTCAAGGAGGGTGTAGGCAGAGGCCTAGTATGAGACGTTTGAAGTTGAAGTTGTAGTTAGCAGCAGTAATTTTTGCCAGACACACAGCAGGGGAACAGCAGGCGTTACTGAACCCCACAAACACATCAGCGATTGTTTTCATCTGTGCATCTAACACTTCTGAGCAGCAACTGGCGCTGTTGAATCCCAGGGTCAAGGAGGGTGTAGGCAGAGGCCTAGTATGAGACGTTTGAAGTTGAAGTTGTAGTTAGCAGCAGTAATTTTTGCCAGACACACAGCAGGGGAACAGCAGGCGTTACTGAACCCCACAAACACATCAGCGATTGTTTTCATCTGTGCATCTAACACTTCTGAGCAGCAACTGGTGCTGTTGAAGCCCAGGGTCAAGAAGGGTGTAGGCAGAGGCATAGTATGAGACGTTTGAAGTTGAAGTTGTAGTTAGCAGCAGTAATTTTTGCCAGACACACAGCAGGGGAACAGCAGGCGTTACTGAACCCCACAAACACATCAGCAATTGTTTTCATCTGTGCATCTAACACTTCTGAGCAGCAACTGGCGCTGTTGAAGCCCAGGGTCAAGAAGGGTGTAGGCAGAGGCCTAGTATGAGACGTTTGAAGTTGAAGTTGTAGTTAGCAGCAGTAATTTTTGCCAGACACACAGCAGGGGAACAGCAGGCGTTACTGAACCCACAAACACATCAGCGATTGTTTTCATCTGTGCATCTAACACTTCTGAGCAGCAACTGGTGCTGTTGAAGCCCAGGGTCAAGGAGGGTGTAGGCAGAGGCCTAGTATGAGACGTTTGAAGTTGAAGTTGTAGTTAGCAGCAGTAATTTTTGCCAGACACACAGCAGGGGAACAGCAGGCGTTACTGAACCCCACAAACACATCAGCGATTGTTTTCATCTGTGCATCTAACACTTCTGAGCAGCAACTGGCGCTGTTGAAGCCCAGGGTCAAGGAGGGTGTAGGCAGAGGCCTAGTATGAGACGTTTGAAGTTGAAGTTGTAGTTAGCAGCAGTAATTTTTGCCAGACACACAGCAGGGGAACAGCAGGCGTTACTGAACCCCACAAACACATCAGCGATTGTTTTCATCTGTGCATCTAACACTTCTGAGCAGCAACTGGCGCTGTTGAAGCCCAGGGTCAAGGAGGGTGTAGGCACAAAATATTGAGTTATTGCCTTGTTACGTGGCCATTGCAAATGTATGTACTTCAATCAAGAATAAATGAAGTTTTACTAGGACAATAAAATGATGAATTTCAATTCCAAGAATAGAAAAATATTTATACTTGAGAGTCCTCTGTGGTTGATACCGTTTAATGGCTAACTGAAAATATGGTAACAAATTCAAAGCTTTCGAGACTACTCAGGTCTCTTCATCAGGCTAAGACTAAAAAAAAAAATGAAGAATCACATATTTCTACACACAACAGGACACAGGAATAGGTAAGACAAGTGAGGGAGGGACAAGTGAGGGGAGACCGGCCAAAAAATGAGAACAAGGATGAATTATCAGCGCCACACGATAAGTCAAAAAATCATGGATTTACCTGTGGCAAAACACTTTTGTATGCCCGGTCATAGCATGATGGATATGGAATTACTGGTATTAAAATATAACTTCAAATATGAGAAAGATACAAAGGTTTCAGAATATAAGCTCATCATGACCTTTGACACTGTTAGTGATGGAATGAATAGATCACACGGATTTATGTCATTCTATATCAATTAAGGAATCTGCGTCTCTGCCCTTCCAGGGGCATGAAAACACAAAACCAGACCCCAATCAGAGGGCAATAAAACTTTCTATCCTTATCTAGGAACTGTTCCAATATTTATGTTCATCCCTCTGTGATAATGACAGTTCTGCTACACGTCACTTACTTGTCTTACCTATTGCACTATTCCTGTGTCATGTTGTGTATAGAAATATGTGATGCTTCATTTTTTGTTTTAGTCTTTGCCTGATGAAGAGACGTGAGTAGCCTCGAAAGCTTGCAATTTGTTACCATCTTTTCAGTTATCTATTCAAAGGTATCAACCACTGCGGACTCTCAAGTCTAAATATTTTTCTATCTAATGGCTAACACGGTACGAAGATACACATGTTTCCTAACTTCAAGAATAAAAATAAAGACACTGCAAATATAAACGCATATATGCACATGCCAACAAGAAATGGAACAACACAGACACCACACAAAAAATTGGTTACAAAATATAGTGTTGTAAATTTAACAATAAAAGTCCATTTTTGTATTTATGAATAATGCTTAAGGAACGCTATGTTAAACCATAACATAGTGAAGACAATGGATTTTGTAATCGTCACTCATCATCATCATCATTGCAATTTAGATGTGACAGTCACAGACATTTCAATTATTTAAGTTAATAAAATCGTTACTTTGTACAGCATGTATGACATGTCCAGCATGGACTCATCAATGTGATGACACAATAATGTACGATAAAAAATAACCATTTAAAAAAACATAATGCATTGTCACAATTTAAGTGTGTGCCTGCAAGTGTAGGTGAAAGAAAGGCTACGGATAGCAAAGGTATATTCTATGTCTGTATCAGACAGTGGACAGCCTCTGATGGGTAATGGCGATGTTATACTGTACGTCAATAAAGTCTGCGGCTGCAATCATGCATTTTTTGCTTGGACAGTGTTGAAGAGGGTAAAAGCATGTCTGGTTGCGCAAGGCTTTATCCGTCAACACTACCTTCCTACTGTCACGCGTAGGGTAGGGTAGCGTGTGTCAATTATATGACTCTATAAAATGTGACGTTACGCAGCGTTATTGCGCCCTAGGGACGCCAAAAATACGACAGCAGTAATCATTTACTGTCTAATACTCCACCTATGACCAACAAAAAAAGACCGTTCCCTCTTTAACAATCTACAAGACTAACAAGCATAATGGTTGACACAGACTTTATTGAGGTACAGTATTACATCGACATTGTCCATGAGTAACTATGCACTGTGATACCTATATACCATTATTAATTTATATCTGTTGTGGTTGTTTCAACAGCACTTGCAGGTATAACTAGTACTACCTATTGTCAGTATGCATGATGCACTTTCTAGATGTAATAATTTATTATTGCACATTATTACCAGGTTTAGATGCTGGCCATTTCATATATGGTGTGTGAAGTTACAGTTGGCATCAGTATGTGTATTTTATAATGTCTGTCATAAATAAAACTCGTGATGATGATGAGGGTTTTATGATTCGTACATCCATTGACTGCATTATCTTACAGGTACAGATAAAGTTCCTTAAAAAGCATTAATTGATAAGTATGAAATGTACTTTTATGCATTAATTTCAAAAAGTGAACACTATGTTTTAGTTTTTGTTACCATTTCTAATAGACATGTGCAGATATGCGCTGTGATGACAAATTATTATTTGTCCATATTTGTCATAAAAATTTATCATTCTAGGCCTGGAAAACTTCACAATTTCCTGTTTTAAGCATAACAATCAGGGTGACGGCTCTTCCCTATTTGGAGCATGTTCGACATGGGTTTTTCTGTGCATGTGTAGGGAACAGGAGACTTGTTGCCGGACACACAGCAGGGGAACAGCTGGCGTTACTGAACCCCACTAACACTATAGCTTGTGTATTGGTCTGTGGACACGACACTTCTGAGCAGCAACTGGCAGTGTTGTAGCACAGGGAGTAGAGTTCAGGTGGTAGAAAGATGAACATAACAGGAGACATGGATAACGTTGCGAACCAGTTATTTAATCTGAAAACGGACAGACAAATTCTGGCGAGATCCATGCCTTGTTCATTTTCAGAAAAGTAAGACGGTCTACATTATCGGAGGATAGTCGCATGCGACGGTCTGTTAGTACACCACCTGCGGCACTAAAGACGCGCTCCGATAATACACTGGCAGCAGGGCAAGCCAGCACCTCCAATGCATACTGGCTAAGCTCTGGCCATGTATCCAGCTTAGAGACCCAAAACTTGAATGGGGAAGAGCCATCTGGGAGTACACTGAGAGGGAAAGACATGTAGTCTGTCACCATCTTACGGAAACGTTGCCTCCTGCTGACTGGAGCCGTCTCGGATGGTGTAGACATTGGTGGCGCTGCCACAAAACTTCGCCACATTTGGAACATACTGGTCTTGCCCTGTGCAGATGCGCTGCTTGTGCTCCCTCTTGTTGCAGAGCTGTCTCCACTGCCTCGATGCACAGAGCTGCTTTGTAAAGCAGTAGCAGTGCTCTCGGCTGGAATGGAGAACATTATGGATTGCACCAGTGTGTCTTGGTACTCCCGCATTTTACGCTCCCGGTTCAACGGTGTGATGAGGCTTTGTAAGTTGTCCCGGTAGCGAGGGTCTAGGAGGGTGTACACCCAATAATCAGACGTGGTGAGAATGTGGGCGATGCAGCGGTCGTTTCTCAGGCACTGCAGCATGAAATCAACCATGTGCTGCAGACTCCCAACTGGCCAAGAAACGCTGTCCCCTGCAAGAGGCGTCATCTCTGCCTGCTCTGCATCACCCCACCCTCGCTCTACATACTGACTAGAGCGTTGTGTACCTCCCTCTGGAGCGATGTCTTCCTCCTCCATTGACTCCTCCTCATCCTCCTCACAAAGTGAACACTGCCCAGCCCTTTGTGAGGAACCACGTTGCGCTGACTGTCCAGAAGGTGATGGAATTTGTGACTCCTCATCCTCCACCTCTTCCAAAACCTCATCCCTTATTGCTTGCAGTGTTTTTTGAAGCAGGCAGATAAGGGGGACAGTCAGGCTGACTAGTGCATCATCTGCACTCGCCATCCGCGTTGACTCATCAAACGCACGCAAAACGTGGCAGATGTCCTTCATAGAGGCCCACTCAGTAGTGGTGAAGTGTGAACGACGCAAATTGCGAGTTGATTGCGCCTGATGCAGCTGATACTCCATTACTGCTGGCTGCTGCTCACACAACCGCTCCAACATATGTAACGTGGAATTCCACCTGGTGGGTACGTCACATATGATGCGATGTTCAGGAAGGCGAAATCTGCGTTGCAGAGCTGCAATGCGCGATCTGGCCATGCTGGAACGTCGCAAGTGAGCGCACTCTAGGCGGACCTTGTGCAGCAGTGCATCAAGATCTGGATAGTCCCTCAAAAAACTCTGCACGACCAAGTTGAGCACATGTGACAGACATGGTATGTGAGTGAGGTTGCCAAGGCCCAGAGCTGCCACCAGATTTCGGCCATTGTCACACACTACCAAGCCTGGCTGGAGATTCGCTGGCAAAAACCACACGTCGCTCTCCTGCTTGATGGCATTCCAGAGCTCCTGCGCTGTGTGGCTTCGATTCCCCATGTAAATTAATTTCAGGACGGCCTGTTGACGTTTGGCCACGGCTGTGCTCATATCGGTCGCATCAGGTAAGCGTTCACGGGTCCATGTGGAGGTAGACCGTGACGGCTCCTGCAGCGATGATTCTGAGGAACTGGAGTAGGAGGAGGAGTCAATGTGGGCAGACTTGATTCCTGCAATCCTTGGAGTTGGCAGAACACGTACAGCGCCACTCGCAAGATCTGTACCCGGCTCCACAACATTGACCCAATGGGCAGTGAGGGAAAGGTATCGTCCCTGGCCATGGGTACTGGTCCATGCATCGGTGGTCAGGTGGACCTTGCTACTGATGGCGTTTAGTAGCGCATGTTTAATTTTTCCCTCAACATGCTTTTGCAGACCAGGGACGGCTTGCCTGCTGAAATAAAATCGGCTGGGCACATTGTATTGTGGGACTGCCAATGACATTAAGTCACGGAAACTGTCAGTCTCCACCAGCCTGAATGACAGCATTTCAAGGGACAGGAGTTTTGCAATGCCAGCATTCAGAGCCTGTGCTCGTGGATGGTTTGCCGAGTATGGCCGTCTTTTATCCCATGCCTGTGCTACCGATGGCTGTTTTGTGCCCTGGGAGTGTGAGGATGACAGGGAACTTGCAGCTGTGGGTGGAATAACACTGGGTCTCTGGACAACAGTGACAGAGGTTCTTCCATGGCGATCCTGTGAGGAAGCCGAACCAGCTGTGTGTGAGCTGGAGGAAGAGGCTCCAACACGAGCTGAAGATGTAGGTGCTGCTGTAGGTTGGCCTACATCTCCAGTGTGTCTTTGTAACTCAACCACGTGCTTTGTCCGTACATGTTTCCACATATTTGTGGTATTGAGGTTACTGATATTTTTACCTCTTTTAACTTTTTGATTACACAGCTTACATTTGACATAGCAAATATCATCTGCAAGTGTGTCAAAAGAGGACCACGCAGTGCAAGTCCTGGGAGCGCCCGGTTTGGCTGTTGGAAGAGAACTGCTACGAACGGGTGCCAAACTGGAGGCTACAGGCAACCGAGTCTGCAGCCTACCTCTCCCTACTGTTTGGACCGTTGGGGCAATCTCTTCCTCAGAGCTGCTACCACCACCTTCCTGTTCCTCACGCCATGTTGGGTCTTGGACCTCATCATCTCCACTACCCTCTTCCAACACCTGCTGCTGTTGGGTGGTCTGGCCAGCACCTTGCTCAACAGAAAATGGCACCTGAGTCTCATCATCATCAGATGCGTTCTGCGGTGTGCTGACCATCGGCACTGGCTCACCCGCCTCTTCACATTCAGAGAGACACAGCTGTTGCGCATCACTGTATACTGCCTCTTCTTCACATTCCAGAATGCTGCTTGGCTGGGCCCCTGTTTGCAAGCCAACAGATTCTGAGAACAGAAGCAGAGACTCAGCTGGCTCCAGTTCAGAACTCTCTGACTGCCTGGGCAATTTGGCAGGCGGTGAAGAGACAGATGGTTGTTCAACAGTGCTGTGGTCCTGAGAGGAGGTGGAAGCAATTGAAGTCGATGCATTGGCTGCCATCCAACCAACAACGGCTTCAATTTGTTCTTCCCGCAGCAGGGGGCACGCTGAGCTCCTACAAAAGTGCGCATAAAGGAACGCTCACGGGGAAAACTGGTGGATGCTGTGTCACTGGGTGCGGCAGCAGCCACAGAATCCCCACATCCTCTCCCTGCTGAAACTCCACGGCCACGACCACTTGCCTTACTCCCTGCCTTCTTCATCTTGGTAGATTGATAAAGAAAGTCAGAAAAGTTATAAGGCCTAAGTGTGGTTATTCCTCAGAGACTGCAGTGAACACTGCAGACAACTGTTCAGTAGCTGTGAAAGGCCCCTTTGTGTACTTCTATAGTGTTTGCAACCAATGTATTGTATATGGATGGAAGCGCGTCACACTAATAGATTAGATTTTTTTCAAATGTAATGGAGCAGCACCAATTAGAGAAAAATGTGAAGGATGAGGCAGTGACACACGCTCAGCAGACTACAACCAGCAGTGGTTGAAGAACTAACTGGAGCGTAATCTGCACTCAAAAAATGAAAAGCTCACAGACTACAGTGAACACTGAAACACAACTGTTCAGTAGCTGTGAAAGGCCCCTTTGTCTACTTCTATAGTGTTTGCAACCAATGTATTGTATACGGATGGAAGCGCGTCACACTAATAGATTAGATTTTTTTAAAATATAATGGAGCTGCACCAATTAGAGAAAAATGTGAAGGATGAGGCAGTGACACACGCTCAGCAGACTACAACCAGCAGTGGTTGAAGAACTAACTGGAGCGTAATCTGCACTCAAAAAATGAAAAGCTCACAGACTACAGTGAACACTGAAACACAACTGTTCAGTAGCTGTGAAAGGCCCCTTTGTCTACTTCTATAGTGTTTGCAACCAATGTATTGTATACGGATGGAAGCGCGTCACACTAATAGATTAGATTTTTTTCAAATATAATGGAGCAGCACCAATTAGAGAAAAATGTGAAGGATGAGGCAGTGACACACGCTCAGCAGACTACAACCAGTAGTGGTTGAAGAACTAACTGGAGCATAATCTGCACTCAAAAAATGAAAAGCTCACAGACTACAGTGAACACTGAAACACAACTGTCCACAATCTGTGAAAGGCTACTCCTTTGTCTACTTCTATAGTGTTTGCAACCAATGTATTGTATACGGATGGAATCGTGTCACACTAATAGATTAGATTTTTTTAAAATATAATGGAGCTGCACCAATTCCACAAAATCAAATAAAAAAAGAGTCAGTGAGTGACACGTGCAGATGCCTACAAACAGCGGTGGATGCAGAGCAAACTGCTGCGTCACCTGCACTCTCACACACACCTTGCACAGAGCTGTTAAAACAACACTGGCAAAAGGAAGCTTTACACAGTGGTTGGTAAATTAGCCTGCCTAAAGCACAGTAGAGTACACAAAATCGCAATGTCTAACTGTCCCTCAGAGTCAGCACAGCAGCGTTCTGTCCCTAACTGAGTTCACAGCACAGTGACGCTAAAATGGAGGCGGCGCCTTTTATAGTGCATTGTGACATCATTTCAGCAGCCAATCACAGCCATGCCATTAGTTAAGATGACCGCAGCATTACAGGATGTGCCCACACTTCATAAGATTCCTCATTGGCTGACTAAAATCACATTGCCTCTCAAAGAATTATGGGAACTTCCGATTCCGGTATACGATATAGGAAAAATATCGGAACTAAGTATCGGAATTCCGATACAGCGAATATCGGCCGATACCCGATACTTGCGGTATCGGAATGCTCCACACTAGTCACCATTGATTTAACCATATCATGTACTGGAAAATGGGAAAAAAAAATTCCAAATGAGGTGAAATTGCAAAAAAGTGCAATTCCACAATTGTTTTTTTGGATTTTTTCTTACCATGCTCACTAAATGCTAAAACTAACCTACCATTATGATTCCCAGGTCATTATGAGTTCACAAACACAAAACATGTCTAGGATATTTTTTATTTAAGTGGTGAAAAAAATTGCAAAATTTGTAAAAAAAAAGTTGTCATTTTCCGAAACCCGTAGCATCTCCATTTTTCGGAATCTTGGGCCGGCTGAGGGCTTATTTTTTGTGCGTTGATCTGATGTATTTATTGATATCATTTTGGTGTGTACATGATCTTTTGATCGCCCATTATTGCATTTTATTGCTATGTTGCAGCGACCAAAAAAACATAATTCTGGGGTTTCTATTTTTTCTCTTGCTACACCGTTTGCCAATTGGATTAATTATTTTATATATTGCTAGATCGGACAATTCTGAATGCGGCAATACCAAATATGTGTATATTTGATTTTTTTATTTTTTTTAAGTGGGGCGAAAGGGGGGTGATTTGAACTTTTATATTTTTCTATTTTTTTAATATTTTTAAAAACATTTTTTTACTTTTTACTTGCTTCAATAGTCCCCATGGGAGAATAAAAGCTGCGATCATCCGATTGCTTGTGCTACAATGTAGCAGAAATGCTCACTTGTGACAACCACAGGGGTCTCCTGCTGATCCCGGGTTGTCATGCCAAGCCATCGGCGACCCACGGTCAAGTGACACGGGTGCCGATGGTTGGAGGTAATGACGCGCTTCCTGCACGTGCATGTTAAACTCCGCTGTCAGAGTTTGACAGCGGCATTTAACATGTTAACAGCCGCAAGTAGATAGCGATTCCACCCGTGGCTGTTAGGGGCCCAAGTCAGCTGATCAAATCAGCTGTCATATGCCAGAAAAGATGCGGGCTCATCGCCGAAGCACGCATCAAACAGGGGGAGGCATCCAGTGATGAACTCTGCCTGTCATTGGACATTAAGGGGTGAAGTATACAAAAGAAAGTGCCCTTACATCCAGACGTTACCTGCAATGTCCAACTCACTAAACGTGCATGTGATAAACATTTTATTTTTGCACATCTGCTTTACCAGTAAGATTTTACATCTGAAAATGCCTTGACAATAGTGTTGAGCGATACTGCCCGATATCCTAAAATATCGGATCGGATTGGATCGGCCCGATACTCAAAAAGTTTCGTGTATCGCCGTTCCGATATCGGAAACACAATGCAAGTCAATGGGACAGAAATATCGGAACTAAAAAAAACCCTTTCTTTCCTTGTAAACACTAAATATACACACATAGAATACATATATATATATACATATATATATATATACATGTCATTGTGACATATATATACATATATTTATAGTTCATACACTTCCACATAGTAAAATAGCCTCTGATTCAATTGCCGGGTAATGCCGGCTTTTGTGAAAATACAGAAGCACCCGACATGAAATGACACATGGTTTACATAGAGTTAACCATGTCTTTTCATGTAGTTTGATATCTGGTTTTCACAAACAATTACATGAGTGTAAGTGTGCAAAATTTCACACCTGTAGGGGTTAATTAAAGATGTAAATTTGTTGTAAAAAAACGGACATTTTTGCTACGAATTTACACCTTTAATTAACCCCTACATGTGTCAAATTTTGCACACATACACTCATGTAATTGTTAGTGAAAACAATATATCAAACAACATGAAATGTGATGGTTAACTCTATGTAAACCATGTGTCATTTCATGTCGGCTTCAGTATTTTCACAAAAGCTGGCAATTGAATTAGCGGCTATTATACTATGTAGAAGTGTATGAACTATAAATATAAATATATATATATGTGTCACAAATTCAATGACATGTATATATATATATATATATATATATATATATATATATGAGGTGTAAAATTGTTGAAAAAAAATGCGTGGGCTCCCGCCCTATTTTCTCAACCAGACAGACAAAGCCAGCGAGTGGGGGAAGAGAATAAAAGCCCAGAGAGGGACCATTATTTTTGCCCCCCCCCCTGGCTACTAACATCTGCCGCCAGACACCCCAGAAAAAGCAAATCTATAATTGGATTCGCCCTTTCTGGCACTTTGCCCGTCTATTCCCATTGCCCTGTGTAACGCTGGTATTGTCTGTACTTTGTTTTCCAGCGTTACTCTGCATGTCTTTTGCATTAACCCTTTTTCTCCTTTCCCCTAACCAGCTGGGATACTGTTGTCTGTTACCTGTATGGATGCTGCTCAGTTCCCAGCTCTGCTGCGTGGCCGTACTTGCGTGAGTGTCTCCGCTGCGTTGCATGACCACCCGCATGTGCGGTCCCTGACCTGCTGCAGAAGCCATCCGTAGGTTCCAAAGTCCTCTGCAATGGTGCATGATTTACTACGTGTGTGGCAGCAGCTTCTGTCAGGCGCCTGGCCTGCTGTGAAGACCATCCGTAGGTTGCAAAGTCCTCTGCAATGGTGCATGATTTACTACGTGTGTGGCAGCGGCCACTGTCAGTTGTTCCTCTGTGATGAGTTGTCTGGCTCTGCATAGGGGGCGCGGCCCACACCTGTCCTGCTTTTATGAGGATTGGGTGTGTACTAGAATTACTGCTCCAGCCTATCGCTGTGAAGCAGTTCATATATAAAGTTCCCCAGCCCTGATGGGCATTGCCAGATCTTCGCATTGAATCCACATTGAATTTCTGAACCTAGCCATATGTGGTTGTGTGTTCTGCTCCTGCTCTGAGTTCGATCAGCTCTGGAGAGCTGATTCCCTGTTCCTGCTGTGTCTTGTTCCCTGATCCTGGATCTAACCCGGTACCTGAATGTCTTAACTGTGTTCTGTATTTCCGCCTATGCTGGGGGCTGATTACCCAGATCGCCGTTCCTGGAGGCTGTATATCCAGGCCTGTTCCTGTTGTATCTTGTTTCCTGAATCCCTGATCCTGGATCTAACCCGGTACCTGAATGTCTGAACTGTGTCTTGTGTTTCCGCCTATGCTGGGGGCTGATTACCCAGATCGCCGTTCCTGGAGGCTGTATATCCAGGCCTGTTCCTGCTGTGTCTAATTACCTGAACCCCTGATCCTGGATCGCATCCTGTACCTGACTGTCTGAACTGTGTCCTCTGTGTTATGTTCCTGAAATCCTGCTGTGTCCTGAACCCTGTGCCAGTGACTGTGAATCCTTGCTATATAACCTGAGTTCTTCTTGGAAGGAGGAGTCCGGTGTGTGCTGAGTTTCCGTTACTCTGTGCTCAGCTTCTGTGCAATTCCCGGCCAGCTCCCGTTGAGCCTGGCGGGGCTTGCACCAGACCGCTGGGGTTCCTTTTCAGATCGATACTAGATGTCCGGATTCCGAGGACCGTGTCCTCCCTGATGACCACTGCCTGATATCCGATGACCACTTCCTGATGTCCGGAGCCTGCCGATCGGTGCCAGATGTCCGGAGTCCGATGCCTGTGTTCCAGTCCGTGTTCCCGACTCCCTGAGATCCAATCCGTGTTCCTGATGTTCCTGTCCGTGTTCCTGACTCCCTGAGATCCAATCCGTGTTCCTGTGTCCCTGAGATCCAGTCCGTGTTCCTGATGTTCCGATGTCCTGCCGGTTCCTCCTTGGTCTACCCTGTGATGACGTCTGTCCTGGGTCGGTGTCTGATGTTCTCCTGCTGAGCCTGTGCTACGCCTGAGGCCTGAGAGTGAGGCCATACTAGTATGCCCGTGCCAGATGATCCTGGACTGCATCTACCCGTGATGACCCCGCCATCGTCTGAAGTCTGTCTGAGGTCGGTGTCTGATGTTCTCCTGCTGAGCCTGTGCTACGCCTGAGGCCTGAGAGAGAGGCCGCCCAAGTATGCCCGTGCCAGATAATCCTGGACTGCATCTACCTGTGATGTCCTCCTGCACTCGTCTGTGATCCTGAGTCGTGTACCCTTCTCTGATGTGCGGAATCGGGAGCCCGGTCTTATGTTCTGTTTATGTACTGTGTTTCTTTAAGTAAACTTTATGTTTCTTCTTACCTGAAGTTGTGCGGTGTTGTCTAGTCCTGCAGGTCGCCATCTTGCCCACATGCTCAGCTGCCATGGATCCCGGTCGCTGCCCTTCCTAGTCCGGGTAGGCCCGGGTCTCCCTCCGTGGTCCAGTGGGTCCACAGTCTCTTACCATCTGGGACGCATGCCTCACGTCGTCGTGGACTGGCGGCGTGGGAGCATTGGCTAGTTAGGCAAGCTATGCCATGTCCCGACGCCCCGCAGCCGTGGGAAGCGTCACACCCTGTAGCGGTGGCGAATGAGTTAATAGGGGGTTAAAGCCACCTTGCTATTGAAAGGTGAGTTTAAGCCAGGTTAATAATTGAGAGATGTCAATTAGACAACTATCAATTATTAATCCTATTGCATGAAATAAAAATAAAACACACACACTTTAATTAAAAATCATTTTAATGAAATAAACACACAGTTTTGACAACATTTTCTTTTACTGCCATTCCTTGCAAAGCCCTTGTTCACCTGTAATAAAAATAATATAATAAAGCAACATTATTCTTACCTATCCGATGTTCAGTCAGGTCCCCAGATGTAATCCTTCTGAAAGGGTTAATGTTTACTGCTGAGACTGCAGCTAATGCTGACAGTCTCACAGTAATCCCCCGAATGAATGAGCTCCTCTCCTGGCTGACAGGAGAGGAAGTGGTTAGCATAATTGATTGCTTTCCACTTTCACTTCAGGTCAGCCAGGGACACCCACAGCATCAGTGACATCAGAGGGAATCCCGGCTGACCTGAAGTGAACTGATTAACAAAAATAGGGGATCCCCTCTAAAAAAAAATGGTGTGGGGTCTCCCCTATTTTTGTTAACCAGCCTGATAAAGCAGACTACTGAGGCCTGGTTTTTCAGGCTGTTAAGGAGCCAATATCCATGGACCTTGCAAGCCTGATAATACCAGGCCACAGCAGTCTGCTTTTCTTGGCTGGTTAACAAAAATAGGGGATCCCCTCGAAAAAAAATGGCGTGGGGTCCCTCCTATTTTTGTTAACCAGCCAGATGAAGCAGACTGCTGAGGCCTGGTTTTTCAAGCTGGTAAGGATCCAATATCCATGAACCTTGCAAGCCTGATAATACAAGGCCACAGCAGTCTGCTTAGCGTGGCTGGTTAACAAAAATAGGGGATCCCCTCGAAAAAAAAATGGCATGGGGGTCCCCCTATTTTTGTTAACCAGCCAAGTAAAATGCAGACTGCTGCGGCCTGGTATTAAAATACTGTCAAGGCCCATAGATTTTGGCCCTCAACAGCCTAAAAATACCAGGCTGCAGCAGCCCCACAAATGGTGCATCCAAAGATGCGCCAATTGTGGCACTTTACCTGGCTCTTCCCACTTGCCCTGTAGCGGTGGCAAGTGGGGTAATAAGGGGTTAATGTCACCTTTGATTGATCGTGACAATAAGTCCGGTTAATAATGGAGAGGCGTCAATAAGACACTGATCCATTATTAATCATAGTTTGTAAATCTAAAAAAAAACCACAGCAAGAAAAAAGTCTTTTAATTAAATAAAACACCACACAGTTTTCATTAATTTTATTTCACTCTCATCCTGTGACGCCATCGATCTCCTGTAAAAAAACAAAAATAATAAACCAACACAAATACTCCCTGTCCGACGCTGTCCAAAATACCGAGTGTACCACGACGAGTCCAGCTCTGCTACATCTGGATGACAGGCTGAGCCTGACATCCACATGGAACAGAGCTGCTTACCAGTGCTGCGTCCCCGGCGGTGACGTAATCCGGACTGGTTTACGGCCAGCTGTCGCGAGAGTACAGCTGGCCGAGATTACCCAGTACCCGGCAGTCACTGCAGTTATCGCGAGATTCTGCATGTGACCGCCAGGGACAGGGTAATGGCGGCCATCCAGGAGGACGTGACCGCCGGGGAAGGGGATCTTCTGCCAGGTAAGTGCTGACTCTGCTGAGTCCTGACTAGAGTTGAGCGATACTTTCCGATATCCAAAAGTATCGGAATCGGAATGGTATCGCCGATACCCAAAAAATATCGGCGATACCAATACTGGAAATCCAATGTAAGTCTATGGGAGCAAAATATCGGAATTAAAAAACCCCATTCTTGCCTTGTTGGTTAATTGTACATGAAGGAAAACAACAAAGAGTAATGTAGAATGTATTGGGGAAGGTTGAGGAGACATTAAAGGCATAGATGTTTAACCCAATCAAATGGAATAGCATAAATATTTTTTTTTTTAAAGATGTTCGGATTGACGAAGAAATTGACAATGTTGTTAACGTTTTTTCTATTTTGGCAAATATGTATATTTCACAACTTCCATGCTCTTCACCTTTTTAACTTTTGACACACTTTCACCTTCATAATCTTCAGCAGCATCATCTTTTTCATCAAATTATTCTTCATCTTCACCTTCTTTATCTTCTTCTTAAACTTCTTGCTATTCATCTTTTTGTTAACATTACTCATATTCTTCTTATGAAACTATTATTCTTCTTCATATAGTACTTCATCTTCTTCATCATATTCTTATTTGTGACAGAGATTCCTGTACTTGTAATCTGTCAAAGTATGAATTTTTCATCCTTCCGTTCTTGCTGTCACAAAAGATTTAAATTACAACAGTATTTGTCCGTGTTCAGTTTAGCCTGCAGCAGCAGGCATTTTCCAGGGGCACCACGAGGAGGAACGGACTCACCCCATACACTGCTTAGTCTTCTTCTGCTTATAATTTAGAGCATATATTTTGCTCTTCATTTTGGTCTTATACTTCATGTTCTTCTGCTTTTGATCTTTCTTATTGTTCTTAGTCTCTTGTTCTGTATCTGTAGTTGCTACTTCTTAGTCTGTGGGTAATCTTTTTTCTTTTTGTGAGGTTTGGCTGTTGTTGATGCTCGTCGTCCTTGTGCTCATCTTTCGGGTGGTCATCAGGTCTGTTTCATTGTTGGGATCCAGTGTGATTACCAAAATTTAAAAATTTAAATTGTAATGTACAAACAAGAGCCAATGCAAGTAACGAGGACCAACTGACTGTGCTGGAACCGGAGGGGCAGCAGAAGGAAAAGAGCCAATGGCACAACCGAGGACCAGCTGACATTACTGGGACACGGTTACTAAGCAGGAGGTACCTGTGCTCCAAAGCACTACCAAGGACCAGCAGATGTTGCTGGAAGTCGGATACCGAGATGGAGGCACCTAGGCCAAAGGCACTGCGGAGAACCAGTTGACGGTACTGGAACCCGGACGGGTAGCAGAAGGTACAAGAGCCAATGCAAGTAACGAGGACCAGCTGACTGTGCTGGAACCCGGAGGGGCAGCAGAAGGAAAAGAGCCAATGGCACAACCGAGGACCAGCTGACGTTACTGGGACACGGTTACTAAGCAGGAGGTACCTGTGCTCCAAAGCACTACCAAGGACCAGCAGACGTTGCTGGAACTCGGATACCGAAATGGAGGCACCTAGGCCAAAGGCACTGCGGAGAACCAGTTGACGGTACTGGAACCCGGACGGGTAGCAGAAGGTACAAGAGCCAATGCAAGTAACGAGGACCAGCTGACTGTGCTGGAACCCCGAGGGGCAGCAGAAGGAAAAGAGCCAATGGCACAACCGAGGACCAGCTGACGTTACTGGGACACGGTTACTAAGCAGGAGGTACCTGTGCTCCAAAGCACTACCAAGGACCAGCAGACGTTGCTGGAACTCGGATACCGAGATGGAGGCACCTAGGCCAAAGGCACTGCGGAGAACCAGCTGACGGTACTGGAACCCGGACGGGTAGCAGAAGGTACCCATGGAAATTTAAGTTGACAGGCCGCGAGCCGGCCGCAGTTACCGAATTCCACAGTACTACAGTGGGTGATTGTCCTATTGTCACAACGGAAACAGCCTTTATTTGCATATCCCGCAGCACACATAGGAAGCACCTAAACTCCAGGCACCATAGAGTCGGCTAACCCGACCGCAACACGACAGGACAACTTATTGGAGGCTAAGTGACGTTTACACTGACAGGAAACAGATGGCGTGCTGTAACCAGTCTGGGCAGGAGTGAGTACCCGTGCCAATGACACTTCCGAGCAACAACTGTCGGTGTTGGAGCCCAGGGATGAGAAGAGAACCGGTTGGAGGCAGCAGGACTTTTTGCCGTTCACACAGCAGGGGAGCAGCTGACATTACTGAACCCCAGTAACACAGGAGCAAGTGTTGACTGTGCTAACAGCACTTCCGAGCAACAACTGGCGGTGTTGAAGCCCAGGGATGAGAAGAGAACAGGGTGGAGGCAGCAGGACTTTTTGACATTCACACAGCAGGGGAACAGCTGACATTACTGAACCCCAGTAACACAGGAGCAAGTGTTGACTGTGCTAACAGCACTTACAGGCAACAACTGGCGGTGTTGGAGCCCAGGGTCAAGGAGGATGTTTAAATACTAGATCAAGTAATTTTAAATGTCTATACTTCAAACAAGAGAAAGATAACCTTTACTACCATAAGATGATGATTTCATTTAAACTAATATCGAGATAAATAAAGAATTGACAAACATAAACACATACATTAACATGTTGAACAGCAATGCAAACCACAAAATAAATTAGTTAAGGAATGTGCTATACGGTTGTACATAAAAGCATACAAGTACATATCTGAATCCATTAATGATGGATAAGTAACAGTATGTACACCATTTTTATTGTATAGACAATGAATGTCTGACTTCAAAACATCATCAGCATTACAAGTTATCTGTGACATTACTAAAATGTTACATTTGCTGAATAATGTCACTAAACAGTTTATACAAAATTATACAATTTCCATCATGTAATACTCATAATATGTGGCAATAATCATTTTTATTAACAAACATAACCTTTAAAAAGTGCATAGTGCATAGTGAAAATTGCTATTTATGCCTGACTGTCGACTTGCAAGCATGACAACGGATAGATAAGGTATATATAGATGAGACTGCATAGCCACAGATGGTGAATGGCGATGTAATACTGTACCTCAATAAAGTGTGCGTCACTACTACATAATTTTTTTTATATAGCTTTATAAACAGAGTACGTGGATGTATGCTTGCGCCTTTGTTTTGACGCACAGACTACCTTCCTGCTGAGACGCGTTGGGTAGTGAACAGTTGTGTGCAGTGTTCACTGTAGTCTGAGGTTTTCCTTTTTGGAGTGCAGATCACGCTCCAGTTAGTTCTTCAACCACTGCTGGTTGTAGTCTGCTGAGCGTGTGTCACTGGCACATCCTTGAAATTTTTCTCTAATTGTTGCTGCTCCATTCTATTACAAATAAATAAAATCTATTAGTGTGACGCGCTTCCATCCGTATACAATACATTGGTTGCAAACACTATAGAAGTACACAAAGGGGCCTTTCACACCTACTGAACAGTTGTGTGCAGTGTTCACTGCAGTCTCTGCGGAATAACCACACTTAGGCCTTATAACTTTTCAGACTTTCTTTATCAATCTACCAAGATGAAGAAGGCAGGGAGTAAGGCACATGGTCGTGGCCGTGGAGTTTCTTCAGGGAGAGGACGTGGGGATTCTGTGGCTGCTGCGGCCCCCAGTGACACAGCATCAAACAGTTTTCCCCGTGAGCGTTCCTTTATGCACACTTTTGTAGGAGCTCGGAGTACCCCCCTGCTGCGGGAAGAACAAATTGAAGCCGTTGTTGGTTGGATGGCAGCCAATGCATCAACTTCAATTGCTTCCACCTCCTCTCAGGACCACAGCACTGTTGAGCAACCATCTGTCTCTTCACCGCCTGGCAAATTGCCCAGGCAGTCAGCGAGTTCTGTACAGGAGTCAGCTGAGTGTCTGCTTCTGTTCTCAGAATCTGTTGTCTTGCAAACAGGGGCCCAGCTAAGCAGCATTCTGTAATGTGAAGAAGAGGGAGTATGCAGTGATGCGCAACAGCTGTGTCTCTCTGAATCTGAAGAGGCGGGTGAGACAGTGCCGATGGTAAGCACACCGCAGAACGCATCTGATGATGATGAGACTCAGGTGCCAGTTTCTGTTGAGCATGGTGCTGGCCAGACCACCCAACAGCAGCAGGTGTTGGAAGAGGGTAGTGGAGATGATGAGGTCCAAGACCCAACATGGCGTGAGGAACAGGAAGGTGGTGGGAGCAGCTCAGAGGAATACTAATAATAATAATATTAATTTATATAGCGCCATCATATTACGCATCGCTTTACAGTTTTGCAGTTTAAGAACACAAGTCATAAGTAACAACGTTAACAATACAATAATTTAAGCTAAATAAGTCGCCCCTGCTCGTGACAGCTTACAATGTACAATGAGGTGGGGGAGATACAAAGTATAGGTGTTTATATACAATGGTGCATTTACAATGATGGTCCAGCCATCTTGAGGGAGTGAGGGATGGAGATAGTGAATGGGCTAGAGCAGGGGTGGGCAATTAATTTTGCCAGGGGGCCGCATGAGAAATTGGGATGGTTTTAGAGGGCCGGACTAATATAATTAACTCCGTTCTACCCAATACTGTATATATACATATATATATATATATATACTGTATACTGTATATATACATACCTGCCCATTATCATCATCTTCTCCCCATCATCATCAATGCCTCCCCATTATCAGCAATGCCTGCCCATCATCATCTTCTCCCCATCATCAATGCCTGCCCATTATCATCAATGCCTGCCCATTATCATCATTTCTCCCCATCATCATCAATACCTCCCCATTATCAGCAATGCCTGCACATCATCATCTTCTCCCCATCATCAATGCCTGCCCATTATCATCAATACCTGCCCATTATCATCATCTTCTCCCCATCATCATCAATGCCTGCCCATCATCATCATCATCTTCTCCCCATCATCAATGCCTGCCCATTATCATCAATACCTGCCCATTATCATCATCTTCTCCCCATCATCATCAATGCCTGCCCATCATCATCATCATCTTCTCCCCATCATCAATGCCTGCCCATTATCATCAATACCTGCCCATTATCATCATCTTCTCCCCATCATCATCAATGCCTCCCCATTATCAGCAATGCCTGCCCATCATCATCTTCTCCCCATCATCAATGCCTGCCCATTATCATCAATGCCTGCCCATTATCATCATCTTCTCCCCATCATCATCAATGCCTCCCCATTATCAGCAATGCCTGCCCATCATCATCTTCTCCCCATCATCAATGCCTCCCCATTATCAGCAATGCCTGCCCATTATCATCATCTTCTCCCCATCATCAATGCCTCCCCATTATCATCAATGCCTGCCCATTATCATCATCTTCTCCCCATCATCATCAATGCCTCCCCATTATCAGCAATGCCTGCCCATCATCATCTTCTCCCCATCATCAATGCCTGCCCATTATCATCAATGCCTGCCCATTATCATCATCTTCTCCCCATCATCATCAATGCCTCCCCATTATCAGCAATGCCTGCCCATCATCACACACAGCAGCAATAACACTCTCCACATACATACACACACACACAACACACCAAAGCACCGCACATAGACACTGACACACCATAGATCACTCTTTCCTGTCCAGCCGTCCCCATTACACAGCCTGCCCTGATTGATCATCACTTCGCCACCCATCATCATCAAGGCCTTCCCCATTATGCAGCTGCCTCCGCGCATCTCATCTTCTCCCCATCATCAATGCCTGCCCATTATCATCAATGCCTGCCCATTATCATCATCTTCTCCCCATCATCATCAATGCCCCCCATTATCAGCAATGCCTGCCCATCATCACACACAGACAGCACATAAGCACTCTCTCACATACATACACACACACACACACACACAAAGCACCGCACTACATAGACACAGACACACGCAGAGACACGTCTTACCTGTCCAGCGTCCCCGCTCTCTGACACAGCCGGCCGCTGAATGATGACGTCATTCAGCGGCCGGCTGTGAGAGGAAGCGCCGGTGGAGCCCGGAGCTGCAGCAGCGGAGGCACGGGAGAGGTAAGTATTGTGCCAGCTGATCCCAGGGCCCTGAGACTGCCGGAGCGCCTCCGCGGGCCGGTCACTGACAGCCGGCGGGCCAGATGCGGCCCGCGGGCCGCCCCTTGCCCGGGTCTGGGCTAGAGACACACACACACATACACACTTACACAGAATACATAGAATGACTTTGATTAGTGAATGTGATAGGCCGCTCTGAACAAATGTGTTTTGAGGGAGCGCCTGAAACCATGCAAATTGTGGATAGTCCTAATTTGTTGGGGTACAGCATTCCAGAGGATTGGCGTAGCGCGGGAGAAGTCTTGGAGTGGGGAGTGGGAGGTACGTATTAGTGCAGAGTTTAGTCGAAAGTCGTTTGCAGAGCGCAGCAGTCGGTTAGGCCGATAGATAGAAATGAGGGAGGAGATGTAGGAGGGGTGCTGCACTGTGGATAGCTTTGTGGCTGAGAACCAGTACTTTGGTTGAAAGCTGGGAGAGGCCTAGAGAAGTGGTTAGTGATAGAAGGAAGATAGAGGAAGACATTGCCCCAACGGTACAAACAGGAGGGAGAGTTAGGCTGCAGACTCGGTTGCCTGTAGCCTCCAGTTTGTCACCTGTTCGGAGCAGTTGTCTTCCAAAAGTCAAAACGTGCGCTCCCAGGACTTGCACTGCGTGGTTCTTTTTTCACACACTTGCACATGATATTTGCTATGTCAAATGCAAGCTGTGTAATCAAAAATTAAAAATAGCTAAAAGTGTCAGTCACCTCAATACCACAAATATGTGGAAACATGTGCGGACAAAGCACGTAGTTGAGTTACAAAGACACACTGGAGATGTAGGCCAACCTACAGCAGCACCTACATCTTCAGGTTGTGTTGAAGCCTCTTCATCGAGCTCACACACAGCTGGTTCTGCTTCCTCACAGGATTGCCATGGAAGAACCTCGGTCACTGTTGTCCAGAGACAAAGTGTTATTCCACACACAGCAGCAAGTTCCCTGTCATCCTCACACTCCCAGGCCACAAAACAGCCATCGGTAAACACAGGCATGGGATAAAAGACGGCCATACTCCGCAAACCATGCACGAGCACAGGCTCTGAATGCTGGCATTGCAAAACTCCTGTACCTTGAAATGCTGTCATTCAGGCTGGTGGAGACAGACAGTTTCTGTAACTGAATATCATTGTCAGTCCCACAATACAATGTGCCAAGCCGATTTCATTTCAGCAGGCAAGCCGTCCCTGGTCTGCAAAAGCATGTTGAGGGAAAAATTAAACATGCGCTACTAAACGCCCTCAGTAGCAAGGTCCACCTGACCACCGATGCGTGGACCAGTACCCATTGTTAGGATCTGCTACAACCAGTAAGGAAAGAAGGGAATTCTGTCCCTACAATACAACTAAGCTGAATCCCTACGATGTAACGGGGAACCTGATCCTGCGACCAGACCCGCTAAAGTCCTCATCTAGTGTGAACGAAGACCTATAGTTGCGAGGGAGGAATCCCTACAAGATCTAGGGACTGGGAGAAAAGGTGGACACCTCCTAACATAAATTGTAGCATGGATAATTAAACAGAAAAAAAAATACTTTGCGATCCTAACATCAAGCAAAACTGACTGATTAAGGCACCTAAGCACCCGGCTAGCTTAACAGTAGATAATACAATGAAGTCAAGCAAAGCCAGAAGGGCGGAGCCAGACTAAATAGGGAAAAAAGGTCATGTGACCAGCAAACTGAAACAAAACCTAACAAGAGGGTTCTAACACCCATGGCGAGGGACAATACCTTTCCCTCACTGCCCATTGGGTCAATGTTGTGTAGCCGGGTACTGATCTTGCGAGTGGCGCTGTACGTGTTCTGTCAACTCCAAGGATTGCAGGAATCAAGTCTGTACACATTGACTCCTCCTCCTACTCCAGTTCCTCAGAATCATCGCTGCAGGAGCCGTCACGGTCTACCTCCACATGGACCCGTGAACGTTTACCTGTTGCGACCGATATGAGCACAGCCGTGTCCAAATGTCAACAGGCCGTCCTGAAATTAATTTCCATGGGGAATCTTAGCCATACAGCGCAGGAGCTCTGTAATGCCATAAAGCAGGAGAGCGACGTGTGGTTTTTGGAAGCGAATCTACAGGCAGGCTTGGTAGTGTGTGACAATGGCCGAAATCTGGTGGCAGCTCTGGGCCTTGGCAACCTCACTCACATACCATGTCTGTCATATGTGCTCAACTTGGTCGTGCAGAGTTTTTTGAGGGACTATCCGGATCTTGATGCACTGCTGCACAAGGTCCGCCTAGAGTGCGCTCACTTGCGACGTTCCAGCATGGCCAGATCGCTGATTGCAGCTCTGCAACGCAGATTTCGCCTTCATGAACATCGCATCATATGTGACGTACCCACCAGGTGGAATTCCTCGTTACATATGTTGGAGCGGTTGTGTGAGCAGCAGCCAACAGTAATGGAGTATCAGCTGCATCAGGCGCAATCAACTCGCAATTTGCGCCGTTCACACCTCACCACTACTGAGTGGGCCTCTATAATAATAATAATAATAATAATATCTTTATTTATATAGCGCCATAATATTCCGCAGTGCTTTACAGTTTAACAGTTTCAAAACACAAGTCATAAGTAACAACGTTAACAATACAATAATTAAAGCAAAATCAGCTGCCCCTGCTGGTGAAAGCTTACAATCTACAATGAGGTGGGGGAGAAACAAAGTACAGGTGTTTATATACAATGGTGTTTTTACAATGATGGTCCAGCCATTTTAAGGGAGTGAGGGATGCATGGAGATAGTGAATGGGCTACACACACAGACTTACACATAGAATGACTTTGATTAGTGAATGTGATAGGCCACTGTGAACAAATGTGTTTTGAGGGAGCGCCTGAAACCATCCAAATTGCGGATAGTCCTAATTTCTTGGGGTAGAGCATTCCAGAGGATTGGCGCAGCGCGGGAGAAGTCTTGGAGTCGGGAGTGGGAGGTACGGATTAGTGCAGAGGTTAGTCGAAGGTCGTTTGCAGAGTGCAGCAGTCGGTTAGGCCGATAAATATAAATGAGGGAGGAGATGTAGGGGGATGCTGCACTGTGGAGAGCTTTGTTGGTGAGAACCAGTAATTAGAATTGGATCCTATAATGAATGGGCAGCCAGTGTAATGAGTGGCGAAGGACTCTATGAAGGACATCTGCCGCGTTTTGCGTGCGTTTGATGAGTCAATGCGGATGGCGAGTGCAGATGATGCACTAGTCAGCCTGACTGTCCCCCTTATCTGCCTGCTTCAAAAAACATTGCAAGCACTAAGGCATGAGGTTTTGGAAGAGGTGGAGGATGAGGAGTCACAAATTCCATCACCTTCTGGACAGTCAGTGCAACGTGGTTCCTCACAAAGGGCTGGAGGACTTTCAAAGTACCATGCTGTATCAACAATTGAACCTCCAGAGTCGCTGTCTATATTTTCATAACCATTCCAAACTTTTAATGTATTTACAAAGCACATAATGTACAGTTTTTGTCTATCCTTTTGTAATGCTATTGTGTTTCCATAAAGTGATGTTACAGAATTATGATACAATGTTTTTAAATTTTATGAGTTTTAAATTTTGTAAATTTTTATGTATTTGAAGGACTTTGTGAGGAGGATGAGGAGGAGTCAATGGAGGAGGAAGACATCGCTCCAGAGGGAGGTAGACAACGCTCTAGTCAGTATGTAGAGCAAGGGTGGGGTGATGCACAGCAGGCAGAGATGACGCCTCTTGCAGGGGACGACGTTTCTTGGCCAGTTGGGAGTCTGCAGCACATGGTTGATTTCATGCTGCCGTGCCTGAGAAACGACCGCCGCATCGAACACATTCACACCACGTCTGATTATTGGGTGTACACCCTCCTAGACCCTCGCTACCGGGACAACTTTCAAAGCCTCATCAGACCGTTGAACCGGGAGCGTAAAATGCGGGAGTAACAAGACACACTGCTGCAATTATTATTATTATTATACATTTATATAGCGCCATTTATTCCATGGCGCTTTACATATGACAAGGGAAAAATATAGACAGGTACAATAAAGATGTACTGGACAAGGGACACACAAGTACAGAAGGAGAGAGGACCCTGCCCGCGAGGGCTCACAGTCTGCAGGGATGGGTGAGAATGCAATAGGAAAGGGTAGAGCTGGTCGTACGATGGTTGAGTACACTGAGGATCATTGCAGGTTGTAAGCTTGTCGGAATCCATAATGTTCTCCATTCCAGCCGAGAGCACTGCTGCTGCTACTGCTTTACAAAGCAGCTCTGTGCGTCGAGGCAGTGGAGACAGCTCTGCAACAAGAGGGAGCACAAGCAGCGCCTCTGCACAGGGCAAGACCAGTATGTTCCAAATGTGGCGAAGTTTTGTGGCAGCGCCACCAATGTCTACACCATCCGAGACGGCTCCAGTCAGCAGGAGGCAACGTTTCCGTAAGATGATGACAGACGACATGTCTTGCCCACTCAGTATACTCCCAGATGGCTCTTCCCCATTCAAGTTTTGAGTCTCTAAGCTGGATACATGGCCAGAGCTTAGCCAGTATGCATTGGAGGTGCTGGCTTGCCCTGCTGGCAGTGTATTATCGGAGCGCGTCTTTTGTGCTTCAGGTGGTGTACTAACAGACCGTCGCATGCGACTATCCTCCGATAATGTAGACCGGCTTACTTTGCTGAAAATGAACAAGGCATGGATCACGCATGAATTTGCCTGTCCTGTTTCCGATTAAATAACTGGTTGGCAACGTTATACATGTATCCTGTTATGTTCATCTTTCTGCCACCTGAACTGTACAGTCATGGCCAAAAGTTTTGATAATGACACAAATATGATATTTTCACATGATCTGCTGCCCTCTGGTTTTTATGTGTGTTTGACAGATATTTTTATCACAGACAGAAATATAATTGCAAACATATGAGTAACAAAAGCTTATATTGACAGTTAGAATGAGTTAATGCAGCAAGTCTAATTTTGCAGTGTTGACCCTTCTTCTTCAGGACCTCTGCAATTCTCCCTGGCATGCTGTCAATCAACTTCTGGACCAAATCCTGGCTGATAGCAGTCCATTCTTGCACAATCAATGCTTTCATTTTGTCAGAATTTTTAAGTTTTTGTTTGTCCACCCGTCTCTTGATGATTGACCACAAGTTCTCAATGGGATTAAGATCTGGGGAGTTTCCAGCCCATGGACCCAAAATCTCTATGTTTTGTTCCCTGAGCCATTTTGTCACTCCATAACTTAGGCAAAACAAACTCACATCATGCCTCAAAAGCTGCAATGTTGGAAGTGCATAATGTGGGTTGAACTTTGACAACAGCTGCAGTGCGTATGTTTGCCTTCATTGTTCTTGGCTTTTAAATAAAAGCATACAAGTAAATATAATAATACCTGAAAACCTCAGACTACAGTGAACACTTCACACAACTGTTCAATAGCTGTGAAAGCCCTCTTTGTGTAATTCTATATTCTTTGCAACCAATGTATTGGATACGGATGGAAGCATGTCACACTAATAGATTTGAATTACTTGAAATTGAATGTAGCAGCACCAATTTTAGAAAAATGACAAGGATGAGCCAGTGACAGACACTCAGCAGAGTACACGCAGCGGTGGTTGAAGTAAGTGGAGCGGGATCTACACTCCTACCAAAAATTTAAACCTCAGACTAGAGTGAACACTGAACACAACTGTTCAACTTGCTGTGAAAGGCCTTTTTGTGGACTTCTATTATGTTTGAAGCAATGTATTGCATTTTGATGGAAGAGCGTCACACTAATAGATTTTAGTAAATTTAAAATAGAATAAGCAGCACCAATTTTAGAAAAATGACAAGGATGAGCCAGTGACAGACACTTAGCAGAGTACACGCAGCGGTGGTTGAAGGAAGTGGAGCGGGATCTACACTCCTACCAAAAATTTAAACCTCAGACTAGAGTGAACACTGAACACAACTGTTCACTTGCTGTGAAAGGCCTTTTTGTGGACTTCTATTATGTTTGAAAGCAATGTATTGTATTTTGATGGAAGAGCGTCACACTAATAGATTTTAGTAAATTTAAAATAGAATAAAGCAGCACCAATTTTAGAAAAATGACAAGGATGAGCCAGTGACAGACACTCAGCAGAGTACACGCAGCGGTGGTTGAAGGAAGTGGAGCGGGATCTACACTCCTACCAAAAATTTAAACCTCAGACTAGAGTGAACACTGAACACAACTGTTCACTTGCTGTGAAAGGCCTTTTTGTGGACTTCTATTATGTTTGCAAGCAATGTATTGTATTTTGATGGAAGAGCGTCACACTAATAGATTTTAGTAAATTTAAAATAGAATAAAGCAGCACCAATTTTAGAAAAATGACAAGGATGAGCCAGTGACAGACACTCAGCAGAGTACACGCAGCGGTGGTTGAAGGAAGTGGAGCGGGATCTACACTCCTACCAAAAATTTAAACCTCAGACTAGAGTGAACACTGAACACAACTGTTCACTTGCTGTGAAAGGCCTTTTTGTGGACTTCTATTATGTTTGCAAGCAATGTATTGTATTTTGATGGAAGAGCGTCACACTAATAGATTTTAGTAAATTTAAAATAGAATAAAGCAGCACCAATTTTAGAAAAATGACAAGGATGAGCCAGTGACAGACACTTAGCAGAGTACACGCAGCGGTGGTTGAAGGAAGTGGAGCGGGATCTACACTCCTACCAAAAATTTAAACCTCAGACTAGAGTGAACACTGAACACAACTGTTCACTTGCTGTGAAATGCCTTTTTGTGGACTTCTATTATGTTTGAAAGCAATGTATTGTATTTTGATGGAAGAGCGTCACACTAATAGATTTTAGTAAATTTAAAATAGAATAAAGCAGCACCAATTTTAGAAAAATGACAAGGATGAGCCAGTGACAGACACTCAGCAGAGTACACGCAGCGGTGGTTGAAGGAAGTGGAGCGGGATCTACACTCCTACCAAAAATTTAAACCTCAGACTAGAGTGAACACTGAACACAACTGTTCCTTGCTGTGAAAGGCCTTTTTGTGGACTTCTATTATGTTTGCAAGCAATGTATTGTATTTTGATGGAAGAGCGTCACACTAATAGATTTTAGTAAATTGAAAATAGAATAAAGCAGCACCAATTTTAGAAAAATGACAAGGATGAGCCAGTGACAGACACTCAGCAGAGTACACGCAGCGGTGGTTGAAGGAAGTGGAGCGGGATCTACACTCCTACCAAAAATTTAAACCTCAGACTAGAGTGAACACTGAACACAACTGTTCACTTGCTGTGAAAGGCCTTTTTGTGGACTTCTATTATGTTTGCAAGCAATGTATTGTATTTTGATGGAAGAGCGTCACACTAATAGATTTTAGTAAATTTAAAATAGAATAAAGCAGCACCAATTTTAGAAAAATGACAAGGATGAGCCAGTGACAGACACTCAGCAGAGTACACGCAGCGGTGGTTGAAGGAAGTGGAGCGGGATCTACACTCCTACAAAAAAATTAAAGCTCAGACTAGAGTGAACACTGAAACACAAGTGTTCACTTGCTGTGAAAGGCCTTTTTGTGGACTTCTATTATGTTTGCAAGCAATGTATTGTATTTTGATGGAAGAGCGTCACACTAATAGATTTTTGTAAATTTAAAATAGAAGAAAGCAGCAGAAATTTTTGAAAAATTACAAGGATGAGCCAGTGACAGACGCTCAGCTGAATACACGCAGCATTAGTTGAAGAAGTAACTGGAGCGTGATCTGCATTTAAAAAAAAAAAAAACTCACAGACTGCAGTGAACACTGAAACACAACTGTTCACTATCTGTGAAAGGCTCCTTTGTGTACTTCTATAGTGTTTGCAAGCAATGTATTGTATCAGGATGGAAGCACGTCACACTCATAGATTTTAGTTTTTTTCAATAGAATGGAGCAGCAACAATTTTAGAAAAATGACAAGGATGAGGCAGTGACACACGCTCAGCAGAGTACACGCAGCATTAGTTGAAGAAGTTAACTGGAGCGTGATCTGCATTTAAAAAAAATAAATAAAAATACCTCACAGACTGCAGTGAACACTGAAACACAACTGTTCACTATCTGTGAAAGGCTCCTTTCTGTACTTCTATAGTGTTTGCAACCAATGTATTGTATATGGATGGAAGCGCGTCACACTATAATTTCTATTGAATGGAGCAGCTAGAATTACACTAAAGAAAAAAAAAAGAGTCTGTGAGTGACACGTGCAGATGCCTACAGACAGCGTTGGATGCAGAGCAAACTGCAGCGTCACCTGCACTCTCACACACACACCTTGCACAGAGCTGTTAAAACAACACTGCAAGGCAAAAGGAAGCTTTACACAGCGGTTGGTAAACTAGCCTGCCTAAAGCAAAGTACACAAAATCGCAATCTCTAACTGTCCCTCTGAGTCAGCAGAGCAGCGTTCTGTCCCTAACTGAGTTCACAGCACAGTGATGCTAAAATGGCGGCGGCGACTTTTATAGTGCATTCTGACATCATTTCAGCAGCCAATCACAGCCATGCCATTAGTTAAGATGACCGCAGCATTACAGGATGTGCCCACACTTCGTAGGATTCCTCATTGGCTGACTAAAATCACACTGCCTCTCAAAGAATTATGGGAACTTCCGATTCCAGTATACGATATAGGAAAAATATCGGAACTAAGTATCGGAATTCCGATACAGCGAATATCGGCCGATACCCGATACTTGCGGTATCGGAATGCTCAACACTAGTCCTGACACCTGACAGACCCGACCGACACTGACAGTGACAGTTTCGAGGAGTTCCTGTGTCACGTACTTCGTATAGACTTTCTCGGAAATCTCAGATTCCGGTATCCGATATGACAAAATATCGGAACTCAGAATCGGAATTCCGATACAGCAAATATCGGCTGATACCCGATATTTGCAGTGTCGGAATGCTCGACACTACTTGACAATACAGTATTTTAAGCACATCTGAATATTTAGCAATAATCAGGCTTGAGAAAAGGTGTAGAAAGCAGCAATCAGATAATGGAAATTCAATGTCCCATACTGGGACAAGGTAAAAAAGTAAAACAAAAGTTTAAACAAATTGTAAAAATATTTTAAAAAATCACAAAAAAAGAACAAAAAAGGAAAAAAAATTATACCAATAAATGCATATATTTATGCGAAAACAAAAATAAACAAAGTACACATATTTAGTATCGCCACATCAAGAATTTCCCACCCTATAAAACTGTCACACAAGTTAACCCTTTCAGTGAACACAGTAGAAAAACATTTTTTTTCATCATACTACTGAAAAAAAGTGTAATAAAACGCAATCAAAAGGTCGAATATAAATAAAAATCATAAGGCTGAAAACGTCATCTTGTCCCTCAAACAGAAAGCCATCATAGAGCTCTGTCAGCAAAGAAATAGGAAAGCTATAGCTCTCAGTATATAGTGATGCAAAAGCTATTTTTTTTTCAAAACAGTTTTTATTGTGTACAAACAGCAAAACATTAAAAAATGATATAAATAGAATAAAGCTGCCTTATAACTTTTACCATACAGTGAGCGACATAAAAAAAAATCCTGAATTGCTGATTTTTGTTTATACTGCCTCCCAAAAATCATAATAGACAGAAATTAAAAAATGTTATGTGCTCGGAAATGGTACCAAAAAAAATCTCAACTCATTTCACTAAAAACAAGCCTACACTACTCTGTTGGCAAAACTGCAGAATTATTATAACTCTCAGAATATGGAATATAGAAAAACTTTTCTTTGTAAAAATAAATAAAGCCAATTCTTTCCCTTCTGTTGTTTCATTCTACCTCCCAAAAATCTAAGTAAGCTTGCCTCACATTTATCCTGTGCATGTTTCCATGTAAATCTCTGCAATACGTGTTTCAGACAGAACTCCTAGCAGAAGATTCCCTATAATGAGGCAATTGGATGCACTGTGGATGCCGTCTGGAATATGAGCCAGTGGTGTCTGGCTTTTTGAGTGTGCATAAACGCGTGTTCAGACACAGTTTACAAATAAAAAAAGCCCCCCAATCAGATCCATCACCTATTAACCCCTTCACCCCCAAGGGTGGTTTGCACGTTAATGACCGGGCCAATTTTTACAATTCTGACCACTGTCTCTTTATGAGGTTATAACTCTGGAACGCTTCAACGGATCTTCGCGATTCTGAGAATGTTTTCTCGTGACATATTGTACTTTATGTTAGTGGTAAAATTTCTTCCATATAACTTGCGTTTATTTATGAAAAAAAACGCAAATATGGTGAAAATTTGGAAAATTTAGCAATTTTCAAACTTTGAAATTTTATTCCCTTAAAACAGAGAAATATGTCACAGAAAATAGTTAACAAATAACATTTCCCACATGTCTACTTTACATCAGCACAATTTTGGAACCAAAATTTTTTTTTGTTACGAAGTTATAAGGGTTAAAAGTTGACCAGCGATTTCTCATTTTTACATCAAAATGTACAAAGCCATTTTTTTTAGGGACCACTCATATTTGAAGTCACTTTGAGGGGTGTATATAGCAGAAAATACCCAAAAGTGACACCATTGTAAAAACTACACCCATCAAGGTACTCAAAACCACATTCAAAAAGTTTATTAACCCTTCAGGTGCTTCACAGGAGCTGAAGCAACGTGGAAGGAAAAAATGAACATTTTACTTTTTAGTCACAAAAATGATCTTTTACAAACATTTTTTTTATATTCACAAGGGAAAAAGGAGAAAATGGACCGATAAAGTTGTTGTGCAATTTCTCCTGAGTACGCCGATACCCAATATGTGAGGGAAAACCACTGTTTGGGCGCACGGCAGGGCTCGGAATGGAAGGAGCGCAGTTTGACTTTTCCAAACCAAAATTGGCTGTAATTGAGAACGGACGCCATGTCGCGTTTGGAGAGGCCCTGATATGCCTAAACAGTGGAAACCCCCACATGTGACCCCATTTTGGAAACTAGACCCCCTATGGAACTTATCTAGATGTGTGGTGAGCACTTTGAACCCCAAGTGCTTCACGCAAGTTTATAATGTAGAGTCGTGAAAAAAAAAAATCATATTTTTTCAACAAGCATGATGTTTTAGTCCCCAATTTTTTATTTTCCCAAGGGTAAGAGGAGAAATTGGACCACAAAAGTTGTTGTCCAACATGTCCTGAGTACGCTGATACCCAATTTATGTGGGGGGAACCACTGTTTGGGCGCACGGCAGGGCTCGAAAGGGAAGGAGCGCGGTTTGACTTTTCCAAACCAAAATTGGCTGGAATTGGGAACGAACGCCATGTCGCGTTTGGAGGGCCCCTGATGTGCCTAAACAGTGGAAACCCCCACATGTGACCCCATTTTGGAAACTAGACCCCTAAGGAACTTACCTAGATGTGTGGTGAGCACTTTGAACCCCCAAGTGCTTCACGCAAGTTTGTAATGTAGAGCCGTGAAGAAAAAAAATCATATTTTTTCCACAAGCATGATGTTTTAGTCCCCAATTTTTTATTTTCCCAAGGGTAAGAGGAGAAATTGGACCACAAAAGTTGTTGTCCAACTTGTCTGAGAGTACGCTGATACCCCATATGTGGGGGGGAACCACTGTTTGGGCGCACGGCAGGGCTCGAAAGGGAAGGAGCGCGGTTTGACTTTTCCAAACCAAAATTGGCTGGAATTGGGAACGAACGCCATGTCGCGTTTGGAGGGCCCCTGATGTGCCTAAACAGTGGAAACCCCCCACATGTGACCCATTTTGGAAACTAGACCCCCTAAGGAACTTATCTAGGTGTGTGGTGAGCACTTTGAACCCCCAAGTGCTTCACGCAAGTTTGTAATGTAGAGCCGTGAAGAAAAAAAATCATATTTTTTCCACAAGCATGATGTTTTAGTCCCCAATTTTTTATTTTCACAAGTGTAAGAGGAGAAATTGGACCACAAAAGTTGTTGTCCAACTTGTCCTGAGTACACTGATACACCATCTGTGGGAGGGAACCACTGTTTGGGCGCACGGCAGGGCTCGAAAGGGAAGGAGCGCCGTTTGACTTTTCCCAACCAAAATTGGCTGGAATTGGGAACGAACGCCATGTCGCGTTTGGAGGGCCCCTGATGTGCCTAAACAGTGGAAACCCCCACATGTGACCCCATTTTGGAAACTAGACCCCCTAAGGAACTTACCTAGATGTTTGGTGAGCACTTTGAACCCCCAAGTGCTTCACGCAAGTTTGTAATGTAGAGCCGTGAAGAAAAAAAATCATATTTTTTCCACAAGCATGACGTTTTAGTCCCCAATTTTTTATTTTCCCAAGGGTAAGAGGAGAAATTGGACCACAAAAGTTGTTGTCCAATTTGTCCTGAGTACGCTGATACCCCATATGTGGGGGGAACCACTGTTTGGGTGCACGGCAGGCTCGAAAGGGAAGGAGCGCCGTTTGACTTTTCCAAACCAAAATTGGCTGGAATTGGGAACGAACGCCATGTCGCGTTTGGAGGGCCCCTGATGTGCCTAAACAGTGGAAACCCCCACATGTGACCCCATTTTGGAAACTAGACCCCTAAGGAACTTATCTAGGTGTGTGGTGAGCACTTTGAACCCCCAAGTGCTTCACGCAAGTTTGTAATGTAGAGCCGTGAAGAAAAAAAATCATATTTTTTCCACAAGCATGATGTTTTAGTCCCAATTTTTTATTTTCCAAGGGTAAGAGGAGAAATTGGACCACAAAAGTTGTTGTCCAACTTGTCCTGAGTACGCTGATACCCATATGGCGGGGGGAACCACTGTTTGGGCGCACAGCAGGGCTCGAAAGGGAAGGAGCGCCATTTGACTTTTCCAAACCAAAATTGGCTGGAATTGGGAACGAACGCCATGTCGCGTTTGGAGGGCCCCTGATGTGCCTAAACAGTGGAAACCCCCCACATGTGACCCCATTTTGGAAACTAGACCCCTAAGGAACTTATCTAGTGTGTGTGGTGAGCACTTTGAACCCCAAGTGTTTCACTAAAGTTTATAATGCCCTGGCGTGAAAAAAAAAATATTTTTTTCCCACAAAAGTGATTTTTTTTAGTCCCCAATTTTTTATTTTCCCAAGGGTAACAGGAGAAATTGGACCCCAAAAGTTGTTGTCCAATTTTTCCTGAGTACGCTGATACCCAATATGTTGGGGGGAACCACTGTTTGGGTGCACGGCAGGGCTCGGAAGGGAAGTAGTGACGTTTTGGAATGCAGACTTTGATGGAATGGTCTGCGGGCGTCATGTTCCGTTAGTAGAGCCCCTGATGTGCCTAAACAGTGGAAACCCCCCACAAGTGACCCCATTTTGGAAACTAGACCCCCTAAGGAACTTATCTAGGTGTGTGGTGAGTACTTTGAACCCCAAGTGTTTCACGAAAGTTTATAATGCCCTGGCGTGAAAAAAAAATATTTTTTTCCCACAAAAGTGATTTTTTTAGTCCCCAATATTTTATTTTCCCAAGGGTAATAGGAGAAATTGGACCCCAAAAGTTGTTGTCCAATTTGTCCTGAGTACGCTGATACCCCATATGTTGGGGGGAACCACTGTTTGGGTGCACGGCAGGGCTCGGAAGGGAAGTAGTGACGTTTTGGAATGCAGACTTTGATGGAATGGTCTGCGGGCGTCATGTTCCGTTAGCAGAGCCCTGATGTGCCTAAACAGTGGAAACCCCCACAAGTGACCCCATTTTGGAAACTAGACCCCTAAGGAACTTATCTAGGTGTGTGGTGAGTACTTTGAACCCCCAAGTGTTTCACTAAAGTTTATAATGCCCTGTGTGAAAAAAAAATATTTTTTTTTTCCACAAAAGTGATTTTTTTAGTCCCCAATTTTTTATTTTCCCAAGGGTAACAGGAGAAATTGGACCCCAAAAGTTGTTGTCCAATTTGTCCTGAGTATGCCGATACCCCATATGTTGGGGGAACCACTGTTTGGGCGCACGGCAGGGCTCAGAAGGGAAGTAGTGACGTTTTGGAATGCAGACTTTGATGGAATGGTCTGCGGGCGTCATGTTCCGTTAGCAGAGCCCCTGATGTGCCTAAACAGTGGAAACCCCCCACAAGTGACCCCATTTTGGAAACTAGACCCCCTAAGGAACTTATCTAGGTGTGTGGTGAGCACTTTGAACCCCATGTGTTTCACTAAAGTTTATAATGCCCTGGCGTGAAAAAAAAAATATATTTTTTTTCCCACAAAAGTGATTTTTTTAGTCCCCAATTTTTTATTTTCCCAAGGGTAACAGGAGAAATTGGACCCCAAAAGTTGTTGTCCAATTTGTCCTGAGAACGCTGGTACCCCACATGTGGGAAAAAACTGTTTAGGCACACGTCGGGACTCGGAAGGGAAGTAGTGACGTTTTGGAATGCAGACTTTGATGGAATGGTCTGCGGGCGTCATGTTCCATTTGCAGAGCCCCTGATGTGCCTAAACAGGAAAAAAAACCCACAAGTGACATAATTTTAGAAATTAGACCCCCAAGAAGCTTCTCTAGATGTGCCCCCTTCTGGAACTAATCTTTCCTGTAAAGTAAATTAGTAGTGCATGGAGGTGTGGTACAATTTGAAGCAATCCTTCATACACAGGCCAGGTTTTTCGGGGCAGGTGTTGCACTGATAAATGGTGTCCTTGCGTATTCCCTTTTGTAACACACTCGGCACCTTTTTTGCGACTTACCTTTTTTTGCAGTTTGCGGGACCTCCCCCGGGAAATGCTGGCCTGGTACAATACGAGCACCTTCAGTTCCGGAAGTACTGGGGCCCTCTCCTTCCTGAGCGCCAAACATCAGGGCCTTGATTACTACCTCCTGGAACTGAAGGTACGACGTATTGGTATGGCG